>JARHVA010001225.1:1065000-1287500 GCA_037957365.1 Torreya grandis | reverse complement strand
AAAAAATAGAATGGAAGAATCTTATGTTCTAGATTAGATAATGTCAAACCACATATTATAATCCTATTGGTGACATCAACATACAGTTTGAGTGAAATATTTTATATAAAGGGTGATAGACCTAATTAATAAGATTTGATATGATAGAACTCTATGTTGTCTTCAAGAATTAAGTTGTTATGGATATGGATCATTTTATTCATTGATATTGTCACTAGGAAGGAAAAAAGTTAAAGTAGGTTGAAATAGGTGTTCAATAATACAATAGTAGTCAAAGGGGATTGAATTATAGTGAAGAGGATACAAATAAAGTTTAAGACCTATAAAAAATCTAAAAGCCTTGAGAGAATATTATGTTTGTTGTGTCATACAAAGGTGATGTAGTTCAAAATAATATACCATTTTTATTGAGTGAGTAAAAAAATTTAGAATACAAAAAACATCGTGTTAGTATAAGGAATTAAATATATGGCATGAAAAAAACAAAGAAGGATACAAATCCTAAAGGAGACCTAAAAGACATAGATGAGTAAACCTATAATGGGACTTCTTATAATAGATAATGAGGGAGTGATTAGGGATGATGAGTTATGGTGAAGGTCAATAACGAAGTGATATAGAATAGTGAGGGTAAATGAGGGAGTTATGAGGGATGAGGAAAGAGTGATTAAGAATTATGAGGGATTAGGAGGGAGTGATTAGGGATGATGGGAGATAATTATGGTCAATGAATAAGTGATTAGGGATGATAAGGAAATTATTAGAGATGATGAGGGATAGTGAAGGTCAATGAGGGAGTGAGTAGGGAAGAGGAGGGATAAAGAGGGAATGATTATGTATGATTAGGGATGAGTAGTAAGATATTAGGGTTGATGAGGGATGAGGAAAAAATATTAAGGATTATGATGGATGAGGAGGGAGTGATTATGGATGATAATGGATGATGAAGTTCAATGGAGGAGAGATTAGGGATGATAAGGGAGTGATTAGAGATGACTAAGGATAGTGAATGTCAATGATGAAGTGATTAGGGACAATGAGGAATGATGAGAGAGTGATTAGGGGTAATGAATAATGAGTATGAAGTGATTATGGATGAGGGAGGGATGATGATCACGTTTAATTAACACAAAGTAGTTTTTTAATGTGTTCAAGTCATCAATGTGACCTATGCTACCCCAATCACACCACTTTGGATCAAATTCAAAGTGAGTGGTTTGAAAATTTCAATTTTGATAATCCTAAGACTCTTAGAAATTCTAGGAAACAATCCAAAAGGCATAAACACCTTTAAAATGATTACATTTACCAAATATAGGCATCAAATGAAAAATATATATCCTAAAATCAGTAGGTTCAATATTGAGACCCTAAAATTGCCTAAGTACTAACCATATTGGATTTTGAAAAATTATTTTCCACATTGTAAGACATGCAAGTATGAGACCAACTCTATTAGATGCAGAGTGACCGTATTTTATTATATTTATTGAAAAAAATAAACTTATACTCAACATTTATTTTATTAAATATCAAATTTATGTAAATATTACCTTCCTCTACATGCTTTTATGTTTTAGGTTACAAATAAATATGAACACACTCACGTTATAACTCATACACCTTCCTATTACTTTGGACCTTAAAACACAAAAACAAAAAAATTATATGAAGGTGATTGGGTATAAATCAATAGGAATGTGTATGTGTTATAATACATATGTGTTATATCAAATTGAAATTTGAATTTAAAAAATCAATCCTTTTGGCATGGAAATGGTTTGGATTCCCAAGCCAAAACCTTATACCTGTCAATCTATAGCTGAGTCAGAGAGTTTTGATAGAAAATAACAAATTTCAACATCCATCACCAAATACACTATGGATTTAAATAATAAAATTCAAAAAAATATTACCATGACAACAAGCACACTCTCCTCTTTCCAAATATATAATTTTTTTAATATTATTTTATACTATTTTAAGGGTTCAAGCTATGTTGATTTCTAACTATACATTTTTTAGGCCACTACATGCCTCAACTATACATGCCTATTTATTTGTATGTAATTTTTTTTAATGATCCAAGTGTAAAAAAAATTATATGGTCACAAACTAGCACATATTTTTAAAAAATCTCTATTTTTTGAGGTATGTAGGGGGGCCACATGGCCAGATATCTATTTTTTGTCAATTTTTAGGGTATATTTACGTGATAAATTAATTAAAAAAACAAATATTCATTAAAAAAATATAAAATAATATAGGTCACAAACTATAATATCTTATCTAAATATTCACCAAAGGGTCTCAAACAATATTAAATGATGCTAAAAAAATGGTGGGCTACACAGTTATTTATCTAGTTTGTTTTCTTAAAAAATAGGATTTCCTCTTCAAATTTTATATGTTTGAACTAGTTGTACTAATTTTTTTTTAAAACAATTAGTTTTTTGGAAACTAGACTTGAAATTCTATAATTCATGTTCTTATACGAACTTCAACTTTTGAGTGTAGCCATCTCAAATTATCTATAGGAGTTTAGATTAATGAAATTTTAGGAAAATCATGTCCATAGGTAGCCCCTTTTTGTACCTCAAATTTTTTCACTTACCCTTAAGGATTATTAATAAATACATTATGTGGTTATAAATCTTACAATAATAACATTACATATGTCCATACATAATCGAGACATTTTGACTAATAGTTTGTGTGGATTCCACACTATCATATTTTTCTTATAATTCTATCAAGACACTCTCAATCACCCTTTCCCAAAAATAAAAAATAAAAAAAATCCAGTTTTAGTTATTTGGTATAGATGGCCATACATTCTTCTAGTGTTTTCATTATTGCATTTGGTGAAATATACTTTCAATGCTTCATGAAGATACCATGTGGCCTTGTATACTTATCCTATCATTTTTTGGATAGCATTATATTCATTTTTAATGTTGTGTTTGTATGTACTTATAAATTAGATGCCATGAACAAAAAGGATGAAAAATACACATTTAAAAGAACAAAACAAACACAAAGTATCAACATCAATAAATATGATTGAGTTCATCTACTATTAGTAACCATAAAAATTCAAAATAATGTGCATCTCACCCTCATTTGGATTTCACTTAATAAACAATTTAAGACTAATATAAACCACTTAAAAACACAATTGAAATAAAACTAACATATTTTATCATCAAAACAAGAGTAGGCTATTATTGTTGATAAAACATTGAAATCTAATTGATAGGAATTTGAATATCATTGGCATGCAACATCAAAAAATTATTTATTTCAATTATCCTTTTAATATATTTTAAAAATAACCATCCATGTTTCAATATAAAATTTAATCATAACCCAAATTAGTAAGGAACAATGAGTGAATTATTCCACTTGCCAATTGGCTAACTAAGTGAAATATGAAGGGGTTGAATAAGTTCTTAGTTAATAAAAATGATAAACACTACCCAAAATGTGTTACCCATAAGATCTTACTTAACCTTTGTGTTATCCATTTATATCTTGACACTACCCATGGTGTGGTACATAAAAGTTATATCAATAAAAGTACAAACATGCAAAAGTTCCCATGTCCATGCATGTATGTCAACATGTTTCATAAATAGAGAGAGGATGATAAAGTAAAAGATTCATAAAATACATATATTCATCAACTTTGACTTATATCAGTTCCATTCGAGCTTTACTATTGTAACATGATGCATATTGTACCATGTTATATACTAGGGATAACAAGTTTTGTTGACATAGATTTAAAAAATAATCAAATATGAATTTACTTTGTGCCTTTTACATGTTTGATGCCACATGGAATGCATTATCTAAAAGTGTCATGTGTGTATGGCTCATTATGAAATCTAATGGGGCTTCAGTCATCATTCCATTTGCCAATCAGTTGTTGCATTCATATTCAAAGGATGAGTGTGTAATTTATCATCAAAATTGATTATTTAAAAATGTAATAAAAATAAGAAAGTGATTATGATAGAGACCCATCTAATACCTCCATAAGATAGCCTCTAGATTTTGTCATTTCCACATTTCATCTTGGTATATAGTCACACTGTAACTTTATAAAACAAACCTATCAAAGTTTCAAGGACATTTAACTAGTTTCTTAGAGGTAAGGGAAGAATCACAACCTTTACATTCTTTGTAATGGTATACATAGAGACTATATGTATAATCATTATTAGTATAACACCATTTATTAAATTCTATATAATGCCCTACATCTTTCTTATCTGTATCATACCCTTTAAATTCTATGTAATGGTCTACTATTGCCCATCTTGTTACATAAAGGAAAGAAGCTAATGAACCACCAGTCTATATAATGGTCTATTGTTGTCCATATTATTACATTTTATATAATTCCCTACATATTTATTTTTTGTATAATACCCTATACATTATGTGTAATGGTCTATTATTATCCATCTTGCTACATAACATAGGAAAGGAGAAAATGAACCGTCGGTCTATATAATTGTCTATTGTTGTCCATATTATTTAAGTTTTTATAATGACATACATCTTGTTTTTTATATAATACCCTTTACATTATTTGTAATCATCTATTGTTTTCCATCTTGATACATAAAGGAAAATAATCAACAAACCATCAATCTATATAATGGTCCAATTTTGTCTATCTTATTAGATTATGTATAACACCATGCATCTTAATTATCTATATAATACCCATTACATTATGTGTAATGGTATACTATTTTTCATGTCTATATAATGCCATGTACATTCTGTATAATGGTCTATTGTTTCCTCATTTGCTAAAAAAGTAAAGGGACAAATGAAGTTGCATATGATTATATTAAAATGTTTGTGTTTGTTCAATAATGGACAAAAATAAATATAAGAGTGAAAGAACCAATAAACATGTCAAGAGGAAAGCGATTGACATTTTGAGTACAAATTATGATCCCAATAATCAAACTTTAGGTGACTTCCCTTCAGAGGACTAGATGTTTGTTTATTTTGTTAGTGTCATATACTTACTAAATCTCCATGGTTTTGTTTTCTGTAGCTTCCAAGAAGCCCAATCCAACTCCTACTCCCTCATGTAATTTCATATACCAATATGAATGTCTTGAATAAATTAATGTAAAGGTGGATGATGATATTCAATAATTTGAATTAACACATTTGAATATCAAGTTTGGATGTATGTGAGCAATGAGAAAAGGTTACCAAAGAAAGGGAGGAAAACCAAGAAGAGAGAATTAAAGGAATGAATAAAACCATATCATCTCTAAAAATTGAGAACAAGGAGCTAAAGCTTTATACTAAACATGTAAGGAAATAAAAACTACATGTTTGAATGTGGCTTGAGGATCAAACTGCATTACTGAGAGTATAAGAAACTATTGAAAGTTATAGGGATATTACTTTAGAAGTAGAGAAATATAGGGGTATAAGACAAAATAAAATTTATGATGAAGAGTTTAGAGTGTGGATAAACTTTGTAATCCGCCTTATGAGTTTTCAAACAATAAATCCCACTGCATCCATTTTTCCTAACTCCAAAATAAATAACAATGATTATTATTAGTGTTTTCCTTTAAAATGGTTCATTTTACTATAGTTGTTGACTTTTTCATATATATGGTTCATTATAGTTTAGTTGTTAGCTTTTTAGTTATTCTAGTTTGTGCAATTTTAAAAATATTAATATGTATGCTTCACAAGATTGTGAAATTTTAAAATTTTCCTAACACCATGTGTGTTGAATTACTTAAATAAATAATTTTAAAGAATATAAAAATAATTAAATTAGTTTTGAATTGGTTAACTATATGTCACTCACTTTTAATGTTTTTCCACATGTCTAGCATTAAGATTTACAAGGATTCAAAATTTTAGGACTTATAACATCTCATTACAAATAAAAAGATAACCAAGAAACTTCAGTTCAACATATATAGATCATTATTCATGGAAATTGTTATTTTTCCACATCTTTTATAGCTACTCTATCCAATTCATCTTGAAAAGTAACATGATTTTATCACACTTTACATTTCCAAGGGAATAGGTCCTATTAATTTTATGGTGGTGTACACCTGTGTATCACTAAATTCTCCAAAAAATATCTTGAATGTCATAGACTAGTCCTGAAACCATCTTTTACACATTGGAAAGGTTGTTTATGGGGATGATTCACTTCACCATTATCAAAAATTGACCTTACTTGAAACCTATTACAAACATATTCAAAAATATTCTCAATCAAATTAAGACTTCTATCAACTTGAAGAGTGAGAAGTGATTTGTTTAGCAATCCATATATATTGATACTTTTTGGATCATTTGGGTCATCCACATAACCAAAAATGTTTTCATTGATAATAAAATCAACAACATTATCATGGGCAAGGTCATCAAAACTATTATTGAAATCATCCTAAACAAGCCAGAAATTGATGCTCGTTAATAACCATATGAAATTCCATGAAAATAATTTACAAATTCAACAAAATAATGACACATAAGAATCAATACAAAAATAATAATTACATGGGCATCAATATTTTCTCTTGAATAATATTCCTTTCCAAAAAAAATTCCCAATTCATCAAATTTCAATATGTGCTTTCACACATGGCCTTGGGTTGACCACATTCACTCACATATTGCAAAAGATTGACTCACCATTATAGCCTTGTAAAAAATTCTTCTTTGCTTTGGATTCTCACCCATGCCACATCATGGTCAATCTCACTAAACATAACATCACCATCAAGGATTATTTGTGATTTCATCCATGAATTGTTATCTAATTGCTCAAGCTTAAGGATCTTGTAAAACCCATTCTCTTTGCACATTTGGATCCACTAGTAATACATAAGTACAATGGATACCAAATGTTTCTCCAACAAATCCACTCTTTGATGGGATGAAAATATGATTTCATTTAGAAATGTGTGTTTTAAATGAGAGTGATATACTTTTATGGCAAAATTTGTCTCTTGACCTGCATGGGACAATGTATGAAAACATCTTACCCACATGCTAATATGGTGGAATCATTTATGTTTCCAATAGTTGATGAATGATTATTTAACTACATATTATTCCATGAACAAGTTCACATCACAAATCAATGTCACTTCAATAAGAAACTTGTGCATTAGTTTACCTAGGATTCTAAATACTATCTACCTTGTTTTAGTATCATTGATCTTTTAAATCAAAATTTTCATCCGCACTCTCCTCATGTGCAAATTGTATAGTTATAAATTTCATTGAAACACTTCTCTAGACTAGCAATGTCAAAGAAAATGTAATAAAACTAGAAAATAAAGAAAAAATTTTAATGACAATAAAAATATTTATAATATTCATGGGATCAACTTACCTAATAGTAAAAATTTTAGCACGAGCATCATCCACCATGAAATCAATTAGTTTCCATTCCAACATGTGATAATGTGCACTAAACACTTGCTTTCATATCTATAATATTAGGCATGGGATAGTCACTCTTAACATCAACACCCACAAAATTGAATTCCGTTATGCATAATATAAAATAAAATAAGCATATATAATATGATCATCACCAAAAATAAATTCTTATACAATAATAAGTGTGAAGTTATAAATCTAGAGATCCACAAGTACCTTATACGCATTTGTCACATACTTGGAGTCCATTAAAATTATACTATTGTGTGAATACTGTAACATCCACTGATGTTGTTGAGGAAGATGGAGGCCTAAGAAAAAGGGTTACTCCTTTGTTCCTATTTTTCAAATTCTTCATACACAAATACTTTTTCATGATATTTAGTGACAAATGTTCAAACACTGTCCACATCACTAGGCTCTAATTTATATTTTGATTCCTTCATCTTTCTCTAAATATTAAGGATGCCATATTTAGTAATGAAACCATCCCTCTCCATCTTACCTTCAAACAATGTAAGTTTTTCATGGACCATGTCATGATGCTTTTGGTGAACAAGTTCAAGGGTTAGACACAACAATAACAACATCTTCACCCAATCCTTCAATGCATCACTAGTGAATGGATATAGAGTAAAATGAGTACTAGTGAATTCATCGAGCTCTTGCCCATGACAAACCATACCACACCTATCCATATGTATCATGTTTTTATACATAATAAAATCCTATTTTTGCATCTTCATCAACACACAGAGAAACAAGTGACTTTGGCATCCATGCCAGGTGCCAATACCAACCTTTCTAAAATTTGAAATTCCATAATGCACATCATCTTAGGCCCTATAATAATAGGCTTCATATGTATACCAATAGATATATAATACATAAAAAAATTAGAAAAAAAAAACATATATATATATATATATATATATATATATATATATATATATATATATATTATAATACACAATACTCACAATATGTATTGGTTATATCTATCAAACCTAGCTTTTTGAAATTTATGTTTTAGATGATTGAATGTACTATTGCCAATATATAATGTTTTGGGATACTCGATCTCTTACATTCACCATTTAGGAAGTCTTCTATATGAAATCTTTGTATCTAGGCAACAATATATTTATCATTACCTAGATTATATAACACCTTGCTCAACTCCAATTCATTGGAAGAAAAATCCCTAGATGTGGATTTTGAAATGTAAGAGATAAAAATATCTTCCACTTGGACATTGTCTATGAAGTGAACAAGCCAAAAAAAATAGACTTATTAATTTATGCATAAATAGGGGCATTGATAAACAAATAATATTCATAGACAAACAACATTGATAAAAAATAACATTGATAATCAAGGGGCAATGATAAATGTATGTAAAAACAGATAAAATTTACCAAACATATGCATTGATATGTTGTCCTAAAATCATCTAATGTAACAACTCATAAATGCATAAAGACCATTTAACAACTTCCTTCTAGAGATTGGCAGATTCCATATTTAGCATGGATGATTTTATTTCAAAGTTATGTTATATTTTATTTATGTTGTCAATTTATTATTGATGGTAACGTAAGATCTATTAAAAACATAAAATCATACTATAGTTTTTTGAAACTTTTTATGGATTCAACAACAAGAGAGTGAATCCTAAATTGGATATTATACAAAACGTGCAAAGTGATACTTGCAAAGTTTATGTATTACGTCATTAGATCCTTGATACAAGGACCATAATTAATAAATTTACATGAATGAATTTCTAAGCCATGTAAACACTTGGTGATGATGTAATCAATATCATCAATTATTATTTCTAGCCATTATTATCTTAACCAAATGTGAGAAATGCTACTAATATCACTTACAACATTTAAGTATCATGAAAAAAAAATTCAATATCATGACAAAAAATTCATTCATTTAAAAAACTAATTAAAACATCACATGGTAAGTACTTTCTACAAAGATAGATCCCTCATTTCATTGTTTCTACATAAAATAGTTTTATCCTTCCTACTCCCCATGAAATACCCCAATATCATATCATAAACTAACAATTATGCCCTCTTGAGTCCACTTAAACTCTAAAATAGAGTTGAATGTTGGGCATATCATAATATCTAATCTGGCATCATTTACAAGATGTCGCAGTCATAATGCCAATGATGGTGTATGTTGTTTAATTTTTGTACTAAACTCTAACTCAAAAAGTGTCCCATTAATAGTTTATTGAAACTACATAAGTGATGAAACCATGCTAGTACCATTAGATGAAGCACCATCACTACTTGATATACCCTACCTTTCAATTGCTTTCACATCCCCAACATCTTGTACGCATTTGATCTTTACATTGACAAACTACCACATAAGTTACATTACATGTTTATGAAGTGTGGTCAACTTCTCATCTCTTATAAATATTTTACCATATATTTGGTTAGACATTACTTTATAATTATTTACAACAACCACATTCTCTACTTTTTGATTTTAAAAAAGAGTCATAATACCATGAAAAAGAGCTATATGATATGAATCATTCAATTCTATAACATTAGTAACTGGAGTAGAATTCAAGTTTATCACTTCTTTCCTCAAGCCACAAATAATATACACATTTTTGAAACACACATTGTTTGTATCATATAAAACAACAATACACAAGACATATATGTTGTCCATAATCCTATGAAGAAAAAGAAAATATTTATCAAACATAAGCATCTTCAAGATCCATATAATCATCTGATGTTAATGAAAATTTGTCACACCCTAACTTCAACACTTTGAAAGAGTTATCCTTAGAGAGTTTTGTCAAATCAAAAACTAACAATCTACATCTTTACCATACATTGCATTAATAGATTTCATATAAGGATACTAATGAAAACTTTCAAATGCCAACTAATACTAAGGTACTACATAATTGTCTCCTTAAATTTTTATCTTTACTATAATTTTAGAATTAAATAAATAAATTGATTTAAAGCAAGCAATAAGGTATACCATCAAACACCTCACATCTCATGCATCTTACTTATCATATCTAAACACCATTCATAAAAAATTCCAATGTTACCCCCAAAAAATTAATTCCTTCAAGTATTGATGACTAAAATAAATGGGCTTCCATAATCCTTCTATTATTATCTTGGTAAAGTTATGAAAATAAAGAAAAAAATAACTATTTTTCTAGTTCATGTGAAACACTTATATTGAGTACTAAGTTAATAGAAACATAAAATTGAGAAAAACATAGTAATAAGTTATCTACCACCTATGTCATTCTTTTCACTAGCAACATGAAATTAAACATTAGAAACATTCATTCATATCATGATTTAAGGGAATAGTTATATCCACCCTCAGCATGATATGAGTCATAATAGATAGATCCAGGTTTAAAGACAAAACAAGGTAAGACCTTAAATTCATTCTCAAATAAGCATATTATTATTAGGTTAAAGAAGTCATGAATATAGCCAATAGATTTCCATGATCCTTCTATTATTAACATGATAGAGTTATCAACAAAAATGAGCTTAATAAGTGTTTTTCAAGCTCACAAAAAACACTTGTATTGAATACTAAGTTAAGAGAAACAAAAAATTGAGAGAAACATAGTACTAAGATATCCACCACATGTTTCATTCTTTCAAATAGATACAAGAAATTACATAATAGAAACATCCGTTCATATCACTATTTAGGATAATAGTTATAGCGAGCCTTAGCATGAACTCAAATATAAAAGATAGATGCATGTTTAATCAAATAATAGGGTAAGATTCTAAAATCTTTCCCAATTAAGTATTCTATTAGGGGTTTAAGTAGTCAAAAATAGAGTCAATGGTTTTACATGATCCTTCTATTATTTACTTTATTCAGTTGTCAACAAAAATGAACACAATAAGTGTTTTGAAAGCCCAAAAAAAATAGTTATACATGCTCATCCTTCACATTAGCATAATTATAATTGAAAAATGATAAGTATTATGTTGACTATATTATTGATTGGTTGAAGGAATTAATGATTACTTATGGTATAGTTTTTTTATGCTTATTATATTGTTGATTAATTAAAGGAATTAATGATTAGTTAGGGCATAATCATTAATTCAACACATAATTTATTGAACAATTAGTGTAATTAGGATATGTTACATATAATTAATTGAATACATAATTTATTTAATTCGAGTTATTACTTTAAAAAAATCACACTTTTATATTCTACCTCCTCGAACAGGGCATTATATAAATACAATCACATACAAAATTAATAGGGCATTAGTAATTATTATAATAATGCATTAGTACATACAACATGACACTAGTACAATCAAGTATAAAATCAATGGAGTGTTTCAATACAAATTGCATTGAAGTATAACTAATAAGCTTCATAATCTAAGTGTAAATACATGGTTAGTGAATATTCTAGGGGTCAAAATTACAAACATTCAAATTCTTTTACACTATAATTCTAGAATACAAAGGTATAGAGTTAAAATTCCTTTATATGTAGCATATCCAATAATTATTATGCATTGGATTCATATGTGCTTACTGAATTATATGTATCATATCCTAATTACACAAACTATTAAATAAACTATGTAGTTAATGAATTATTTATGCCCTAATTAATCATGAATTTTTTCAAGCAGTTAACAATACAATAAACATAAAACAAACTCAAATGCATTACACAAATTAAACTAATGTGGCATTCTGAGATACTAAATTGATATTATTTTCAAAGGTTTGGGACTCAACAATGCAAACAATGCAATTCATTGTATCTAACCAACCTGTATAGTAAAATGCCTCCCTACAGATGCTTCGACAGTATGCTCTCATAGAATAAGGTAATGGTGAATGAGATCCTTTATTGTTAGAAAAAGAATAGTGTAATGGCAAACACTCACTAATAGTCTTTAAACAAGGGAAAGGCACAAAAGTAACAAGTCAAAATTCAATAGAGATTAATAATTATTTTTCAACTAATGTTTGCTTTAACCCCTAATGTTTGATTTAACCATTTCCATTTTCCTTAACCATTTTTATTTACCTTAACCATTGTTATCTTCCTTAACCATTATTGTTTGACCTAATGTGTTGTTAACAGAGATTTTCCAAAGTAGACATTGATTGATTTTGTTGGCCTCGTATCCATGTTAGATGTAATTATGAATGTACTAGCTAGCGAAGGCTCTCCCTTATACAAATGAATTAAGATTAGTCTGTTATCCAACAAAAAAAGACTACTTCATGTTGCTTTTACAACCGACCAGCCGAAAAAAATCTTAGTCACACGAAAATTATCGAAGGGATACCATAGAAACTCAAAACAAAAAACAATCATTTTAAAAATAATAAAAAAATTATTTATTTATTTATATGTATCAATCATTCCTGAAAATACTGATTGAAGATTCTCCACAAATCCTCATCATGGGTCATGTGTTTCCGAAAAACCATTAATGGAAGTGGCCACCCTAAAACTAATTTCACCATCTTGTCCTAATGATGGGAATATAGTACCAAGTATGTCAAATTCACCCCATGCGGCCTGTTCTTGAATCTTCACTATAACATCATCATATTAAGCGATTATTTTTAAGCTTTAGTTAAGTAATTTCAAGTCAAATTATATTAATTCATATTTTATAGTAAATGGTTTGCAGAGACTCAAATAAATATTTTATAATAGGATATTAAAATTTCAAAAAAAAAAATATTAAAAAATTATTTATAATATAAAAATATTAGAATTTTAATGAAAATAACATATTTTTAAATATAAAAAGGAAATAATGTCTCACACACACACACACACACACACATAAATTTTAGGTGATGTATCAAAATATATATGTATAACCTTTTTTTTAGATTTACATGTTTTTAAATTCTCAATTACCATATATGAATTTCACATTAAAAATGTTGCCGTAAATAAGTTAATAACATGGATGCTAATATAATGTGAAAGATGAGAAAATAATTATTTTCTTCATCAACAATACAATAATATGAGTTTGAATTATAAGTTACATTAAAACTATGATTACAAGATATGAGTTTATTGTTTCATGTTAGTCACTATTATCATCCTTGACCTTATTGTTTACACTATTTCCACTATACTCAACACTACATAACATCCAGATTATCGTAATTGTGGTTGGGACCATTGTTATTGTCATCCTCTCTAAAATCAAAGTCATCAACTAAAATTAATGATAAATTTACTTAAAATGACTTTAATTCATAGTTATTAAAAATTAAAATTATGTTAAATTAAAATTTAAAATTATTACTAAATATAAAATAATACTTTACTAGTACAAACCCCCTAGAATGTGTTTACTCATTAAATTTATTATTGGGATTATAGTCATATGTCTATTCTTATAAAAATAATTACATGTTAAAAATATTGAAGCATGAATTAAAACATGAAAGCTACATTATTTAAATAAACTTAAGAATTTATAAGTAACTCATTCTACATTCAATTTTCTCAAACAATGAGTCACCAAGCTCCCCTAACTCATTCTTGTTTAGTAAAAATTTTCATAAATACATTGAAACTCGTATATCAATATCTAAATATAAAAAACTTGTAATTAATAAATTTAAAAAAATTATAAAAAAAATCATTTTAACATTTTTAATTTTTAAAATTACCATAAAGCCATTTTCTATCACATTTGCACTATTTTTAACATTGTATTTTTCACACAATAACATTCATGCATCGAAGTCGACAAGTTAATTTCTCCTCATACATATTACCCCTGTAATTTCCCTACACATTATTCTTATCATCAATTAATATAAACATATAAATAAATTAAAAAAACATTAACTCAACTAATTATGTTATCATAGAAATATATGTCCCCTAATCATCGTAAGTGCCTATACCAAAATGTATTTAGTGATCCTCGCATCATTTTAGGTTTGTCCAAATGATTTTTGAATAGAAACAACCAATAATGTTTTATGTTTAATTGTTTAAATATGAATTCCACGTGATTTTCTACAAAATGGCTTTGAAAACAATTCTTTTTTTTCAAGTATCTTAAAAAAATGTTTAAATTAGAGTGATTTAAAATATATGAAAAAATTAATAACATAAAAAATTAAAATGATTAATTAAATTAAAATGATTAATTAAATTAAAATGATTAATTAAATTAAAAAATTAAATTAATATTTATTTTTTTATATTTTTTCAATATTTTCATGTTATCATTGATATACAATTTTATTTATAGATTGTCTTACATTTGATATTATTATTTGTATATTATTGAATGAGATGGTCCATCTTCTTGAGAATCATGAGAATAATTTATATACCTCCTCAATAGTATAGGAAACACCCATGCAAGGCTTGTGGGAGTGGTCTCGTGTCTCTTAACATTGTGACCAAAAGATTGATGATGTTGTAATGAGGATGGTATAAAAGAAGAAGATCTTTATTTATAAAAAAAGTTGAATAAATTAAATTTAAAGACCTCATAAATTAAAAAAGTAAATAAATAACATAACTAAAAATAATATAGAATAAAATAAAATGTTTACCTCCTTAACTTCCTCAAAATAAATATGATAAATTATTACATGAATGTTACAATATGTATATACTCAAAGCACCTTAGAGATGAATTATGCATCAAAATATCAAAGTGTATATGATCATTGAAGCATGTGATAGGTTTTGTAATGAGGGTTTTAGTATTCCTTATCTATATTTCATGGAGTTGTTTCCTGAACACTGGTTTTTTTTTTGACACTCAATGCTATGAAATTCAATTTTCAAAATATTTATACTATGTTCAATGGGTTGCTTGTTTTTACATTATTAATATTCAAATAAAATATATTTAAATTAAAAAAAATTCATAAATTTAATAATCTTAAATAATAAAAATCAAATTAAAATGGAATCTAATTTTTTATTCCATACGTTCACCAATTTTGGTAAGGTTTTATGTTTCTTGTTTCTGGTAGGGTTTCTTTGGAGTTTTCGTTTGTTGTAGGGTTTTCCTATGTTTTTTTGTTGATATTTTTTATGGGTTTGTTAGGTTTAGGATTTCTACCTCCTGTTTTTTGTAAGGGATTTTTATTGTTTCTTTTGCTAGGGGTTGTAGTTTTGCAAATGAAAAAAACTAGTTTAGTGTGTTTTATTTTGTAAGGTTTTTCTATGATTTGTGCTTGTTATTTTTTATAGGCTTTAAAGATTTTGGATTTATTCTAGATATTTTCCTTAAGGTTTTTTCTTGCTATTTTTTTCTACAAATTTTTCTTTTTATTTTTAATAGGATTTCTACCTACTTTTTCCCTATTATTTTACTTATTTATTGAATGACAAAGAAATAATTTTGTATAAAAAATTTATTAAAAAATTTTACATTTTTTTTTACGAAACATACACACACACACACACATATATATATATACATATATACATATACATATATACATATACATATACATATACATACATGCCTTTCTCATTTTGTCTTTGAAGTGTTTCTCCAAGATCCTCATCATTGAATTATATGATGTTATATCCATACTAATCTTCTTATTCCATATTCTTATTTCTAAAATAAACACTTCAATTTCCCCTTCTGCCTTGTTGATTTTTGTCCTCTACATTAGACAGTAGAATTTTGTATTTTTATAGGACCTCTTAATTTTTGACCATATTCTATATTACACTAATTATCCATCCCAAAAAAGTTAAAAAATGATACAGGTGATGAAAAATGGGCCCTTTGACTAATATATTAATTTCAAGGTGCGATTTTCTGCAAAGGTGGCAGAATTTATGCCACATTTGCGTCAACCCCTGCAGCCACCCCCTCATCCCTTCCCTCATCTGCCTACCTACCCCCTTCCTGTTGCTGACCTTGTAACTCCGAGGCCCCCAAATACATTTTTTATGTTAATTTAATGTGCATTTTAAAATAAATTAAGATTAAAGATGAGACAATAGAAAATAAACATGATAAAATAAAATTAGATTATTAAACATGTTTAAACAAATAAGATGGAATTTACAAATAAACTAATTAACATTATTAGCATACATATTGAATATGACAATACACTAAATTAATTTAATTAAAACGTTCAAAATGACATTTATAAATAACACGAATATATTTGTACAAACAACATTTTACAAATTTATATTTATGTATATTTCTCATTCCAATGTTTCATACAAATAAAAAATGACATATTCATCCAACTAAGACTAAGTTGTTTGTATTCCTTAATTTTTTTTTTAAAGGAACTCAGCCCACAATTGCCGTAGTCTATGGATAAGTTTAAAAATAGGATTTGGACTACACACAGGTTGTGTAATCTATGTCGATGCGAGCCTTACAAATAAAATTTTGGAAAGAGTAAAAGTGAATGGTTTAACGTGGTCATATCTTGTTTAAATGGATAATCTATGAGGTTCAGGAGTCCAAAAGGATAGGATGGTGGAAGTGATTATGTGGGGGACAAAATATGAGTTTTTTAAGTCCTCATCATAATGAAAAATACATTAATGTTATGTCACATCAAAAATATTTTTTCATTTTTTAATTAAAAAATTGTCATGTTCATTAAATTCACATACAAATAATTAAAAAAATTATTATATTTTTAAAATATAGTAAAAAATTATATAATATGAAATAAATTATATTTTACATTAAAAAAATTATAAAAATAAATTGTTTTCAAAACACTATAAAAAATTATCCTCTTTCTCAAATTGGGTTTCAAAAAATCAATATATAAAACAATAATCTTGAAGTCAACTACACTTTTTTCCTCATTTTTTTAGATGTTTCTCTTCCTTTAAATTGATTGTTGATAAATTTTATCAGCGTTTATATTTACAAATGCTTTTACCATAACATAATAAGGTAAAATTTTGGACATGTCACCTTGTTTTTCATTAAGAAACTCTATGAATTGACAATTGGGAGATGAAAATCATGTACACCCATGCACGTACTATTGATGAAACCAATAATAGTTTTAAATGCATAAATATCCCTGTCAATATAGATATAATTTTGCATGTATTGGATTTTCTTTAGGGATGTAGAAATCAACTATTGCATTGTATTTAAATTAGAACCCATGGAATGATTTCACATACTTAACTTATATCTTACCATGAAAATCCAATCTATGAAACTATAGACAGAGTCAACAAAAAGTAGTAATATCAACACACATGATATATGTTGATAATTAGACACAATATTAACTTCTTAAAATGTGAAGATCACAAGATCTACGTTATGGATACCTGAAGATTGTATCATACAAAAAGCATCATTAGATCGAATGGTTACCATTCATAAAATGGTGATACAAATTCACATACCACACTACCACTAAGGTGACATCATATAAAGTTGTCTATGGTCATCCAACAATGTATCTTCATGATTATATCTTCAAGGAAGTTCTAAGGTCCATGTAGTGGATTCCACACTCAACATGTGCATGAAAATATCCTTCAGATTCTCAAATATAAACTACATTTTTTACAAAATTACATGAAGCAACATGTTGGCTAGCGTCATACTTTGAATGAGTTTTTGACATACGAGGCATGATATTTATTTGGCTGAAGCCTTATAGGCATCCCTCCTTGAAGATGAAGGGTAAAAAAAAACTATCACCCAAGTTTTATTGTCCTTATAAAGTTCTCTAAAAGGTTGTTTATATGGCACACAAGGTGAAGCTTCCCTCTTCTTCCAAGAGCCATTTCATTTTTCATGTATATTGTTTAAAAAATGTCATTAGTAAATATGTTTACATCTAGATTGTGCTACTCAAGCATGATACTAAAAGATCTATCATAATAGAACATGAGTCTATCCTAGACATGTGATCATACAAAATTTTCACCCACACCATTATACATATTTTGGTATAATGACATGGCATGTAACTAGAAGATACAATGTGAGAATCCAATTACTCAATTTATAGTAGCACTTTCCTCATCTTAAGCTTTGAGGGAATTGTTTTTTAAGGATAAGTGCATGTTATGAACCCTTCATCCTAAATCTATATTGTTTATTAGGTGTTATTAGTAAAATCTCGGACACATATACTTTATAATATGTTCCGTTAACTATTTTTAATTATCACACATGTACAAGAAGTAGTGATTGTCTTGAGTATATTAGTTTAAATATAGAGCAACTATAAAACAAAAATCTATGGATTAAATACTTTTGCATGTAACCATGTCAAAGGAGGTTGCTCCTCAAAGAAGATGACAATATGTTTTAATGTGATTCTGTTATTTCAATATCATATTTTTATTTATTTTTAATTTTAATTTATATTTATTTATTATTGTCACTAGATTAATATTGTGTAAAGAGTGTCCTAACAAAATATGGGAGTGCCCGAGCTCTATTGTCAATAGAGTGCCCCCAAACATACAATACCGATAACCACCTTTTCAAGGTGTTTGTTGAAGGCAGTGCTCACATAGTAGGCACTGTATTGTCTCCCCGTGTCCATGAGATTGCATTGCTCATAGTCGTGGTGGTGGTGGCTTTGTTGTACGAGACCCTACTAGATAGAAGGCTTAATACAAAGTGATCTTCCCTCACTTGGGTCTAGCATTATAACCTACTAAGAAAGAACCTATTGAAGGAAAAATTAAAGACAAGTCTAATAATGGATGGGAACTGGTGCCTAATACAACAAATCCACCTATTAGTAGTTGGAACTGAGGTAACAAAATAGATGATCCTCCACTAATATCAGCTTTGTTAATTTTGTACATTGCTTAGTCTTTGCATTGTTGCTCCTATGTCTCATGAGCTATTTATTCCCAACCCAATCATGCTGATTTATTCCCCCACACACCGCAGCGAGACAACATCTCCTAATGAAATATCCATCATTAACAAATTAGGTTATTGTTTAGTTGTGATTACTAGCTACAGGTGCTTCCATAATGAATAACCATACTGATTGGTTTTTGGGGAGATTTATGCTGCTACAGTCAGTCATGTTTTGTGACAACATTCAATCTCCAAATCGAACGTTTAGAATTTAAATGGCTCGCTACACTCGTTGACAACGACTCGCCCATCAAATTGTCTTTATAATTTGTCAGATAAAATGTATACGTTTCCTTTCCATAGCAATGAACAATGGTCATATGTCATATGGGAAGGAGTGCCAAGTTGTGGGGTTTTTTCATTCCTTTGCCGTTAATTCAAAATTTGTTCACTAAAGTGTTTATCAGACACGCAATTTAATCATGATCGAAGAATATCAGACATTTGCAAGGAGAATATACAATGTAAAAACTCACCATGTTCTCGATCGCATTCAGTACCTTGCGATTTCTTAAAGGATTCAGTACCCACAACAGAAACGATTGAACTTCGTGTTGGTTTTCCTACCGGGCACAAATCATCACAGGAACCCCAATCATTTTAAAACGAAATCATTTTCACTTTTTATTATTGATTGAAACTTCTCCTCACATCCTCATCATGGGCTGTGTTTCTGCAAAACCATTAATGGCAGTGGCCAACCTATAATTGATTACACCATCTTGGGAATACTGTACTAAATATGTCAAATTCAACCATGTGGGCTGCTTATTCTTGAACCTTCACATTAAATGATATTATTTTAAAGATTCAGTTGAGTAATTTCAAGTCAATTTATATTGATTTATACTTGTAGAAATTCATTTCTAGTAAATTTATTTTATTTATTTATTTTTATTTTTTATTTTTATTTTATTTTTATATTTTTTAAGTTTACATTCAAAATTATTTTATATTATATTTAAAATTAATTTAAAATACATTTACAAATTAAGAAAATCTAACTAATAATTTTAAAAAAAAAAAAAAATTAAAGATAAATAAACGCTTCCAATTTTGTTATAAGCTCTTAAAATGTGATATCACAACAAATTCAATTTCCAACCGTCCATGAATTGCCATTTCCTTCTACCAAAAGTAGACATTCTATAAATAAACTGATGTAATTTTACATTATATTTATTTAAAAATTATATTATTATCTAATTATTTATATTATTGGATGTATAGATTCTTAGAAACACATATTTTATATATGTTATAAATGATATTTTAAATTTGTATGAAAAAATATTTTTACACATTTAATGTTTGGACTAAATATTTTTTTAAACAATTACTATATTTTAACTATACTTTCTAAATTTTTAAATTATTTAAAAAATTAATTTATTGAATTGTGGCATTGTAATATTAGTGGAATAAGTACCTCAACAATGATATCTATCAGTATATTTTACATATATTTATCTAAAATATGTAATATATAATATGTAAGAAAAATATAATATATCATAATATATATTATAATTATCTTATAATTATACACACCGACTAATTATTACATTATAGTAATAAATAGTCAAATTCTTTTATTTTGAAATAAGTAAAATTATCTCAACAAAATTATAATTCACCTATCATATTTTTATTAAAGGTAAAAGTGGATTTTGAAAGAGGCCCTATCCAGTACAAACATGGACATCTCGTCTAAATGAAGCAACAATCATAAGAAGAACAAAGGCTGTCCAAAACAACGAATAAACAACAACAATGAAACAACAAATGAAAAGCAAAGAAACCAAAATAAGGCTATGACCCATGCTTAATATATTAGTTTTGAGATCTAAGGGTCATTTTCAAAAGATACAAATCTTTCCTACCTTTAGAACCCTTTTTATTACAAACAACAGTCCAATCTGCACTCCCTCAGAGAGCAGAAGGATTGGAATGGAGATTCCAAGTGATTCACTTGATGTAATAACTTTTTTTGAAATGGTGGTTTGGATTTTCTGTAAAGGGCTACGAGCTAAAAGATTGTCTTCAACATCTTGAGTATGACTGATTGAAACTGGTTTATGCCCTTGTTCTAATTGATTTGATGCTACTTTCTTCTATTTTAGCAATAGCTTGTATAATAGTGTGTTTAAGGCCATCTTCCTTCTACCAAGAATTTTTATTTTTATGTTTAAGGGAAGGACAAGCATTTATCAAATGGCTAGTTTGGAAGCATCTGTGGCATTTGAAAGGAAGACCTTCATAATCTAGTGGTTGCATCCATGTTCTATTTCTAACTTTCATTTCAATTTGTGCATGCAAATATTTAGTAATATCAACATTAACTAAAATCCTGGTAAAGGTTGAATAAATCCCTTCTAGGGTTTTGGGGTCTACCCCCAAAAATTCTCCAATGGATTATGCTATGGTTGTTAAGACATCATGCTCCCAAAATTGAAGGGGAAGATTGGAAGGTCTAATCCAAATAAGTTTAAAATTGAAAATTTTAGTATAAGGGTTGAAATCAGGGTGTCATGGCTTAGCCATAAGTAAATGACATCCCCATTCCCATCAAAGTTCATCACTAAAAACTACATGTTTATCTTTAGTGTTGTCAAATATAACAATAAAAATTCCTTTTGTACAGGGATGGATTTTAATCTTACATGTGATCATATCTTATCATTCCTTAAAAATACAATCATGGAGTTGGGGCAGGGTCGACCAAAAGCTTATGAACTAACATATCATGCCAAGGGTGGACAGGAGTTCTTCCTTCTTCTTAATGGCTGCCAGTTCCTCTTCTTCAAAGATAAGAGTTGGAAAGGCTTTAACAGGGGCTAAAGGTTGTCGCAGAAGTTTGCTAGAGACAATGTCAGAAAAGGTAGGGCATTCTTCATTGGGCAGGGTCTCCACTGTAGTGGTTGTATCCATATCAACATCGTAGCCCACTGAATCTATAGTTTTTGCAGTCTTTGGAGGACTCAGACCTATAAACAGGGTATCCTTAAAGTGGAACACAGGCAGCCTCAAGAATTAAATAAATAAATAAATTACTAGTCCAAATAAATAAATTATTATATTTTGAGGCAAATAAATTTACCATAACATAAAATATAATTCACCCAGTGTATTCTAGCATGGTAAATATATAATTAAATTCTTTTATCGCACAATAAATAATTAGGGGTCAAATAAATAAATAAATTATTTTATTTTGAGATAAATAAAATTATCATAACAATAAATATAATTCACCTACCATATATTTTAGTATGATAAATATATGAAAATTGTACATGAAAAATAATGAGAAAAGAAATTAAAATCTCAAATGTAAAAAGTTTGTATTTATCTCACAATAAAGAATGATAGATCAATTTATTTCTTTTTTTATTCTTCTTTAATTTTTATTTATCTTAATTTATTTTATATTTCTATTTATTTTTTATTTGAATTTATTTATATTTATTTTTTTATTTAATTATGCAAGGTTTGATATAAATAAATTGTTTTATTTTTTATTTTAAAATATTAGCTTTCAAATAATTAAATCTTATATTCTCATAAGATGTCATTGTAGAAACATCTATAAATATAATTACTTTCAATAAAATTGAACATATAACTTTAAAAAAAAATTAACTAATATATAATTTACTTTATTATTTAATCTAATTTGATTATAATATTTTATTTGTTATAAGTTAATTATATTTGTCCTTATTCTTTCATATATATATAGGTTCTTTATAAAACCATTTTTTACTAACACATTACAAACATAATTATTTAAGAATAAAATAACTTCACTTTATTATTTTGTTGTTTAAGAAATTTTATGCAATTCGTTTCATATCAATAAATGAAAATAAATGTGTTTAATTTTTTTTAGCATTTATTATAAATAGACTAATTAAAATTAATTTATTGAGTCATTTATAAACTTGACAATAAATTAAGATATAAAATAATATAAAAATATTTATATATTCACAAATTTAAATGAATAATATTTAATTGATATGTTCACAAATTTAAATTTAAAAATAATAATAAAATGTTCACAAATTTTTTTATAAGTTAATTAATTTTTTTTAACTTTGAACACATGAATTTAATGAAGTTCGTCCTCCAAGAAAAAAAAATGGCGACTAAAACTACAAATCCACTGTTATATTATCTAATTTCTTGTTTTCGCAAATGTCTATTTATTGAATGTTTGAATATTCATGTCTACTTCGAAACATTAAATTATTGAGTTAATTGTAAACAAACATAATTCACAATAAATGATAAATAATTTAGATAAATATTAAATTTATTAGACCAAATATAAATAATTATGATAATCCTTATATTTTATATAATAATAGTTACTAATCCAGAATCACTAAACTTTTGAAGAATATCAACTATAAAAATAAATAAAGATGTATTAAATTGGTGATAGAAAATATGAATATTGCATGTGATTGAAAATTATTTCAAATCAATGTTATCGATTAAATAAAATAATAGAAAATGTATTATTATTATTATTATTATTATTATTATTATTATTATTATTATTATTATTATTATTATTATTGAGGAAGAAGATGGTGTACGAGTGGGGGAAAAAGAAAAAGCTGGAAACCTTAACTTTTGTAATAGGGTTTAATTATAGACACACGAAGGCTAGTAAATGAATTTTGGAGGAGGATCTTTACATGACAAAAAATGAATCAGATTTGCGACAGAGAATGGAGCAAAGGAGGTAGAAATGCAAAAGCAAGAAGGGACTTGGGAGGCTCTAGAAGGTTTGGAAAAGGGTTTGGAGTTTCAGCAAAATGAAAACTTAAGCAATGGGATGAAACCAAAATCTCCAAATTTTAGAGTTGAAGACCTTGAGGTGGAAAATATGGCTATGGATTTTGAAGGATTTGTTGGTTCAAAAACACAAGCCCGAGAAGGTTTGAAGAATGGTAAAGATAAGGAGTTCATTTGGGAGTTTACTGATCATGCACAAGTTGTCTCACACATGGAAGAAAGAGCGCATATAAGCAAATTCACTGGGAAATGGCCATCCATTGGCAAAGTTGAAACCCAGGTAGAATATAATGAGGGTAGGAATATTTGAAATCAAATTCCTAGTAAATGGTTTATTCATAACCATTTTCTCTAATAGTGAGCTTAAAAATCAATTTTTTACCAACCTCTTTGGTCCTTATGTGGAGCCGGTGTTTGGTTCCAACATTGGAAGCCCAATTTTTATGCACCTTCGAATCAACAAGGCAGCTATCCTATCTGGCTTAGATTTTATGGTCTCCCTATGGAATACTAGAGTTTTTAATGAATTTTGGCTTTGATAAATCTGCTTGGTTCTTTTTTATAATTAGATATGACTACTAAGGAAGGTTTCTTGGCTTCCTATGCAAGAATTAGGGTTTTGATAGATCTGAATGATGCCATCCCAAAAAAATTTCTAATTAAATCTCAAGGGCATTTCTAGAATTAATAAATTGATTTCAAAAATCTCCCATTCTGATGTTTCAAATACAGGGGTATTGGGCATACTATAGATTCTATAATAAAAATGGAGTAGTTGCATTAAATATCAAAGAAAAGACCCACAAGGTTTGGAAACTGGTTACTACATCATCTATGGCTTTTCGTATTCGTAATGTTGGGAATTTTTGGTCTAACTAGATGAGGAATATTGTGGATGTCAAAGGTAAGAAAAAAATTCCTAATCATCATCTAGAACAAGCCAATAATTCATCTTTGAGGACCCATGATAGTGTTATTTCAAATCCTCAAGATATCTCTCATGAAAATTGAAATCCTTCCAAAAATCCTAGTGTTAAAATTTTAGAAACATATAGTTTTGATTGAAAAATTAGGTAAAATTGATTAACTCTCCCCAAATCTGATGATTTAAGATTGTGAATTTATTTCAAATCAGTCACAAACTATCAAAAATAGCTCCAACACTCTAAGTTCAATTTGGAGGTAAACAATGTCAACTCAAAAAATGATCAAAACCTAAGAGAAGACAATCCTATGATTGAGGCCTTAAATAGTGATTCAGAGAATTAGGAGTATGATTTGGAAGAAGATTTGAATTCTAGAGAATGCCTATTTATTTCTAAGACACAAAGTGCACTATAGAAACTAATTTTTGGAAAACCTAAAAGAAAAAGTAGAACTATCCAGGAGCTTGTTACAAGGGAAGTCTCTATAGGTAAGTAAGGCACTCTTTCTGAATAATTTGGACTTGAGAAGTAGGAGGTGGAATTCCTCCCTCGCGTATCATGAAGATTATCTCCTAGAATGTTAGGGGTCTCAATGCCCTTAATAAAAGATGTTTGGTTAAATGTCTACTCTCAGTTGAAAACCTTAATGTCTTGTTGATTCAAGAAACCAAATTAAATCTAGTGAAAGATTCAAATTTGATGCATCTCAGTTGAAAAAGCTAGAACAATTCCTTTGTGGAAGTTGATGGAGATTCAAGAGGTTTGTAAATTGTCTAGGCTCCCTACAAAGTTCAAGTGGATATTCTAGAAATGGGTAACCATTGGCAATTTTGTAAAATCACCTACTCTAGGAGAAACTTGAGTTTTTTTCTTTGCAATGTTTATGGGCCTAATGATTTAAATAGTAAATATCTTCTCTAAAATTAATTGACTAATATTTTTTCATGCTTTTTGAATTCTAAAATTGTAATGGGTGGGGATTTTAATGCCATTTTATCTCCTTTCAAAGAATAAGGTGGTAAAAGGAAATGAACTCTAGGTAATCTTGATTTTACATAGTTAATTTTGAATATTGAATTATTAAATATTCCTCCAAAGTAGGGAATGTTTAATTGGAATAATAAAATATGTGGTGATCATAGTATCTTGGAATAACTGGATAAATTTCTAGTGTCAAATAACTAGATGTCTCAAAACTAGATTTCAAAAAGTTCCATCCTTTTATTTTTTGGCTCTAATAATTTGCCTATTGCCCTAAGTGTCAATATTGATCATACACCCTTCCTTTGTTCATTCAATTTTGATAAAATATGTCTTTAGGATCGATCTCTTCTAGGACTTATGGAGGCATGGTGGAATAATTGCACATTTAGTCGTGCTCTTCCATGTTTAGAGTGGTGAAAAAGATTCAATATATTAAGGGTTATCTTTGATAGTGGAAGATAAATTATTTCAAAAATATCTTCCAATAAAAAATCAGGGTTGAAGTTGAGTTGGAAAACCTCAATAAAACTTTATACCAAGTTGGAATGGATCAAATTTTGTATGGCAAAGAAAAATCTTTACTAGCAGAATATGAGGAATTCCTATAGAGAGGAAATTTTTTGGAATAAAAAATCTAGAAAAGATTGGCTAAAAGAGGGAGATATAAATTTGGATTTTTTCCAAAATTTGGTTAAGATAAAGCACAATTTTTATACCATTTCCCAAATTCATTCCCCTATTAGTAACAATTTCTTGTCCCCCTAGTGGACAGGGGATTCAATTTCAAGGGGCTAAAAGATTCAGCTATCTCAAAACCCAAATCTTTTGCTAAAGCGGCCTCTAAAATATTACTCAGTGCTATGCCCAAGGCTCTCAACCCTACTCCTTTGTTACCATGGTGGTCTTTGATGAGGAGGTGACCATGAAAGTGTTTTCCAACAAATCTTTCTTTGCTTCCCATGGCATCATCTACAAATTCACAAATTTTTGGCCTAAACTCCAAGATCTTCACACCTATATCTCAGAGAACTAGCAACCCCTCTTGCAAGGTAATCTCGAGATTTATCCTACTGTTAAGAGTTTATTCATTATTTTTTTTTACTACTATAAGGATAAGGAGTTGATTCAGAGAAAGTTTTAGAGCTTGAATCTCCATCATTTGCTTATTAAACCACGGTCTCCCCTTTTTAACCCTCTTACTGAACCCCTAAATGAAAGACCTTTTGAATTCATCTTCCTTACCTCCCTTTCCAGTTCTGGTCTAAACCTAGCTTCAAATCCATATGAAACTCCCAGGGTAAATTCTTGCAAACCCACCCAGATACTACTATGTTTTCGCATACACATTCGCCAAAATTTTGGTCAATATTGATACCTCTAAGGATCTTCCTGATAACATTATTCTACAAGTGGGTGACTATTCTTGGTCCCAACCTCTTGACTATGAAGGTTTGTTCTTCTAATACCATAGCTATTTTAATATAGGTCACTTAACAAAAGAGTGTAGGCTTCATAGAAAAAAGAAGAAATCTTCCTAGTGGTCAACATTTTACCCCACCCATCTCACTGTAAATGCCCCTAAATTTGAGAATGATGACACAGTTCCATCTTTAGATGACCCTGAGCCTCTTAATGCAGATCATGCCAATTCCCAAGTCTCTAAGGGGAGCATGAAGTAAACTCTCTATTTTTTGAAATGA
Source organism: Torreya grandis (assembly GCA_037957365.1). Classification (NCBI taxonomy): domain Eukaryota; kingdom Viridiplantae; phylum Streptophyta; class Pinopsida; order Cupressales; family Taxaceae; genus Torreya; species Torreya grandis. Next base: position 1,259,687 of record JARHVA010001225.1, on the reverse strand, counting down.
AGGGGCTAGTTTCAATGACATAAATCCCTATTGCTAAGGATGTTTTTACCTCCTCCAAATTATCAAGGGCTTATGTTGTGGTTCAAATAGTAGATAAATCTCAACCCTTAGAATCTATTAAATTTTTTATTCCTTTAGCCTCAAATTCTTCAAAAGATGAGGGGGGTGGACTAAAGTAAAAAATAAGAAAAATGGAATAAGTCAGGAGTCTAGCATGATCCTCTACTCGAGGGGACCCCACAAAAAAGACAAGGTTTAATTATCTCGATAGTTGTGGATAGTATGACATGTAATGATATTTTTACATGTAAGCTATTTTGACCCACCTGGCTCTCTTGGGAGAGTCTTAGTTTGTCTTAATTTGGTCGAATCTTCATGGAAGCTTCCTAGGTTTTTCTTTCTATTCCTTCTCAATTTTTGGTGGAAGTCCTATTTGAAGGGGATCTTGGCTGCTAGTCTAGTTGCCATTGGCAGAGGCATCTTTTTTTATCTTTATTGTTTAGTCTTTTAGTTTCTCCTTTATACAAGGTTATAGGGCCTTTAAATCCTATAGTTTAACCTATCTAATAAAAAATTTGGTCACTCAAGTAGAAATTAGGAATGAGGCTATCAATTTTTTCACTGATCCTCTTAATAATGATAAGGCCTTAGATCTTGAAGCTCAAATTCACAACCTTAGTTTTATTCCTTTGTTGACCTCCCTTGGTAAGAATGTGAGATTAATGTCTCCCTTCACCTTGGAGGAAATTTGAAATATTTTTTTTGATATGGAAAAGGATAAAGCACCTGGTCCAGATGGTTTCCCCATGGATTTTTTCCTATCTTTTTGGGATTTTGTGGGGGATGAAGTGTTACAAATGGTGGAATAATCTAGGAGGAATAAAATTTTACTAGATCTCAATGTCAACTTTATTTCACTCATTCCAAAAGGGGAAATGTAAGAAATATTTAGCAATTTTAGGCCTATTTCTTTGTGTAATATGGTCTACAAAATCATCTCTTAAGTAATGGTCATAAGGCTTAGGCATATCCTTGATTATTTGATCTCAAAGGAGCAGGTTGGTTTTGTTGCTGGACAGAATATTCAAGAAGGAATAATTATACCCACAAAATCATTCACTCCTTATCCATTACTCATCGAAAGGGTATGATGCTCAAAGTTGACATTAATAAAGTATATGATAGGATTAAATGGTGTTTCTTGATCAAAATTATGGGAAAAATTACGTTTAATAAGAGATGGTGTAATTGGGTTTTCAGTTGCATCTCTATCCCCAAATAATCTATCCTAGTCAATGGAAGTCCAACAAGATTATTTGAGTCTTCCATGGGCATTAGACAAGGTGATCCACTCTCTCTCTCTTTCTTTTTATTCTTCTGGTAGAAGCTTTGGTAAGGGTGGTGAAATTTTCTAAGGAAACTTCCTTGCTACATGACATCCAAGCCATGGAAGGTATTGAAAATCTTACCCATCAACAATTCATAGATGAAACTTTATTTTTTGGTCAAGATTCGGTGGGTGAAGCTTAAATTTTCAAAGTCATTCTTAATAGCTATGGGGCAACATTCGGATAAATGGTAAACACTAAAAAGTCTAAAATTTTCTTCATAAACTATTCTCAACAAGAAAAATAGGATATTTCTTTATTTTTGGGCTTTAACACTAGAAGGTTGCCTTCTAAATATCTACAAGTTCCTTTATTTTATGTGATGATGAAAAAAAATCATTGGAATGGACTGGTTAACTCTTTTAAAACTTAGCTAACTTCTTGGCAAGGTCATTGGATGACACTGGATAGACGAATCACACTCACTATATCTGCTTCAGATACCTTCCTATTTATTGTCTTTTGGTGCTTCAACCCCCTTACCATATAGTTAAGTAACTCAATCAAATCATGAAAAAAAATCATGGCAAGGAATTTCAAATTAGAAGAAAATCCCATTATTGAAATGGGAAAGGGTATGCAAAATTAAGAACATGGGAGGAGTTGGAGTGAAGAATTTGAATCTTCAAAATAATGCTCTTGGGGCCAAATTGGTGTGGGGAATGGTATCCCAACCTAATTATCTATGGTCTAGATTGTTAAGAAGTAAATATCTGGTCTTATACAACCCTTGGAACATGATTTCAATTACTAATGCCCCGCAAAGGGTTACACTTTTATACTTTTTTGTTGAATTGTAGGTCTTTAATCTTTGAGCATGTTTCTTAGACAATCAACAATGGAAGAACAAACAAATTTTGGGAGGACTCTTGGAATGGACATAAGCCAATTGTTGAGTTACCTCATAGGGCAGAGGCTAGGCATATTCTATCAATAGCATGGGGCACCTTGGTTGTCAAATATGTCAAACCTTAGTAGTCTAATGGTATATCTTATTGGGGGTGGAAGGGTTTTGATGCCTTGGATGTCCCACTAGAAAATTTTTCAATATTAGCTAAATGCTTAAAAAATAGGAAGATATTCCTAAATGACAAGGAAGATGCTCTACATTAGATTGGCACCAACTATGGGGTTTATATAGTCAACCTTGGCTATCAAATGGTGGATGTTATGGATGATATGATGACTTGGGCAATATTTCTTTGTTGGGACAAGGTCGAGCTTCAGAAAGATAATGATTTTACATAGTTATTTGTTCAAAATTGTATTCTAACTCAGGATAGGCTCAATAAAATCAGATATTTTGGTCCTTTATGGTGATGTATTTATAAAAAATAATGATGAAATTGATAACCATCTTTTATATGAATTCCCATTTACAACATGGTGTTGGGCTTGGTTATGTTGTAAATTAGAATGGTTTTAGGCCTATCCACCTTCTTTGACATTGCATTTTCATCTTGGCCAATCGGTGATTGTAAAAACTCTCTATTTGGCCTTTGGCAAGTCAGCCCTACCATCCTTGTCTAGACTCTTTGGAAGGAAAGAAAAAAATGAATTTAAGGCAAATAAATATACCTTGTTGTAATTCTAAAAGATCTCAAGGTATCAATTTTTGAAGTAATTTCATCTCAGATCAAAAGGAGGAACAATTTTATTTTAAACTAGGATATGAGGATGAGTGCAAAATGGAGACTTATTTCCCTTCCACCAATTAATGGGTCAACAATAGTTTAAATTGGTAAAAAAATAAGAAAGGATAAGAGCTCTTGGATTCCTTCACCATCATGTTAGTTCAAGTTAAATTTTGATTGCACTTCTAGAGGAAACCCGAGAGCTTCAGGGGCTGGATGTATCATTTGAGATTGTAGTAGATCCTTGATTAGGGTGATGACAAGAAAACTTACATATGAAACTAATAATGAAGTAGAAGCACATGTATTGGCTATGGGATTGAGATTTCCATCCAATACAATATCGACAAGCTTATAATTAAAGGAGATTCTCATATTATAATCTCTGTGATTTAGAAAAAAGCTACCAAATTTTGGAAACTTCAAAATATTTTATCTAGTGTTTAGGAAAAGCTGAATAATTTTACCTCTCTAAAATCTAAACACTGCTATTGAGGAACTAATGATGATGCCGACTTCCTGGCCAATTATGGAATTAATCAACTTAAAACAAGTAGAATGTATAATTTGCATAACACATGGGAAGATTTCGCATCTTTAGATTTCATTAATATGGGTTTTTAATCTCTCTTTCCTTTTAATTTAATTTTTTTATTTTTAAAAGTCTTTGCTAAATGGAAAACTATAATTTTTAATAATCCATTTATTAGAAATAGACCGTGATATTTTTTGTTGGGATAAATCTTTTGCTAAATTCTCTTCTTAATCATTTTTAATGATTATCCTCACAGAAAAGCCCTTGTCATTATTGCTAGTATTACTAACTCATTAGCTTTTTTGATGGCATTCATGTATTACATCCAATCAAAGATGGCACTTGAGCACATTAAATTACAAGGATTTGGCTTGATTTCCTTGCATCAGATGGTGGAATTAAGTAATTTTTGTTTTCCCTTAAGGGTTGTTTTTTCATGATGGATTTGGTACTCAACATGGATCATAGGGTAGAACTTTCTCTGGCTACACCAATAGTCTATTGTGTTGTGGAGCCTATTTCTAAATTACAATGTATTTTAAATATTGCACATTTAAAATGTACTATACACTTTATATGTATTCTCATCAGGGTTTGGGGGTGGCAGCCCCCAAAAAGTGGGGATTTGGAGTAGGTATCCCCCAATCAAGGATTTAGGGGTGGTAACCCCTGAGAAATTAGGGTTCGAGGTTGGTAGCCCCCAAAATTTTTTTTGGACCCCCTTTAATAAGAAACTATTTTTTGGGTTGACTTGGCCCATGGTTTTGGAACCCATTGTTTTGTGATACCACTTTATTGATGTATTATGTATAGATAGATATTTCATAGGTAATACATCATGAGAACAAGGGTTTGAGTAGGAAGAATAGAGTGTGTGAGTTCAGGTGTGAATTCAGGAGGGTTTGTTGAGAACAACTCCAAACAATATTTGTGCATTGTAATTGTGAGAAGACTAATCTGGAAGTGCTTTGTACTCTCGTGGCTTGTAATAAAATTTGAGCAAGTGTTTTTTGGTTGATGTAGCCCACATTGGGTGAACCATTTTAAGTTTGGTCTTCTTATTTTTCATGTTTATTTATGTTCTTTTTAGATTTTTTTTATATCTATTATTATTGCAATTCTATGAAATTGTTTTGTATCAATTTTTGGTTTTTTTCCTAACACAATCTAATGGAAGCATTATCTAGGAGATGGATTTTGATGGAAGAATCTCATGGGAAAGGCTCAAAAATATATTTTGGGTACCAATTTAGGAATTATTTTATGCAATATCATCAATTTTGGGAAAGGACTACCTGGAGTAGGGCCTGCATAGTTGAGTCAATTTAGAAGTGGTAGTAATATCTACCATGAATCTTATGGATATTCTATTAGACATTGAGGTGGTATCAAACTTGATTTTTTTTATTTTTCAAACTAGACCATCAACATGGCCTTCTAGAGTAAATTTCAAAATGTGATTGGGTCCCCTACCCAAGCTTCTTTTCACTGGCACAAATGAGATTGGTTTGGTGCATGTTTTAATTTTTCGAGCACTAGAGACACATTTTATGATTCTCATGAGTTTTGTTGAGGAAATTCATCAAAAGGTTTGTAAATCTGACTCATTAGAGGGGCATTTTCTATCTTTGCCTTTTATGTCCCACATTATAAGCCCAATCATGGAAATTACACAATAGAAGGAAGTCAGACATAATAAAAAAGGGTGGATGTAGTCAAAATGTTGGTGAAATTAGTGGCTCGGGGTGATTGTATCTCTATATTGGCTTCCAAAAATGCTAAAGGGTAACAACAAATGCAATGCAGGGCCAATTGGATAGTAATAGAGAAACACTATTTGTAGGTGGCCACAAAGTTAAAATTAAGGATTTCAAGTGAACTGTGAAAGGTGAGGTTTCTGCTATGACTTCCAAAGATAAAGAAATCATCATCATTGATGATTTGGATGATATGATTAGGCCAGAGTAAATGGATTGTGGTTTAAGCTGCTTGGTTTTATTTTCTATGTCATAATGTTCTGTTGGCTGGCCTCTAGGCCTTTATGGGATTTTCCCCCTTTTTGTTGGTGGTTGGTTTTTTTTGTGTATCTATTGTTTCTGCTTGGCTTGCCACTTCATTTGGTCTTGCCTATTTTTGCATGTTCAGTCAAGCTCTTACATATTGATTGGTTTTTGTATAAACTTCTTATGGCTAGGAACCAGTTTAAACCCCATAATAGTAGTAGTAGTAGTAGTAGTAGTAGTAGTAGTAGTAGTAGTAGTAGTAGTAGTAGTAGTAGTAGTAGTAGTAGTAGTAGCAGCAGCAGTAGCAGCTAGTATTATTGTTGTTATTTTAAATAAAATATTGAAATAAAAAAAATTAATTAAAAAAATAATAACTATAAAATTTTAAACTAAAAAAAAATTATAATAATATTATAAAACCTTTGAAACAATATAAAAACAATAACAGACAACATTCAAATAAAAATTTGAAATTTTGAAAAAATAATTGAAACAAAATTTGGGAAAGCATATGTATGTAGGGTTAATAATAATATTTTTATTAAATAATTAAGACTTTGGGTGTTCTTAAAATTATAAGAATTTTTTTTTGAGAAAAAGTGATTTGATTTATCTATTAATTTTATTTTAAAAATATTTTTCTAATATTTACTATATTAAAGAATAATAAAATAAATATAGATATATTAAATACATCTATCTGAAATATGTTAAGAGTTTTTACTTTTAAAATTTTTATCTTGAATTTTTAATATATTATATTAATTAATAAATTTATTACCTTTTCTTCTACTTTTTCATTAAATAGTGATAAATGATATTCATATATCTACATCAATATGTTGTTTAAAAATTATTTTTGGAAAAAAGTACCAAACTTCACTATTAAGTAATAGTCAAATGAACGTCATACTTAATATAAAAGTGAATAACTCACTCTATTACACTTGACCCCACCATTATCATTATAAAATACTTATTAGTATGATAAATTAATTAAATAAAATCATTAAAAACCATGAATATCTACATTATTATACAGATTAAAGTAACATAAATTTATAAAATGACAAATCTAAAAATTCAAATGCTTTGTTACATAATCATTGACACAAATTTAGTGTTTTGTCTACCAGGATCTCTCTCTTAGGGAGTGTCTCAAGCACATTCAGACATTTAATCCCACATGCACTACTTGTACCAGACCCAAGTCTTTTTGGATGTTATTTTCAAAATTATTGAGAATTTAGATAGCTTAGAAATGGATTCATGGTTTATTTATGTCATATCACTCAGAAGCTATCAATTGGAGAATGAATTCTTTGGGTACAATTTTCAATGGCCTACGTACATTGTATTTCTATATTTTTTTTTTTAGAAATATAATTCAATTTCAAGTATGGAATTCTATACATTTAGTTAACTTTAACAATGAATAAATATCTCTTTAGTTTTTTATTTAAAAAAAAGTTCTTATTATCTCCTTGGTATTCCTATAAATTCTATCTCAGGAAAGGAAAGTACCTATAGAATTATAGTATATCTAATAATTCCTTGCTAGTTGGGGATTACTCCCTATAAATTCTATCTCAGGAAAGGAAAGTACCTATGGAATTCTAGTATATCTAATAATTCCTTGCTCATTGGGGATTACTCCCTGCTCAATGAGTTGAGCCCCTAAAAACCAACCATTACATGACACCCCTCCATCGGTGCTTATACATTGATAGAGATTCTCCTATCACTTTTCCACCCTTCCTCCTTAGTCAGAGGGATGGATCACATCACCATGTGAGAATTCTTATACTAGCCTATCTTGATAGACCTCCATTATGCAAGGTGGAGATCCAATGAGGTTCTTCATGCCTTCACCTCATATTTGGGTAATTTTCATTTCATTGGCTCCTTATAAAACCATACAAGATTGGTGGTGAGCTCTGATCCTCTCTTGAGAAATCCATCTTCTTAAGTTGTTCAACCTCTCAAAGATGATTCACCTCCACCACCCTCTAGCATTGTTCCCTATGATTGATATTCTCACTTGCCCTAGTCATATGTTATTTTGATAATGCTATTGTATAACCATGCTTATCCAACATTTTTGTTGTTGTGAGTTGTATCTTGTTTTGACATGAGTAACAAGCTATGACAATCAACCAATTTCATTTTTATTATAACCATCTATGCAATATATTTTCTATTTGAATAATGGATATATCAGTTAATCCCAATAAAAAGTATGAAATAAACCTAACCTTTAACTACCTCAATTATAAGCAAGATAGTACCTTATAACCTTGACCATGACCTCAATCACAACTCCAACTCAAACAAATTTATGATAAACAAAATATTTGGTGCAACAAGAAACTTTGACTTGTTTCATGCAATTCTTATATTTAATTTTGTCAATATATTACTTTAAATTAGGGTTTGAGGGCTACTTCTAGAAAACACAAACACGAGAGAGAGAAACATTCCCTGACTTACCTGGGAAGGTGTCTTTAGTCAAACTTTTGACTATGGAAATGATGCCATTCACTAAGCACAAGTCAACCAAAATAATGTGGTATATCTTAGTTTGTCCTCAATATTTGTTAATATGATATGGGCTACAATACATGTAGGGACTAGGAGGCCCTTGAAAATCAGCTATGTTATAATCAAATAAATAAATTAAAATTAAAATCCTTGAATGCTCTATTTACTAAAAGTATCTAATTATTTAGAACAATATTTAGATGGACAATAATCACTACCTCTCATATTATAATATTTTTTTACTATTGGAATGATTATATATAAATTTATTAAATAAAATATTAAAATTACATAAGATCAGATAGAAATGTAGTCGTTTAATCTTTACATCTTAGACTCCACATCAAAGGAAAAATGTTAGCTAAGAACATGCTACCAAAAATTAGGAAGCCAAAAACAAGGCAAAACACTCAAAACCATATTACATCAATAATTCACTCAAAAAGACATCCCAAAAGAGAATTAAGCATAGGTTGTAGCACCCAAGGGAGGAGGTGATGGATCATCCTTGGGTGGCAGAGTAGTCTAAGCACAAGGCTTTACAAAAAGAGGATCTGACACCATCCAACCATCCAAGGGGTCCAAAGTCATATCTATCAACCATCCATGAGTACGTTGAGTCTGAGAAGTAGTGCCAATAAGACAACCCCTCCAAAAGGGAGTTATATTCGATTTTCCATGCAAGAGTTGTGACCTCGAAAAACACCCCTTGAGGGAAGCAAGGGAGAAGTGATTGCGACTAGAGGAATGGATTCTATGACTTTTGGAAGGTGGTGACATCAGACCCTAGGGTGGGCCATCAAGTAGGATGCAGCTTAGTGCTATGCAAGAAGCACTCTCCTATTGATCTAGCAACTATTTTAGCTAATGAACCTCCATGGCAACCTTCTTAGTTTGGACTTGAATTTGCATGCAAGCTAAAAATATAACAAAAAGCTTTTTTCTAATAGAAAAAGGGATAAGAGCATTAAATATTGTTAATAAAGTATTATTTTTACCTTTCCATAATTAGAATAGATTCACAGGTTTGAAAACAATCCTTAAAAATATAAAAGTAGCATGTCAGTTGGCTGAAACCCCAAGAAAGATAAGGTGCCAAGAGAAAAACTTGTGGTGTTAATGTTGTAAGAGGCTATGAATCCATTTCCAAGCAAACTAGAGTCTAGGTCAAAACCAAAAGAGACGTTTGAATGACTCTGGGTGCTTGCAGGAGGGAAACTTGGGTTGAGTAATTCCAATGTGGGCGAGATGCACTCAAATGGAATACTTTGATAAACCAAGCACCAAAAGAAGTGGGCCAACTTGCGCTCAAAATGAGCCATACAAATTCAAGTGATTCTAACTAAACATATCCTAGGTGATCAATTAAGATCCCATCACATATTGAGCTTACTAAGAGCAGAAAAGAAAAGACATATAACTTAATAAAAGAGGCTCATAAAAGAATTCTTAAAATGGATGTCACAATTCCAATGGAACCCTTTTTTTACAGATAAAAAATAAAAAGAGCAGCCTCACTGTAAATCTTTATAAAATATTCAGTAAGTTCTAATTTATAGAACAAAATATACCTATCTTAAACTTACAAGATACTCTTAATCTCCATGGAGTATTCCATCATTGCAATATTTCGAACAAAATATACCAATTTATGCAACAAAATATTCCTAATGTTGGGAGTATAGTACCAATTATGTTAAATTCATCACTTCATGTGGGCTGTTTATTCATAAATTTTCACTATAGGATGATCATATTGAATATTATTATTTTGTTTTTTAAATTTCAAAATCAATTTATATTAATTCATATTTTATAAGCAATGATTAAAAAAAATTATTTCTCATATTAGATTATATATATTACAATACTATTTTAAATTTATTTTGTTTATTAATATAAATAATATTGATAAGTAGAAAGTATTTTCCAAAACGAATCAAATTATGATATTGCTATCAAGATTTAACCGTGTAATTATATCCTATCCAATACTATGTTAAGTCCGCTTAACTTATTACCTCATCTGTTAAAAAAAAAATTGTTTAACAGGAAAAGACTAATCATATGAATTATTGAGACTTTACTGCGTACAGGTAAAAAACAAAGAAGAGACACACTGTCAATCTTTATAAAATATTCGATAAGTTCTAATTGGTAGAATAAAATGTACCCATCTTACGCTTACAACATACTGTTAATCTCTACGAAATATCCCATTGTTGTAATTTCGGAACAAAATATACCAATCTTATTTTCTGAAGTAGAATAATACTGTATTGGATGTAAGCCCAACATGTCAATAGATAAGAAGATTAATACAGAACAGTGTTGGAATTTTCCATACGGTTGAGAAGAGAAAAAAGGCGTCGTACAAATAATCAGTCAATAAAATCGAGATGACAATTAAGGAGTAGCAGAATTGGTGCACGGAATATAAGTAGTAGTTGAAGCATGTGGGTAATCCCTTTCAGGAAAAGCATTGTGACAAGGAGAAGGCACAGATGGAGAAACTGGTCCTTTGGGCAGCATCTCATATGTCACATGACCCAGTTCAATCTTTATTTCTTGAGACACGGCCTGTGTACTTTTCACCTCAATTCCAGGGAACGGACGAGCTGAAAACACCGAAAAGAAGAGATAAATTTTCAACACTGAGGACAAGCAATTGCAGAATTTGCAGGCCATTATAAGAATAAATGCTGCACAAGCAAAATTGTGTAATATAATTTTTTCTTATGAGCTCTTAAAATGGATCTTGTGTTGTATCGCATAAGGTGTCTTTTTGTTCTCCCAATACCTATTGCATTAAAGACAAGACATTCCTCCTTAATAATTCGCCTGATTTCAGGCTTTCCATTCAAAATAATACACATCGTTCTCGACTCCAACACACTGAAAATGATTGATAGACATAGGGAACCATTCGACCGCCTATTGGGGTTGAGAAACCCTGTCAAAGAAAGACCTCGAGTAAAGTACTTAATCACGTGCTTGTAAAATTATAATGCCAATAAAATTAGGGAGTTGAGTTCAGGTCTAAGGAGTATGGCTCTATAGAAATTGTGGTGATCTTAACGTAACCTTTGCCTATGAAATTCAATTGCAAGTATATTTTTATTGATTATTAGACATAAAATAAATAAATATTTAAAATTATTAAATATATTAAGCAACATTCAAAAGTATTAAATAGATTTAAAAGAGGTACAAATATTATTAATATTAACAAATATAGAATTACTCTTTGTATTAATTGAATTAAGTGGATTGTGATGGTTGTTAAGGGGAATAAGGTTTGGAAAATTCTTTTAAGATATTATATTTATACAGATTTTTTTGTGGTAAGAATTGTTGGAAAAGTATATGTTTTCACATTCTTTTGATTACGTGTCAAAATTGAAGGGTCCTTTTTTGCTAAGAGAATTTGGAAAGGCTATTACATTGTTAAGCCTCATCTCAAATGAGTTATTGATGGGTTCAAAACTAGTCTTTCTTTTGATAACAATAATCTTTGATGATCCCTTATCATGACCAATATTGGGAATTTTTTTTGACATGTCAAATATAAAGGATCTTTAGTGTTTCAGATATGTTATTGCCATTGTAAGAGATATTATTTCATCCAAAGATTGGATCCCTAGCCTTCCTTCCAAAGAAATTTTAATCTACTCAGATTAGACATACCTTATATCTTTTGTATTCAAGAGTTGATGTCAAAAGTCATGCTCCACAAGATGGGTCTGCAACCTCTAGTTACATGGTGGAAGGATTGTCATTGGAATTGTGACACTCTCTTTAGAAACTACTCTCTTGATCTCCTATATCAAAACATGAGTCCTTTTTTCTTTACTCTAGGAAATCTTAATAAGCATTGGAGTTTGAACTCCTCTCTCAGAACATGGCTTGCTAGACTTAACAAGATACAGAATGCCAAGCTAGAGCCCAAACATACCCACTTTATTTAGTTTCTTTTCTGCCAAGGCCTCTTGCTTGGGGAGTGTCTCATGCACATTGAGACATTTAATCCCACATGCCCTATTTGTTCCAAACCCAAATCTTTTTGGCTCCTATTTTAGACATTCCTGATAATTTAGAAAGCTTGGCACTGGATTCACAGTTTATTTTAGCCATATCACTAAGAATCTATCAATTAGAGAATGAATTTCTCTAGGGATAATTTTCAATGACCTACATACATTACTTTTCTATATGTTTCAGGTATATAATTCTATTTCAATTATGGAATTCTATACATTTAACTAACTTTAACAATGAAGAACTATCTCTTTAGATTTTTATTAAACATAAAGTGCTTGTTATCTCCTTGGTATTTCTATAAATTTTAGCTTAGGTAGAAAAAGTACCCATGGAATTTTAGTATATCGAAGAATTCCTCAATCATTAGGGGATTACTCCATGTTGAATGAGTTGAGCCCCTATAGACCAACCATTGCACGACATCCCTCCACTAGTGCCTAGACATTGATAAAGATTCTTGTGTTGTCACTTCTCCACCCCTCCTCTTTATCAGGATGGATGGATTACACCACCATGTGAAAATTCTTCTACTAGCCTGTCTTGATAGACCTCAGCTATACAACATGGATAACTGATGGGTTTTACCTACCTTCACCTCATAGTTAGGGAATTTTTGTTTCATTGTCTCTTTCTACAACCATACAAGATTGGTGGGTGGCCCCTAATCCTCTTGAGAAAGAGCCATCTTCTTAGGTTTTTCAACATCTCAAAGATGATTCTCCTCTACCACCCTCCAATGTTGTTCCCTATGTTGGATATTCTCACTTTCCCTAGTCATATGTTATTTTGATAATGCTATTGTATAATCATGTTTAGCAATTTTTTTTTGTTCTTATGATTCATATATTGTGTCAACGTGAATAGCAAGATAGGAATATCAACCAATTACATTTTTATTAGAACTATATTTACAATATATTTTCTATGTGAATAATGGATATATTAATCAATTCAAATAAAAGTGTACAATAAACTTAACCTTTAACCACCTCAACGTATAATCAAGATAGTACCTACTAACCTTGCCTCAACCTTGATCCCAAGCCCAACTCAAACAAATTTATGATAAAATAATATTTGGCTCAACAAGAAACTTTGACTTGTTGCATGAAATTATTATATTTAATTTTATCAATATATTACTTTAAAATGGGGTTTGAGGGCTACCTACAAAACACACACACATATGTCATAAAGGAGAGAGAGAGAGAGAGAGAGAGAGAGAGAGAGAGAGAGAGAGAGAGAGAGAGAGAGAGAGAGAGAGAGAGAGAGAGAGAGAGAGAGAGAGAGAGAGGTGGTGACTTTAGTTAGCATTTTAGCTATGGCAATGATGCCATTCACTAAGCACTAATCAACCAAAATAATGTGGTATATCATAGTTTTCCCTCAAAACCAAATATGATATGGGATACATTAAATGTAGGAACTAGGAGGCCCTTGAAAAGTGGCTTGCTATAATCAAATAAGTAAATAAATAAAAATTAGAATCATTGAGTGCTTTATTTACTATAAGTATCTAATTATTTTGAATAATATTTAGATGGAAAATAATCACTACCTCTCGCATTATAATATTGTTTTAATTATTCAAATGCTTTTATATAAATTCATTAAATAAAATAATAAAATTACATAAGGTTACATAGAAATGTAACCGATTGACATTCACAACTCAAACTCCATGATGAAGGATGAAATGTCAGCTTAGAACATGGCACCAAAAATTAGGAAACCAAAAATAAGGCATGACACTCAAAACTAAATTACATCAGTAATGCACTAAAAACACATCTCGAAAGATAATTAAGCATAGGCTATAACACCCAAGGGAGGAGTTGGTTGATCGTCCTTGGGTGGTAGAGTAGTCTAAAATTATACTAGAGCTTCACATTTCTTCTCAAAGCCAATTCTCAAGACATCAAGTAGACAAGGGGAAATGCTACTCACACATGGAGTTAATATTGCAAAAGATATATAGTCTACAAGTTTTGCATAAGCCTCTTAGAATCGGTAAGAAAAGGAGTCTCCAAGGAAGTTATAATGTGTTTTGTATATTTTTCTACTTGATTCGTCTCTTGTTTGATCTTGCTCAATTCTAGTGGATAGGCTTAGAATGTTATCTCCTTCATGTCAGTTTTGATTTCATGTCACCAACAATGATCTAACCTTATTCAGATTCTTGTTATACATAATGGCATGTCTAGTGGGACTCACAATCACTCAATTTTTCAACTGACAAAGAATATTAAATTGTTAACATTATATTCATAAGTTTTTAAATTATTTTGAGATAATAAAATCATAAGATTTATAGATATATTTTTAGGTGTTATTCTCACGAACTGTAAAACTTATTGATTGGATTGTTAATCTACAGATTGTCTTTTTCTAAGTTTGCCACATTTTATTGATAACCCATGAACTAGACTATGAATCTATAACTTAACTTTTTGAGGTCCATCCTTGCTAATCCAAACTTCATTTGGGGTATTTTTTTGAAACTACACGTTTCTCATGAATGTTATTATTATTCAGTTATTTTAGCTTTATGTTGCATATATTTTTCAAAAATAAAAAGCATGAGGGTACTAATATGTTTTCTTGTATGTCACTCATTTGAAAGAGTATATTAGGATTTTAACTTGTTAGTTGCAAGTTTCACTTTCCCAAGGCCATATTGAAAACTTCTAACCACTTTATTATAGGTCCTTGGTCTAATAAGTGAGTTCATAATATGAAACAAAAGCATTCATTTTTAGAAACATTTTTCAATTTGAGCTTTAAAATGAACACACTTTTTCAATTTAGGCTTAAAAAGAATGCACAATTTTAATTTGGGCTTAAAAAATGTTCTTTTCTATGTTATTTATTTTCTCATATTTGTCTTTTTTTTCTTTTATGTTATATGGTTATTTCATGGGTATGCTCTTCCCTTAATAGGTTAACTCAAAAATGTGAAAGTGGCCACTTATTTTACGCTAAAATATTTTCCTATTATGTTCTTTGGCTACCCTTAATGGGATTCCTATAAATTAGAATGAAAATACCTTTCATTTTCATTTTACATTATGCGATTGGGGTGTAATTGCCTTATCACAGGTCATTAGGGCATGATAACTAAGACTTCATCCCCCAACATTCCTACCAACCCCATACATTTGACAGAAGATATATATTATTGGTAGGCATCGTTAAGGCCTAGTGAAATTCTCCATAAAGGCTTTTGTGAGATAAACATGTTAACTCCTAATGCTAAGCCATTAGACATCACCATCAATAAATATAAGGTATCTTTGATAGGGGATGTATCACCCTATGAATAGCCTAATGGTTGGATCTATTCTTTGATGAAGTTTATGCCCTTAAGGGACTATATAGAAACCCAAGTAAAACTTTAAGTATTCTAATAAAATCAATAGAACTTCATTGAAATCCAATGGATGAAGTGCTTGTGAAGGGGATAGACCCTCCTATGAATAGCCTAATTTTTGGATTGATTTATAAGAACATTTTTTACCATGGAACATTCATTGATGCAGGGATACAAAGGTAATAGCCCCAAAAAGATTGTCTTACATGTATGATCCTTTGAGTGAAGGGTCAGATTAAAACACCACCATAATTGAATTCAATTATTTAATGAACCCTTAAATTTTTAATCCTCTCAAAGGTGATTATATTGAAGGTTTAATGGATGTCATCTGAACTTGTGTTAGTTATTAAAATATCCTTGTAATACGTGTGTGTTGATGCTTGATTGTTATGTCAAAAACTGATTTGTATTCAAACCCAAATCTAATAAAAAAATCAACTCCAAAACATAGTCTACATACACCTACACATAGAGGCATTACTCTATCTTTATTACAATCTAAAAATCCATCTTTCTAGATGCCATGTCAAACCTTGTCCAAATACATATCATTCTTGTCTAAAACACATTGTTACGCTATCCAATTTGAGCCAAGTTCTAGTCCCAAGAGAATTCCAATTTCTAATTTCAAATAAATTTCAAAGCTGAGGTCCAATTTCTCATTAAAACCATTGTTGTTATGCTTTCCATTCGGTTCAAAACCTACTCCAAATTTCAATTCTAGTTCTAGTTCCAAAGTCAAACACCGTCAATTTCTAGTTACAAAGTTAAAAGTCAAATACTTGTTCTCAGACAGTCAAATGCCTAATTCAATTTTGGTCAAACATTGTTTAAAGCCAACTTAAAACCAAGCCAACCTTCCATAACACACTTGTTCAAAACCTGAGTTTACATTTTCAGAACCTAATCAAACAGTCTACAACAAGCGTGCCAAGTTTAAAAGTTGCCAAATAATAAAGTTTTTTTTTACGTTCACTAGTTGGGTTTCGAAGATAAGCGGTTCAAGGTCATGTCTAAGTTAAAATACTTAGAAATCCAAACATTAAGAAATTGCACCCTTCGTAAGACATAAAAATTTGAAAATATTTGATATACTTAGACTTATTTGGTTTACACACCCTTATTTCGCTTGTCTGCTTACATTGACATACCTTTGATTTAACCATTTCATTGTGACATTCATTCCAAAGTTTTACCTCTAACAAAACAACATTCCCATTCCACACAAATTTCAAACATCCAAACTTTTGCCAAGACAAAGATTGTAAACCTAAACATACCTAGGTATATTTATGGCCCAGTTCAACCTTTACTTCTTGAGACATGCCATGTACTTTTGACCTCAATTCCAGGGAACGAACGAGCTGAAACTACCGAAAAGAAGAGATACAATTGTCAACAGATGACAAGCAATTGCAGAATTTGCAGGCCATTATAAGTATAAATGCCGCACAAGCAAAATTGTGTAATATAGCTTTTTCTAATGATCGCTTAAAATGGATCTTGTGTGGTATCGTAACAAATTCAGCCTCCAACGATGCTGATTATAGCAAAATTGTGTAATATAGCTTTTTCTAATGACCACTTACAATGGATCTTGTGTTGTATCGCATGAGGCGCCTTTTTCTTCTCCCATTACTCATTGCATCAAAAGTCGGGACATTCTTCCTCAAGAATTCGCTTGATTTCAGGCTTTCCATTCAAAATAATACACATCATCCTTGACTCCAACAAATTGAAAATGATTGATAGCATAGGTAACCATTCGACCGTGTATTGGGGTTGAGGAACCCTCACAAAAAAAGATCTCCAGTAAAATACTTAATCACGTGCCTATAAAATTATAATGCTAATAAAATTAGGGAGTTGATTTCAGGTCTAAGGAGTATGGCTCTATACAAATTGTGGTGATCTTAATCTAACCTTTGCCTACGAAATTAAATTGTGAGTAAGTTGGGGAATAAAATAGTATATTTTTATTGATTATTAGAGTTAAAATAAATAAATATTCAAACATACTAAATATATTACATAACATTTAAAGTTTTTAAATATATTAAATAAATTTAAAACAGAGACAAATATTACTAATATCATCAATAGAGAAAGAACTACTCCATTAATTGTATTAAGTGGATTGTGATGGTTATTAAGGGGAATAAGGTTTGGAAAATTCTTATAAGACACTATATTTATACAGATTCTTCCAATGGTAAGAATTGTTAGAAAAGTATACGTATTCACATTTTTTTTTATTACTTTTGTCCTTGTCAAAATTGAAGGGTGTTTTTTTACTAAGAGAATTTGGAAAGCCTATTACATTGTTAAGCCTCATCTCAGGTGGGTTGTTGATGGGTTCAGAACTAATCTTTCTTTTCATAACCATAATCTCTGATGGTCCCCTATCATGACAAATATTAGGCTTTTTTTTTGTAGATATGTCAGAACTAAAAGATCTTTAGTGTTTTAGATATGGTATTGTCATTGTAAGAGATATTGTTTCATCAAAAGATTGGATCCCTGACAAGATGCCATGCTCCACAAGATGGGTCTGCAACCTTCAGTTACATGGTGGAAGGATTATCAGTGGAATTGTGACACTCTCTATAGAAACTACTCCCCTGATCTCCTATATCAAAACATGAGTCCATTTTTATTTGCTCTATGAAATCTTAATAAGCATTACAGTTTGAACTCCTATCTTAGAACATGACTTGCTAGACTTAACAAGATACAAAAATGCCAAGTTCAAGCCCAAACATACTCACTTTATTTAGTGTTTTGTCTACTAGGGCCTCTCGCATAGGGAGAGTCTCATGCACATTGAGACATTTAATCCCACACGCCCTACTTGTTCTAGACCCAACTCTTTTTGGCTCCTATTTTAGACATTCTTGATAATTTAGAAATCTTAGCAATGGATTCACAATTTATTTTAGCCATATCACTAAGATTCTATCAATTGGAGAATGAATTTCTTTGGGAATAATTTTCAATGGCCTACATGCATTGATTTTCTATATTTTTTTTAGGTATATAATTCTTTTTCAAAGATGGAATTCGATACGTTTAACTAACTTTAACAATGAAGAATATCTTTTTAGCTTTTTATTAAAAATAAAGTGCTTTTTATCTCCTTTGTATTTCTATAAATTCTAGCTCAGATTGAGAAAGTACCCATAGAATTCCAGTATGTCCAAGACTTCCTCAATCATTGGGGGTTCACTCCATGTTTAGTGAGCTAAGCCCCTATAGACCAACCATTGGACAACACCCCTCTATTGGTGCTTAGACATTGATAGAGATTCTCCTACAATCACTTCTCCACCCCTCCTTAGTAGGAGGGATGGATCACACTGCCACATGAAAAGATAGACCTTGGTTGTGCAAGGTGGATAACTAATGGGTTCTACCTACCTTCACCTCATAGTTCAGGAATTTTTGTTTCATTATCTCCTTATACAACCATACAAAATTGATGGGTGGCCCCTAATCCTCTTGAGAGAGAGCCATCTTCTTACATTTTTCAACCTCTCAAAGATGATTCTCCTCCACCACCCTCTAGTGTTGTTCCCTATGTTGGATATTCTCACTTGCCCTGGTCATATGTTATTTTGATGATACTATTATATATCCATGTTTAGCCAACTTTTCTTGTTGTTCTTATGAATCATATCTTGTGTCTACGTGAATAACATGCTAGGAATATCAACCAACTACTTTTTTATTATAACCATATTTATAATATATTTTTTATGTGAATAATGGATATATCAATAAATTCAAATAAAAAGTGTTTAAGAAACCTAATCTTTAACCACCTCAATGTATAAGCAAGATAGTACCTTCTAACCTTGACTCCAACCTTGATCCCAATCCCAACTCGAACAAGTTTTTGATAAACACAATATTTATCATAAAAAGAAAGTCTAAATTGTTTCATTCAATTATTATATTTAATTTTATTAATATATTAATTTAAAATAGGGTTTGAGGGTTACCTCCAGAAAAAACATATACATAAACATGAGAGAGAGAGAGAGAGAGAGGAGAGAGAGAGAGAGAGAGAGAGAGAGAGAGAAGAGAGATGAGAGAGAGAGAGAGAGAGAGAGAGAGAGAGAGAGAGAGAGAGAGAGAGAGAGAGAGAGAGAGAGAGAGAGAGAGAGAGAGAGAGAGAGAGAGAGAGATAGAGTTTCCCTAGGTGGTGGATTTATATAAAATGTTGGCTATGGCAATGATGTTATTCACTAAGCACAAATCAATGAAAACAATGTAGTATACAATAGTTTTACATCAATATTTAGTAATATGACATGGGATGCATTGAATTTAAGAACTAGGAGGCCCTTGAAAAGTGGATTTGTTATAATCAAATAAATAAATAAAAATTTAAATCCTTGAAGGCTATATTTATTGCAAATATCTAATTATTTTTAACAATATTTAGATAGACAATAATCACTACCTCTTATATTATAATATTAATTTACTATTACAATGATTTTATATAAATTTACTAAATAAAATAATAAAATAATAGAAAGTTACATAGAAATGTAGCCACTGGATAAAATGCCAGCTCAGAATATGGCACCAAAAATTAGAAACCAAAAACAAGGCGTGACACTCAAAACCCCATTAAATCAGCAATGAGCTCAAAAACACATCCTAAAAGAGAATTAAGCATAGGTTGCATCACCGTAGGGAGGAGGTGGTGGATTATCCTTGGGTGGTAGAGTAATCCAAGGGTAAGGCTTTACAAGAGAAGGATCTAGTAGCACCCAACCATCTAGGGGGTCTAAAGTCATATCTATCACCCATTCATTAGTGGGTTGATTTTGAAAAGTAGTCTAAGTAGTAGAGCCAACAAGAGAACCCCTCCAAGAAGGAGTTGTATAATATTTTTCATGCGGTGGTAGTGACTCCAACAACCCCTCCCTTGAGATAAGTGAGGAGAGAAGTTGTTACATCTTTGGGAATTGATTTGATGCCTCTTGGATGGTGGCAATGTTAGATCTTGGGGTGAGCCATTAAGCAGTATAAGACTCACTATGGAGGAAGCAATTTCCCTAGTGATCCAATAGTTCTTGTAGATGATGAACGTCCATAGAAGCGTTCTCAATTTGGACTTGAATTTACATGCAAGCCAAAAATATTTAAAAAAACCTTGTTTTTAATAAAACATTCAATATTATTAAATAAAACATTATTTTTGGCTTTCCATAATTAGAATAGAATCACAACTCTTAAAAAGTTCCATAAAATAGTAAAATTAACATACCAGTTAGCTAAATTCTTAAGCAAGACAAGGCACCAAGAGAACCATTTAGGGTGATAAGGCTAAAAGAAGCTATGAATCCATTTCCAAGTAGATTGAGCTTTGAAGCAAAACCAAAGAGGTGTTTGAATGACTATGGGTGCTTGCAAGAGGGACACTTGGGTTGAGTAATTCTAATATAGGAGAGCTGCACCTCGAGTGGAAGATGTTGGTAAACCAAGCACCAGAGGATGTGGGCCAATTTGGGCTCATGACGAGCCATTCAAATTAAAGCGATTTTGACAAGCCACATCCTAGAGGAAAAAATAAGACCACATCACCTATTGAGCTTACCGAGAGTAGAAGAGAAAGGCCAACTTGATAGAGGAATCCTAGGAAGTAATTCTTTAAATTGGTGTCACAATTCCACTCGAACTCTTTTATATATATATATATATATATATATATATATATATATATATATATATATATATATATATATATATATATATATATATCCGTAATTCTTGCCATGTTTTATCTAGCAGTTTGTTGATGTTTATGATTTTTTATAAAATAAATATTTTTAAATAATAAATATTTATGTAATAAAATATTAAAATCTGAAACAATAAAAGAGATAATAACTAACAAAATTCAAGTAAAAATTAATAAAACTAAAAATAATTAAAATGATATTTAGAAAATCACTTCTATATATAACATATAGTTAATAATAACAATTGTTATTAAATAATTGAGACTTTCAAAATTCATAAAAATATAAGATTTTTTAAAAACATTTGATATGACTATTCTGAATATCTTAAATATATTTATCTGACAAAAGTTGAGAGATATTATTCTTAAGATGTTTAAATTTATTTTTTCAAATTAAAATACTGATTAATAAATTCAATTATTTTCCCCTCTATTCTCCCACTAAATGGTCATAAATGACATCTATCTATCCACACCAATGTATTAGGCTCTAAAATTTAGTTTTGGAAAAGTAAAGGGTCCAAACTTCACCATATGACAAAGATATTACAAGTTTTCTAATAACTTTTCCAAACAAAAGAATTTTTTTCTAAGTGATAGTCAAATAGATTTCAAATTTAAGGTTGAAATTCACATGTGATGGTTAAATTAATCAACCAGAATACTTTCAAGATAATAAAATTATGAATAGGCCAAGATTTTGAACAATAACTAATATTGATTTGTATTGAATAATTCAAATAATTACATGCTATGCATAAATAATCCTCAACTTAAAATTGGAGTTGACATGAAAATTTTAGAACTCTAAAAATAATAAAACTAGACCTGCTATTTTTAGAAGTTGTTATTTTTATTAAATTTCACATACAAGTGTGCAAAGCTCTAAAAATCTCCAAATTGAAACTAAACTCTAAAATTAACCTATTGAACAAATTTCAACTGAAGTTCAAATCTAGTTAAAAGAATAGATAATTTATAAATTTAGATAAAACCTAAAAATAAAATTAAACTACAATTTCAAACCCTTAGATGGTCATGTTTGGCCTCTAAAAAATATCAAAAACATCCCATAACTAGAAGGGTGGATAATGGCAACAATTTAATTTTTGAGATGGTTGTTTGACACAAAGATGTGCTCAAACAGGGCTATGGATTAAAATTAATGGCATCCAAATGTTTTCTCTCTTTTTAACATCATTATCCTTTGGTTGAAAATAACTTAGATCTTTCATGTTTCTCTAATTGTACTGATGCAATTTATTCTTATAAATCTTCTTCAACTTCCATTTTGTAATCCAAGTGTTGTCTTCATGATGTAATTCTTCCCACTATACCAAATACTTATCATAATTTCCTTACCTTGTGTTTATTGTCTTCTTATCTAGAACATGTACTATATTTTTTTTCTTCTTCTTTGGACCCTGTTGCTTCTAATAAACTTCTTCATATTTTTCACATTTTCCATCT
Source organism: Torreya grandis (assembly GCA_037957365.1). Classification (NCBI taxonomy): domain Eukaryota; kingdom Viridiplantae; phylum Streptophyta; class Pinopsida; order Cupressales; family Taxaceae; genus Torreya; species Torreya grandis. The sequence goes on along the minus strand of JARHVA010001225.1, from coordinate 1,236,944 downwards.
TCTCCATAGAAATCATATAAATATGAAATATTAAATACTAGAGATATATCAAAATTATATGGTAAACTCACCTCATAAATATTGTAATTTATTTTCTTCACAATTTTGCATGCTCCAATTTTTTTTACTTCAACTTATTATATGTGTCTTACACACAACTAGCTATCATTTTTTTGTTAGTTTTCAGGATCTATTTAAATATAAAATTAAGAAAAATATATATATTCATTGAAAAATTAAAAATAAATATAGTTTACAAATTGGATGATCTTATCTAAAACTTAATCAAATGGTTTAAATCAATATTAAAATATACTCAAAAAATGAAGGGCCGCATAGATGATTATCTACTCTAGTTTCTTAAAAAAAGGAGTCCATATTCAAAATTTAGATGTTTGACAAAGTTATAATTATCCATTTTTTAAATAAAATTGGTGTTTTTAAAACTAAATTCAAAATTATACAATTCATGTTCTTACACCATCTTTGAATTTTGAGTGCAACCATCTCAAATTATCTACATAAGTTCATATTTCTCAACTTTTAGGAAAAACATGTCCATGGGTAGGCTGCTTTTTGTCTCACAAATTTTTTTCTCTTACCCTACTATCTAATATTTTGATTTCCTATTAGAGTAAACATAAATATATATTCAAAAGTTTTAAATATGTTAAGAAGATTAAAGGATTATTCAAAGTCATTTTGCGTATTTGTTTCCTTCTTCATGCTAGAAGTAGCACAAACATTATTGATATCAATAGATAAAGTCATACTATTTGTACTAATTGTATTTTGATGGTTATTTATTGGAATGAGCCTTGAAAAATCCTTATAAGACACTGTATTTATACAAAGTCTACCTATGTCAAGATGTTTTTGAAAAGCATTGGTTTCCACTTTCTTTTGATAATGAATACTTCTCAAAATTGAACGGTCCCTTTTTTCTAACATAATTTTGAAAGACTTTGAAGATGTTAAGCATCATCTCAAGTGGGTTAGTGATGGGTTCAAAAATATTCTTTCTTTTAATGACCACAATCTCTAGTGGTCTCCTATCATGACAAGTAATGGGCTTCTTCTTGTAAATACACCATGTATAAAGGCTAGTCAATGTTTCAAATAAGGTATTGCCACTATTTAATATATTGTTTCATCCAAAGATTAGATCCATGGCCTACCTTATAATAAAATTTTAAACCGATAAGATTAGACATACCTTTTATTTTGTGTATTCAAGATTTGATGTCAAATGTTATGCTCCACAATATAGGTTTGCAACCTCTAGTTACATGGTGGAAGGATTGATAATGGAATTGTGACACATTCTTCATAAACTACTCTTTTGATTTCTTATATAAAAAAAATAGGACCCATTTTATCATTTCTTAGAAAGCTTAACAATTGATGGAATTTGAACTCTTCTCCTAGATTGGGTCTTGATAGACTAAATATGATATGGAATGCCAAGCTTTATCCCAATCTTGCCTACTTTCTCCACTATTTTTTCTAAAACGACCTCTCACTTGGGGAGTGTATCACTCACACTATGATACTTAATCCCAAATTCCCTATTTTTTCCATACTTGAGTCTTTTTGACCCACATTATGGACTTACCTAAGAGTTCAAAAAGATTAGTAATGGATTCATAGTTAATTTTAGGCTTATCACTTAGAGCCTATCAATTTGAGACTAAATTTCTTTAGGTACAATTCTTAATGGATGCTATACATTGATTTTCAATAGAATTTTTTCATATTTATATTTCTCTTTCATGTATGGAAGTCTATACGTTTAGCTATTTTTAACAATGAATAAACTCTCTCTTTAGTTTTCTATTAAAGATAATGTTCTTGTTATATCTTCCATATTTTTGTGAATTCAAGCTTGAGTAGAGAAAGTAGCTCTAAAATTTCAACATCTCTAAGAGTTGCTCCACCATTAAGGTAACACTCCATGTACAAAAAGTTGAGCTCTCCTAAAGTATCCATTGCATGACACCCCTTCATCGATGCTAAAGCATCAGCGGCAATTATATTGTATCCACTTTTCAACCCTTCCTCATTAATGTGAAGGATGGATTCCACTGTTATCTAGAAAGTCTTATACTAACCAAACAAGATAGAACTCGGCTATGAAGGGTGGAGAGCCGGCGGAGTTCTTTATGTCTTATCCTCCTAATTGGTGAATTACTGTTTCATTGGTTATTTTTCAAACCACACATAATGGATGGATGGACTTGATCCTTCCTCAAAAGAGCCCTCTTATTAAATTGTTTAGCCTCTCAAATATGATTTTCCTCCACCGCCTTCTAACATTATTACTTTTGATTGATATTATTTAATAGACCTTGTGGTATGTTATGTTGATCATGCTATTATATAATTATGTTTAATTGACATTTTTTATTTGTTATTATAAATCATATTTTATATGCATTTGAATAACAAATATGAAAAATGACTACCTACTTTTTTAGGTAACTATTTATGTAATGTATTTTTTATAAATAATAGATATATCAATAAATTCCAGTAAAATTTTTGGAATCAACTTAACATTTGATCGTATCAACATGTCATCAAGATAGTACGTTCTCATCCCGACCTCGACCTGACAAAACAAAATATTTGGCACATGAGGGAACTTCGAGTTGCTTCATGAAATTCTTAAATTTGATTCTATCATATATTGCTTTAAAAGAGAGAAGCATCACTCGACTTTCCTGGGTGGTGGCTTTAGTCAAAATTTGGTTTAATATTCCCTTGTAAAGCGGCTTTCGTGGGTGATTGATTTTAGCATATATTACTTTAAAAAGGAGAAACATCGGATGATGCCATTTAAAAATACAGTAATATGCCTTTACAAATCGACTTTGCTTTGTTCAAATGAATTTTTAAAAAAATGAAGGCTTTATTTTTGTCGCAAGTATCTAATTATCCCGAATAATATTTCGGGATCACACCATTAAAGCCTAAGTCAATCAGAAAAATATAGTATATTATATTTTTTCCCAATATTTGATAATATGCCCTAACAAATTAACTTTGCTCTGGTTAAATTAATTTTTTTAAAAATAAAAACTTTATTTTTTCACAAATATTTAATTATTTTGAATAATATTTTGGATGGCACCATTCAAGCACAAGTCAATCAGAAAAATATAGTATATTTTATTTTTTCCCAATATTTAATAATATACTCTTATAAATCGATTTTGCTTTGGTCAAATTAATTTTAAAAAATGAAGGCTTTATTTTTTTACAAATATCTAATTATTTTGAAAAATACTTAAGATGGCACCATTCAAGTACAAGTCAATCACAAAAATACAGTATCTTAATTTGTTTTCCAATATTTCACAATATGCCCTTGCAAAGCTACTTTGCTCTAGTCAAATTAATTATTTAAAAAACAAAACAAAACTTAACTTGAAGGTTTTGTTTGTTAACAAATATCTAACTATTTTGAACAATATTTAGATTGACAATACTACCTCTCGCATTATAATTTTTTTTTTTGAATTATAAGAATATATTAAATTATAAAGTTTTCATTTATCATATTATTTTTATAATTATAATAATATATTAAATTATAATATTTTTTTAAAATTAATGAAAAGAGTAAATAATTTTTTATTCTTTAATTTATATTATTAAAATAATATAAAGTAAGATTGGAAAAAAAAGATATTTTAAAAATATAATTAATAAATATTTTAATATTTTAATTATAGATATAATTGTTTTTAATAAAATTTTATTTATTGAAACATGCATCATATTTAGAAAAGGAAAGCATAATACATGAGTGATTAAAAAGACAAGCGATATGAAAGCACACCTTGAAACAAAATACATTAGAAAACTAGGAAATCAAAACCACTAATAGTTCATTATTTCATAGTTGATTGATAGTATAAAAGATAAAAGATATCAAAACCACCTATTAAAGTAAAAAAAGCCACAAACCCCATAGATGGAAGAGGTGGTGGAGGAGGACTTTCTAGTTTGTTTACCTAGACTCCCTAGTGGGGGATGTGGGAGGTTTAGGTGTGGTCCAACCATCATCTTATTTTCTTTCTTATTTATTTTCTTTAGCTTCATGAATAGAAACACAACAGGGGGCAAGAAGAGGGGGCAATACTGGGAGGTGGCCAAAGTCAATCAAGGAAACTCTCCCTACCCAATACCATTTATGGGGGAAACCTTGCATGACCAGGATTAGGGGACAACCATCCTCCAAATCCTCATAAAGGAGAGAATCTCCATTTGGAAGGAGGGGGAGTTCTGGAGAAGGTAGATTGACTCTTAGAGCTATTGTGGCCGTAGTTGTGAGATCTACCATGACCCCGTCAATCTTGTTCTTTGTGTTGGTAATAATGGAAAGGATCCTTAAGTGACACTTAGCTGACCACACACAAAGCACATCCCTAATGTTTGGTTAGAGTGCAAAGTTTCATGACATCCATTTCTCCTTTATTGGCTTGAACTTGAATTTTAAGCATAATATTAGACAATCCAAAGATCTTTTTAGAAGTATAAAAATATTTTCCTAAACCTAAGCTCAAACACAAAACTATAAAATGTGTTCAAGGGAATTAGTATCCCCACAAGGGTAGAATATAGGTGGAGGAATGCTCATGTGAACTAATATTTCTCCCACTAAGAGCAATTGATATAATAAACACTAGGAAAAAATGGCCTTTTTGGTTCAATAATGGCAAACTAGACTTTTTGAAACCTCCTATTCCAAAAAAAGGATATTGATATTCCATCTCTTATTGAGAAGCTCCTAGGGGATGTGCGTAAAAGAGATCCATTTATAACTAAGATGAGGTTAATCCAAAAGCACGAGAGTGGAATGAGACCAATGTCAGTCCTTCCACCATCCAAAGGACCTAGTAAGAACAAGTTTATTCAATGCATAATCAAGGACATCCATCTAAATTTTAGATATAAACTCAAAATAATAAGCATTAAGCCTATATTTGGATGTGAGGTGATCTGAAGTGATCCAAGATCTAGTGTGCTTATCAAATATAGACCCAATAACTTTAATACCCCAATGAAAGAGTCTCAATTTTTTAATTTTATGAACTTTGGCCAAGAGTTTCTCATTGAGAGAGAAAACATGGGACCACCATAGGGAGTGAGAATTAATAGAAAGGCTAGTCCTCAAATCCCCCATTTCTAAATCATCCAGAGTTTAATAGTCTCCCAATATTTCCATATGATTTTGACAACAAAGGTCCTTACAGTTTTAATAGAAACTAGAGTGATAAGCAAATTTTGAAATCCCAAGTTTTGCCTAGGCATGTATACCATAGGGATACCTTGAACAAATGTAATTTATAAGGAATTTTTGAGATTATTGGACCTATATGGTTAGGATAATCCATTTAACACACGTAGTTAGGCATTCTTTAATAATGTTGATCAAGACAAGACCTCTTGCTTCCCTAGGACAATAATAAATGTCCCAAGACACTATGTAAAATACTTTATTTCCCTCTTAGTTAGCCCAAAAAAATACCTGAGCAACCTTTCTAGATTCCTATAGGTTGTTGTAGATGGGGGCCAAAATAAGAATAGTACACATGAGTAGCAGCTAGGAATTTGGAGTTGATTTGAAATTTTCCAACCAAAGAGAGAGGCTTAGTGGTCCAATATGAAAGATTCTTCTTAACTTATAGGATAACATAGTCATAAAGGTCCAAATGAGAAGCTTGAAAAGTAATGGGAATGCCTAAGAATATGAACATTTCACCATGCATGATCCACTTCCATGAATAATATTCCAACCCACTGAGTAAAATCCCTTAGCTCTATCTAAAACACTATGTCTTGACCCACTATATGTATGAACCATAAGCCAATAAAAAGATATGTAAGCACTCCATGACATTATTGACTACCTCCTCATTCTTTTTAAGGGTGAGGAATGAGTCATATACAAAATACCTATTGGAAAACTATGTCTAAGGAGTATTGGGGAGACTAATCAATTTGATGAGCCCTCTAGAAGTGAAATTCATGAATATGTATCCATATCCTTCAGTTGTGAGGACACAAAGAGAGGTGGCAAGGGGAAACCTTGTCAGATAGAGTGAAACAAGCTAAATATATTAAATTAATACCCATTGATACTGAGGCACACAGAGGCATATTGAAAGAAAGTTTCAACTAAGAGAAAGAACTTGCAACCAAATCGTGAGGCTTAAAGCATTGATAATATAAAGAGTTATTTTATTCATTCATATGCCTTTAAAAAATATTTTTTATAAAAGGCCTTCTATTTAAATGTGTGATCCCATTCCATACCTTCCAAAACCACATGGATGTTGTTAAAAATATAATAGCCTTAAATAAATTGAGTCTATTTAGATTGGGAAATTAAAGGGAGTATATATATTATCATGAGAGTAAGATCATTAGCTATTATATTTTAGGATATATTTAAAAGAGTGATCGACCTCCAATTAGAAATAATCTCAGGGTCTCTAACCTTAGGAATAAATTTTATGTTACCCCTATGGATGAGCCACCCAAAATAACCTTTGAGCAAGAGCTTCCAAACAACCTTTATGCAAATTAGGTCCAACACAACTCCTAAGAGATTGGTAGAATTCACAAGGAAAACCATCAATACCTAGGTATTTATCCTGGGCCATACCCATGACAACCTAATGAATATACCCTATGGATAAGTGTCTATCATAGGTTGCCTATTGACTAGGGGAGATATTGCAATGAAAAATACTAAATAATTTGTTCAATGGTACTTTTTGAGCATCTAAGGATGGTTGAGCCTGGAAAACCTACTTATAATGCTTCACAAAAGCTTGAAAGATCTTAGGGATATTTGTTAACTGTTATGTAACATCATTAGTTTTTTTGATATGTGTGGCAAAGTTTTTAGCCCTTGACTTATTGTAAAATTCCTTAGATAACCTATAACCAATATTATGTCAGTGGATGTGAGCTCCTTAGACTAAATGAAGATCACCAAATTTGATTTGATGTCTTAATTCAACCATTCATTTTTTCAGAGACTCGTTGAGTTGAATTATTCAAGAACCAAAGAGTTATGTTTTAATTCCTTCATGGTGGTAAATTTTTTATTTTTTATATGAAATTCAATTATTTTCTAGAGAAATTAAGAAAGGTGGCAATATAGGAAATGACTGCTTCCCACCCACTAATCTAGCTAGTTTCACCATAAAGAAAAGGGACAAGGTTATAGACTCTCTTTATGTCAGTAAGAACCTAAGGATGATTCAAATGGGAGGTGTTCAAATAAATCTAGTTATTATATATTTTGGTTGGCAGTGTAGACCATTGTACAAAGATTTTAATAGGTTGGTAGTCTGACAAGAATATTAGGAATAACACTTATAGGCTGATCAATTTTTTGGGTCAAAGAGAAGATATTATGGTTTGATACAAGGGTTATATAGATTTTCCTAAGAACTCATTCCTACCCTTGGAGAAATTTTTACCAAGTGAATAGGGCATGGGAGATGACTTCCTATGGTGGTGATTTGGATTTAAAAAGGCCTAATTTGTTACAAAGATAAAATCATGCTCATCAATATCCAACAAACCAAAACATTGAGAGGACTCCATCCCTTTCCTATGGTGATTCAATAATATTTAAATCCCTACAAGTAATCCAATTGGCCATAGGAAGATATTATTCCAGCCACCTCCACAAAGTTGTCCTATCAACAACATGATTTTAGGCATAGATATTTAGGAGACCAAAGATCCACCCATCAAATTTTTAAACTATAAAAAGAGCAAAGTTAGTAAGGTCCATACCCTAATCTATGACAAATAAAGCATAAATAGGTGAAATTATAGTTATGATACCAACATTTCCAATGTCATACCTGAATAAATGATACATAACATTGGGCAATATGTCCTTTGCTACCATCTAGAGATCAAAACCATTTATTCTAATTTCCTTCAATTAAAAAATATCTTAAATGATTGAAGGTTTATTTTTAATATCCTTTTCAAATAATAAGGATTGCTCTCAAACCATACTATATGGACCATGGTTTATATGGATTTTAGGGTTGTTCATAAAAAAATGGAAACCAAGTTTTGATCTAGAGAAGGAAAATGTTAATCTAGTTCCCATATGGGTTAGATTACTAGACCTTCCACTGGAGTATTAGAAGGAATAACTCATAAAGGGTATAACTAAAAATTTGATTCATCTCATCACATTTTATGTTTTTTCTAAATCTAGGATAAGGTTTATCTATACAATATCTTTTGTGAATGTAGACGTTTACAAGGAGTTACCTTCATCCGTCAAATTATATTCTAATTATGTTGACTAGATTCAGTAGATAGAATATGAAATTAACTATTTTGTCTACCAAATTTGTCACAAAATGGGGCATTTGGAAAAAAAAATGTGTACATATGTAAAAGGATATACAAATATGATGAAAAAGTAACAAAAAAATTGGGTTCTCATCATTTTTTATGATAATATAAAATTTGGAGAAGATTTAGTCAAGGGGAAAATTAGATGCTTGAAGGATTGTTATTATAAAGTTTTAGGTCATAAAATTAATTTGGAAAAGAGTGTTATTTTCTTCCTAAACACCCATGGTCCTGATCTTCAAAAAAAAACATTTTTTGGGTGCCAATCCAAATAACTTCCATCTTCCTATCTAGGTAAGCCTTTGTTCAAGGATAAAATGACTAAATGTATCTACAATCCCTTTATAAATAGATTTCAACAAAAATTATAAGCCTATAAGGGTTTTATTTCAAGCCAAATAAGTAAATTGTGGCTTCATAAAATCACCTTACAAAGTCTTCTTATCTACTTCATGTCCTTGAAAAAATTGAGCAGATTCAAAGAAGCTTTTTGTGGTTAGGGGTAGAATAAAAGAATATCATTGGTTTCTTGGGAGAGAATTATCCTCCCTAATAAATTGGGAGGCCTTGGGATTCAAAGATTTTGATTCTTAAATAAAGGTCTTATAGTTGAATTTAAATGGATATTTTAGAAAGAGCAAAATTAATGGATTGAAATACTTAAGGATAAGTACTTTAATAATAAATATGCTCTCTAAGTTTTATCTAATGATTATTTTTACACAAGATCATATTTATTGAATAATTTGGTTGATGTCAACTTTAAAGGACAATAGCATTCCAATGTTTTTGCATAAAGAGGTCAAATACACTTCCAGTCTCCCCTCAAAATATCTTGATTTTGGATCATTCATATTAATAAATAAATATGTTTTTTAGATTATATATACAAATATGTAGTGCATATATATTTTTCAATTTTTTTAATGTTGCTAAGTATTTTAATAGAATTTATTTTATAATTATATTTTAATTTTTTCTGCACAGTGAGACATGATATTATTATTTGTGGAATGTAGACTTAGGGTGTAATTTTTTGTTTTGGGATGATGCATGGCTTCTTAGCATACCTATAAGCTCTATTAATCCATGTGACAACCTAAATATTTCCTTCAAAAACATAATGGGAGAAAAATTGATAGATTACTGTTTAACCTTAAAATAGAATCTATATTGGAATTATCTAAATTATTAAAAGTGTATATAGAAATGAAATGGCACAAGGGTGATAATCAAATCTGTTATAGTCCAATTATATGTTAAACTTATATAAAATTATACTAATTTTTTTTTGCTAAGATAGTATAACTATGTAAAGTAAAACTACGCTAGATATATGAATGATAAATAAGTGAAGTACTTAGCTTATTCTAATTCTAATCTAGTTTTGGATCTAGAACATGATAAAATTAGGATTGAAGGAGAATATAGAATAGTCATTAGATTCTAGTTATGATGATTATATCTCTCTAGATATTAACATCAACTTGGGATGGTTGTGTTGACACTACTGTCTAGGTTCAACACTAGTGTCCTATATAGATTATCTATTAAAATAGGATGTGAGCACATGGATGATTCTATATTTTAATTCCTCTTCATTCTATTGCATTCATATCTGGGTCATAGATAATTGCTCCTTGTGAAATGGCTAAATCTTAGCTTTTCATCTTCAATGTGACCTCGAGGAAAAATGTGTTAGTGGGTACATTATGTTGAGCTCATCCCAATGACCCCACTATCATGGGATGATACTTTAGCCAATACTCTAAATAGGGCCTCAAAGTGATGTAGTTCTCCCCCATGTGTTAGATTGTGTGTGAATCATATAATATGTGCAAAGTAAGTATAATAGTGACTTGACTTATAACTTGGAAAATTGAGCTCTTGGGATTCTCTTTTATTACTTAAGACCTGTAAATGTGGAGTCTCTATTATGGTATGGAAATAGTAAATATTTTTTCAATTGAATCTTGATAGAGTGATTTTGATAAATTGTTTTGATCTCTTTGGTCTTTTCTTAGGTATTGCTAGGTATTTCTAGGTGATAAATAATGAGGGTTGATTTTGTGTTTAGATCAATCCACTTGGAGTACCAACTCACACTAAATAACTTAGGACAACCATTAAGATATGTTTTATTTACAAATTATATGAATTAAGGGTATTAAACACTTTCATTAGGATAAGATAGTAACGTTGAAGCCACTATCTACCCATAATGCTAATGTTCAAGGAAAAATAAAGTAGGTACATATTTTAAACTTGAAAAGATGGAAGATAAGTATATTTTAAACATTATGGGTAAGATAGAAGACTTGGGCCATCAACATAAGACTGGTCAGACTAAGAGATATAGGAAAAAGGGCAAAAAAATAGAGTAAATGTGAGATATGTAAAAGCAAGAAAGGTGAAGAATAAATATTAATAGTCAAGGCTTGAGTTTTCTAAATGTACAATAATGAGGTGATATATAATCATAAAACACTATCTATATTTCCCTTCCTCCTTTAATCTAGTAATTAAAATATTAGCTTAAAGGAAATGTATGCATACCTAGGTGTGTATACATATTGTAATAATCTAAAAATGAAACTTGAGTGTTAAGAATGTTGTTTGAGACCATCCATCCCTAGCTTAGCCCTAGACCTACTTTAAGGCCTATTTAGACACTTATCCAATTTTTCATGTGGACCACACACATCCCTAAAGTAGTGCTAGACCTTCACTTCAGTATCTTGGACCCTAGTGCCTCAAGTTATACCACCTAAAAAATAGCACCATAATTGTCACAGTAGCACCAATGGTGTTAGTGTCCTACTTAGGGCACTATTATTATTTTCCTACCTTTTGTTATTAATAAATATCTTTTTAAATCAAAAAACACCTAGGGTCAGCTTATACCTCTTTTAAGATGCAAAAAATTAATAGAACAATATATATATATATATATATATATATATATATATATATATATATATATATATATATATATATATATATATATATGACATTTATCACTTTATCTATTAGATGCAAACTACACTAATAAACTTAAAACAAGTTATGCATAATCAAGGTTATCAATCCTTATTTTACCCTACTTTTACATATAGCCATCTACAACATTCCTAACCTCAGATTACTTTGATTTCCAGTCTCAAACATACTTAAAGGACTCAATATGACATTAATACTAACTTCATTTATACTTTCACCAACACTTAGGTGGGAAGAGCTACATTGGGTTTGATCCATCTTCTGAGTATTTGTATATAGGCAAATCTCATCATAACATGGTGTTACGAATATCTAGCCTACCCCACTAATAACACACTTTTCTACTTCTACCAATCAGATGTTGTAGAAACATGGAGGTTTAGTGTTTGCATACAAAATCAATCAAAATAAGTCACCTATAGAGAATCAAAACTCATGTACACAAGAACAAGATTGGTAGACTCAGATACATGCACCTAGAAGCTCAAAATAGTTATGTACATAAGACACTAGCACCAAAATTAGGTTAGTAATTCTATTGGTGTTACTATCCAATTAGGGAGTTACTATCTACAAAGGGTTTTGACACCTCAACCCTATCTACGACACTCAAGTCAGTTTTTATCCTAATTTATAGCTTCTAGATCTCTTATATTAGTCAATTTTTAGCTAAGTACTTATTTACATTTTTTATTACTATTTTTTGAAAGGTAAAACTATGTCAATTCTATTATAAATTAGTGGTTGTATTTTTTGCATATTTATATGCCAATTTATTATACTCAAACCCTTTAAAAACTTAAGACTTAAACTCCATAACCTCTAAAAATGTAAATCATTTGGTGAACCTGACTTACTTCAAATATTGCACAAACCCTAATTCTACATAACCATAGGATTTAAGTTTCCATCCTCCTAAGACCCACATTCAGATTTTAGATCATTATATTTTTTAATTTTTATTTCATAAAACAATCATAATAATGATAGATGGAGTTTATCACTTTTTAATACAAAGGTTTCTAGCTTCATTTGCATGCTTGTTTCCTTTCATTTTCAAGATGAGATCAACACATATGTACATGATGCTTTATATCAGTTAAAATGTATGTCATATTTCATTCTATCTCTAGTATGTAATTGTTCACTTATGTGGAATTTAATTAACATACAAATCCTTACATACATAGAGGATATTACATAATCTAAGAACCAGGTTTCGAGTTTTGATGTCATATCTTATGCAAAAGAAAGAATCTCCTTCTCCTCTTCATCTTCGTGAGGGTGATAGCTACTTTTCCTCTAACTAAGTCCATGATATCACTCCTCCACAAGATGAAATAGCCTATACTATTTTTATGAATGTCCATACTTAGCCTATCCATGCCTCCATCTCTCCCCTATAGGGTGTGTGCCTAAATGTTCAATCAAAAGTAACCAAGATTTGCTCTTGTGAGACTCTAAGGGATCAAATTATCATTATGAGAAAGCTAATATCAAAATTACAAAATTAAAGTCAATTATTAAATAAAAAGGTCACATTATTGACAAATCAAATTATATGTACAAAGTCTTTAGAATATGCTAGTATTCCTCATATATATGCATCTACACCTAGCAAATTTCTGCCTAGCACTCTTCCATATCCAAATCATAAAGTACAATATGAGCAATACAATCAAGATCAAAGTGATACACAAGATGGGAATTGGGACACTCTCCCCTCATTTAATAATGAAAATCATATAGTCAATAAGGATGAGATTTTATCGAGTTTCATAGATAGACTTCAATAACAACCCCATGATCATCCAAAGACTCTACAAGTGATAATTGAAATAAAGAAAAAAATAAATAATGGTCAATCTTCTACTCCCCCAAATAATAATATTGTTACACCTACTTTAGAGGAAACTCAGCTTGTACAAAAACCTATTTTAATTCAAAAACCTCCAACAATATCAACTGTATACACACAATTCCTAACACCATTGTGTTGAAATTGTCAATCTTACTCAAAATGTATGAAAACGCATAATTTGGGTCAAAATCACTTAAACGTGCTAAATGGTTCAGTCTTGTCATATACAAGTTCTAATTTAGGCCAATGTATCCCTAAATGGAGCAATGAATTTTATGTGATTATTAACTCTTTTCAAATCATTTCGAGTCAAAATGACGAAAATGCAATTTGACACCCTAGATCATTGAATTCCTCTAATTCGAAGGCACACAACACATGCATGTTTTATTTTGCATCTACAATATCCTAAATGAAATATTAGTTTATATGTAACTAACACCTTATTCTAATTCCACTCCAGTAAAATTACGACCCAGTAATATGATATTCTGAGTAGTTTGATTAATGATGTGCAACCAATTTCCAAAGAATTGCATAAAAATTAATTAATTTTATTTAAAAAAATTAATCCAAATTAAGAGCTTAAGTGTAAAATCTATGTTATTTATTGAATATCTTTTAGTTGAAAACTAATTCTTAATATCTACATCATCAAATGACATCATTTGTGGGGTGGCATCCATAAGCCATAAATGCAACAAATATTAGGTTTTAGGCATCCCATGTCTCTTTAATGCCCCATCTTTACAAATATTTATGAGGGTATTTATGGATATTATCTCCAAAATTAAATTAATTTATGGCCACACATTTTGATCTGAAGATGGATGATCATGATTAATTTTGATTGATTCAAAAATATATTAATAAAAGAGCCAAAACCACTATTTCTAAACTTCATTTGTATAAACTTATTATACATAATTCTCTTCACAACTTTTCTTTATGTAAAGTTATTATGCTTGATTTACAATAGGCTAGCTTCAAAAATAGTAATAACATTGATTTAAATTATCATGAACCTAGTTTCATTGGTACAGTTTATTGGTGCTCAGATTTGCACCATCTATGTCCACGCATGTTTCCCCAACATTGTTTCAAATACGCAACTGGGCATCTTATGTGGAAGACATATGACTACATGGATATGTTTGAGACACTCAGCCTCGTCATTGAAAAACCTATGCCATGTGGGAGGTGAAAAGGCAAGCTAAAGCTTAAAGGGATGCATGGAGGGTTGGCGGATCTTTCACCACTAACTACACGTTGACTGCATTTGAAAATTACAAAAAGGTGCTAAAGGTTCTGCGGGAAGAACAAGGAATGTGATGGTGGCAGAAGGTAAGACACAACTTGCACCAATGCAAAGTGCAAAGTGCTGCACCATCCTCGGATTCCGTAGACATAAAGAAAAGTTCAAAAGGAATTTGAGACGAGAAAATCGTACCAACTAAGAGTTTAGCAGTACCATTATGGCTTGAGGATGAGTCTAGCTGGTATTACCAGGACTTTTTGGATGGCGTTACCCATGCACTTAGTGCATCCATAGTACGGCCTGCTCCCATCAATATGTATGTGCCATATGGTTTGGGGGATTGAGGTCAGTTGGAGAACACTGGCAATAAAATTACACAGGTTGGGATTATTTAAGGCGTCGAGAAGGTTCTGATTGTCTCTACCATTGTAGATATACATTGTTCAGGGACTGGATCATAGGTGTCTAGGAGGGAATCGATTGAAGGAGAAAGAAACATGCCTGGTATGTAATGCTAAATATTATGGCAACTATATCCTCAGGTCAATGGGTTCAATGTCTAAAGTGAGGAAGTGTGTAAGCTGCATCGGGAAAGTATATTAATGAGTTCAGGCGGCCAACTTGGGTAAGTACTTCAGAATCTTGAACTGTCTGCTTAATCCCTTGGAAATTCAGCAAATCATGAAGGCTAAGAAATAATGCCCAACGAATCACCTACAACCAAAATATGTATTTGTTACAGCAGAAGATTTCAACAATCAATCAAACAGATCTGTTCCATGATACTTAGAGCAGAATAAAATATAGAAACTCTTATTGTTGGGATATCATGGCTTTATATCTTGCTAAAGGGACGTGAATGCTTTCAGGAAGAAAGTTTGACAAGAAATAGTGATCATGAGATGCAAGATGAAGCCCAAGAGGAAAGGGATGGAAAGTATGCCCCTAATATAATCAAGGTTCTAAAAGGTGCAAATCAAAGAGTTCCACCAAAATTGAGGGATATAGTTACTCACACTGGATGTAATGGTGCTTTTGATGTATTAATTGAGGAATCTATGGTTTGAAAATGTCCATGTAAACAAGGCAATACATATTTATGTTGATGACTCGTTATTGTTGAGAATCAACTAATGACCAGAGGAGAGCTTGGATTTTGAAAAAATATTTTGTAGGTACTCACTGAAGCAGGTGGCTGCAAAAATGGAGTAAAATTAAAAAATCCAAAAATTGCAAGTCTCCAAAATTTGCATATGAGGCTGTAAGGTCCTTGGGAAAACTATGTGAAAAAAGGTCAACTTGCAAAAGACAAGGTCTCAAAATGCAGCGTGCAAATTACAGTCAACTCTCCCAGTCCTGTCAATCAAAACACATGGAAAAATTAACTCAAGGAGATTTTTAGGAAAATGGGAACCCCAAGTGCAATTTGCACTTTTGCAAAAGTGCAAAATGCTTTTGGAAATCTAGATTCACTAAAAGGAGCTTTTGAGGGAAATGGGAACCCCAAATGCAATTTGCACTTTTACAAAAGTGCAAAATGGATTTAGAGTTCTGGATTCCCTAAGGGGAACTATAAGTGTGAATTGCAATGTTACAATTTGCAAGTCTACAATTTGTAAAGCGACCTTCCTAGGGGAATTACACATGCGAATTGCAAATGTGCAATTTACAAATTACAAGTCTGCAAAAGGGGCCAATATTTCCCCAAAAGGTCAAAAGGTGAAAATAATGCATATATGCATTAAAAACAAAATATAAAGGAAAACCTAAGAAGGCCAAGTGTAAAAATCAAATGTGAAAATTTCAAAGTACAAAGAATCAAAAGTGTAAAAAGTAAAAGTGAAGAATACAAGTTGGAGCCAAAAAGTAAAAAGTTGAAAATGACCTAAGTCTTTTGCATTTTTCATTGTTGTGCTTGTCCAAGCTCCTCCATGGGAAAGAAATTGCAGGTTTTCAAAGCCAAAGTGGGTCATTAGAGGAAAATCATTAAAAGGGCCACGGATCTAGAATATTCCCATGTCATCATAGGAAGAGCAGGTATTCCATGGCATGTATAAAGGGAATGGCAGTTGTCCAAGAGGTTCTCGTTGTGCAAGCCATTGGTCAAGGACATGTTTAGATAGTTACACATGAGGACAAAATTTGTTTGGCCTCTACCATGAATCTCTACCTTCCACCTCATGTGAAAGGCATGTCCAGCGAGGAAATCAAATGGTTTGTTGCAAATCTTCATCATTCCTTGTAGAGACAGTTAGACCAATGATTTTTCATACAAATGGGTAAAGATGTTGGGCATGGTAAAGGGAATATTATAGCTAGGATCATCTTGGAAAAACTTGGAGGGGTGTTTTACACTTTTACAAAATGCAACTCCTATTCTTGGATTTTCAAATGGGTGTAAAAAATATATAAATAGAGGGTTTGTCCTCTATTCTTTGCTTATTGTTGTTTGCTATTCATTTTCTCTAAGTATAGATTCTACAAAACAATTTGGGGTCAACTGCTATGTGTAGATCTTGTTTCCCTTGCTAAGGTGGTTACAAGTGTACATCCATTAGTAAGCTTTGAGAGCATGTTTATGTCTCCCTTGTCCAACATGCAAAAATTTCACTATGCTTGTCCCCATGGCAGCTTTTAAAAAAAATTGATATATGTAATATATCTTTTAAAGTTAATGAAAATGCTTGTGGTTCTTTGTTATTTCCTATTGATGAAGTGTAGTAATGTGTTTTACAAGTTATGTTGATTGGGCATTTGGGTTTGTGTTCATTATTGGTTATCATTCTGAGTATAGATCTATATTATAAACCCTTTATACAATATTTTAAGATATGTTGTTGAATAACTTGTTAGGGCACCCTAGGTTTATGGATTTGATAGAATTTTTCTTTTTGAAAGTTTAGTTTCAGTGTATGTTCTAGTCTTTCAAGGATCATTTGGTATTTCATATTAGCCTACTTATGAGTGTTTGCTATATTGTTGCAAAAAAATATTCTCATGAATACTATAAGATACCCTATTGTTTGAAAACCACTAGCATACCACATCTTTTTTACAAACTACCTAACTATCCTACCTTATTCTACCCTGCAAATAATACACCCTTTGCATATTATAAGTGTTATTTGCCTCACAGATGCATAAATATTTCGTACTTAACATGTTTCTACATTTTACACTTTAAAGACCAGCACTGTAACCTTTTATTCAGTGTTTTTTTATTGAAAATTATTTATAATGAACATTATATTCACTTTTCCATCTATTTTTAGTAGCTTGTATGTAACTTAGTGCATTTGTTCATTCCATGTGACAACCCTTACTGAGTGGAGTGTGCAATTTTGGTTGTGTGTTAGTCATATTTGTGTCTTTTTATGATAAAACCCTCATGGAGTTTGAATTATTGAATCTCTCCATGTGAGTAATCTACCCCTTAGGTCCTCTCATCTTGGTTTAGGTAGAGCTAGAAGTAGCAGGGAGCTAACCATACCATTTGTTGGTACTTCTCAATCATTTTCTACATTTGTTCCATTTTAGATGTCAAACCCTTCCCTAGCTACAATGACATACTGGTGGGTTTTTCATCTTTGATTGCCATTTTATTTTAATGTACAACGTTGAGCATAAGAGGTGTACCACTGGGAACCAACACTATATTGGCACCATTACTAGAGATTAAATTTGAATCTTGGATACTTGTGTTGTCGGGGACTCTTTCAAAGAGATGTTGTTAGTTCAAAATTTATCTGCCTATATTTACATTTATTTGACCATCTTTGGTCTATCAATGCAACCACTCAGTTGGTGTCATTGTTGGGGATAGAAAAGACACCCATGGCACTTGTGTTGCCAAGGACTCTTACAAAGAGCTATACGTATTTCATGTTATGAAGTTCTCTATTATTATTTTCTACATTTGGACTATCTTGGCCATCAATGCTGCAACACTTTATTAGGGATGTGCTAGGAATTAAAAGATTTGAAAATTTGATTTCTACTACATTTATTGCAAAGAGCTATTAAAATTGCATGTTAGAAGGTGTTTTACCCTTTTGAACATTATTCTAAAAATTTTAGTATCTTTACTTTTTATCTCATCATTAAATTCATAAAAGTATGTTTTTAGCATGGATCATAACAATTTGATTACTATTATATTCAAGATTTCTGATTCTAGTGGTGACTCTAATTTTTTCACCTAATTTCAAAGAAGATTAGTGCCTATTTTGAATATCTTCATTTCAGCTTTGAGTGTTCTTTTCTTGTTTACAAAGTTGGAAGGATTGAGATCATCCTTCAAATGTGACTCATCAAAACAGCTTGTCTCACCCCTGAGTATTCATCAAAGAAGATGGAGATAAGTTTGGAGGCTTGTTGAAGGGCAAAGTTCAACTTCTAAACAGTGTCTTGATTACTAAGATTCTGATAACCTTGAGATTTTTGTTGAAATTCCTATTATTGAGGACTTTCATAGCTCTTTTAGTCATTCTAAAACTTATAGTCCTATTTACTATCTATCTCCTTCTCAACTGGCTAAATCCCCTCCTAAGCTTGATCCACAAAGTCCCCCTCATTCACCCCCTCACATCCCTTTGCTAGTTGTTATTGAACCTCTAATTGAACCAATCATGAGGCATAGGGACCTAGATGAGAATGAATGTCTTGCATTCTATGCTCCTAGATTTAGGCCTATCAATTTTGATGACATGGAAGGTTATCCTAATGAAGTCTTAAATGAAGCAAAGGAATACATTCCAAAGTTTCAAGGGTGCAATGCAGTGAGTGGTGATCAACATGTGAGGGCATTTCATAATATCATTGAAGACTATGAGGTTGATCATGAGGATGTGTACATTAAGTTATTTGTGCACACACTAGAAGAAGAAGTACATTAATGTTTAATTCCCTTCCTCATAGATACATTGATTCATGGGAAGATATGAAGAATTTTTTTAGAATTCAGTATGGTGATAGAGTTGATCCAAGATTTATTTTGGCTAAGCCCAAAAACATCAAGAAGAATCCTAATGAATGTGTACAAGACTTCAATACAAGGTTCAACAAGGCTATGATGCAGCTACCTGAAAACATCAAGCCTAGTGATACAACATGATTGATAAAATACGATGATGCCTTTGACAAGAAGGCTATGCACTACTTGAAGGACAAGGTTCCCATGAACTTATGGTTGTAATTCAATATGGCCATCCAAATTCAAAATAACATAAAGGCTATGGGAAATCCTTTGAACAAGTGGGCTAATGTAAATTTGGTTAATCTAGAAAAAACATAGTCCACAAAAATAGCCAACCTTGAGGAATTGGTTAAGACTTTGGCCTCCATTTTTAAATAAATGTCATATAAGTTGGCTAGAGCTGAGAAGATGATCTATCATGTGTCTACCAATCAAGACAGGGCTCCAAATTTGAATCAATAACAAGGAAGTCTTGTTTTCCACTATCAAGATAATGATAGAGGTAAGAGGCCTACATGCGAAGAAAGAATAGATAGAAATCAAAATAGAGGGGCTAGGAAAGAAGTGTCTGATCCATTGAATGCTAAAATTAATGTGGTAGGTTGTGACATTGATATTGATTGGTGTGACAAGTGCTTCCTTCCCCATCCTCCATGTGATATCGCTAAACTAATTGATGAAGATATGGATGAACCTGAGTATGCATCATCCAAATATGAGATTTTTATGTTCAATTATCAAAGTCCCCAAGGAAAAATGATTTCTTTCATGAAATTGTTGAGTGCTACTAAAATTGATCAATTTTGGAGTGCAGTCAAAAGGTTAAGTGCCCCGACCTTAAATTTTCTTGTGATGTTAATATGGCACAAGCTTATGAATTTTCAATTCATGATTTTGTTTTTTTGTTTTCAATTCATGAATATCTAGTTGAGGATAGATAAATTCTAATCAATGCATCAATTACCCAAGAGAAGGATTACTACTTGAGAAGTAACCAACTATATGTTTCTCCTGAGGACACTACCCCTACAATTTTGAAGGTAGGGGATACAAGTAAGGAAGCAATTAAAACTACAGCAGCCCCAAATGCTTTGAAAATAGCACCTATGTCCCAAGTTGCTAAGCCTAGAGGTGTTATTGCTAAGATTAAAGCACCTTTTCTACCTAGTATTCCTAAGGGTACAAATGATTTTAAAATAAACCCACCCTTTAAGGCTACTACTAAGAATGCAAATCCATCCCAACCTACTCCACTTCAAACCTTAAGTGATGTATTCTAGGTGAAGGTGTTTTTAATATTCCACCTAATATGTCTTTTCCTCTATATAGTGTGTGTGATATGGCCCAAGTGTTGAGTTAGATAAAAATCACCATGCCACTTGTTGAGTTATTAAGAATACCTAAGCATTGGAAGAGGGATTTTAAGTACATAAAATTTGGTGAAAAATCAGTTGCAAATGAAATAGGTTTACCCCAAACACCCCCCAAAATTGATGAAGAGTCAAAAGAGGATATTGAACCCAACCCAAAGGTCTATTTTGGAACTACCTTGGTAAAAAAATCATCTAGATGTGGATCCAATTTACACAGCCCTTCTGATTAAAGGTCTTATTATCCATAATTGCATGTTTGATTCTATTGCTTCTTGTAATGTAATTTTTCCTAGGTTTCCTAAATGAGCTTAGAGTGAAAATAACAACATCTTTTAGCAAGTATTATGCCATGGATTTGCAATAAGTTCTAGTTTTTGGATAAGTCAAAGGGTTGGTGGTACAGTTGGTAGTGCATCTAGGTAAGTATTTGAATATGGACATGGTAGTTGGGATGTTTTTTTCACATAAATGGGATCATAGCATGGGTGGAATTGTATAAATGGACCTTTCCTATGCCACAATTATGTTAGAGGGTAAAATGGTGAAACTTTATAGAGACTCGAAGATGCTACATGTAATAGAAGTTCTAAAATGTGCTCTAAATGAAGTACTGTAAACACACATTGGGATTGGCCACTTTGTTGGGAATGTTGAAACTAATGAATAGCCTATTATTCTTGATACTGACCCTGAAAACAAAGGTGCAATTTTGGAGATGTGTTTTAATAGAGCTTACTCCAATCTTGAAAATGAAGATGGGGTTGTTTTCTATGCCCCTAATGGTAAATGTTTCAAGTTTTATTTTCATCTTTCATTTGAGTGCAATAACAATACTAATGAATATGAGGCACTTTTGCTTGGTTTATGGATTTCCCATGAACATGGAAATAAAATTTTGACTATCAAGGGTGATTTCCAGCTAGTGGTTAAGCAAGTATTTAGTGCTTACACCACCAAACATAAAAGGTTAAAACAATATCAAAATGTTGTTTGGGTGAATTCTTTGATGCATTCAACATTTATTATCATGATATAAGTTTCAATGAATATGTTGACAAACTTGCAAGGTTAGGTGCTCAGTTTGATATTTCAAATACAAGCCCTCATTGTCAGTATCAAGTGGAGGTGCTTGTTAGGCCTTCAATCCTAGACAATGTTCATCATTAGTAGGTGTATGATGATGATAAACAAATTAAGAGGTTTCTAAATTATGAAGTTGGGTTCCATGATCAACTCATAGACTTGGAATCTATGGTTCAAGTTTGTGATAGAAAGAAAACCTTGTTTGGGAAGGAAATCATTCAGCTGAAGACAAACATGCTCCTAAAGGGATTAGTAAGTCTAGATGTCTCTTTTGATGCAGTGGACAGAATCAAGACTCATTTATCTCAAAAGACATGACTGAGTGTAAATTGGGTTATCATGATAATCCAAGGAAGGTTTAGTTGGGTACTCACCTAAGTGAAGTTGAGAAGCAAGTTTACATCTAGATACTAAAAAAGTATCAAGATTTTTAGCATGGTCTTATTCTGAGTTGAAAGCATATAGGGAAGAATTATTTTAGTATGTCATCTCATTGTAGCCTGATAGAAAGCCTTTCAAGTAGAAACAAAGACCTATTAATACCATCTTAGCTATCAAGACGCATGATGAGTTAAATAATATAAGGGAGGGTTGAATCATTCAACCCATCAGGTATTCATCATGGGTTCCAAATTTAGTCCCTACAAGAAAGAAGAACAGTGGCATCTACTTGTGTGTGGATTTTCAAAATTTGAATAAGGCTTCTTTAAAATATAATTATCCCTTGTCCAACATGGATAACCTATTGAAAATTGTTACTGGATCAAAGATATCCACTTTAGAAGGTTTCTCAGGGTATAACCAAGTTGTGGTGAAGGAATCTGAGAGACCTAAGATCACATTTACTATACCTTAGGACACGTATGTATATATGAGGATTTATTTTAGGGTAATTAATACTGGTGAAAATTTCTAATGAGCTATGGATGTGACTTTTTTAGGGGTGATTAACAAGTTTATAGTTGTGTATTAGGATGATATCATTGTGTACTCCAAGACTAGAGAAGAACATTTGGAGCATCTAGATAAAGTGTTTATTAGATGCAAGAAATTTAGAATTTTGCTTAATCAAAATAAGTGCCACTTTAGATTATAAAAGGCCAAGTTGTTGGGACATATAGTGTCCAAATATGGTGTCATGATTGACCTCAAGAGGGTAGAATCCATTGACAAAGTACCTATCCCACAGTCTAAGAAGGGAAGTCAATCCTTCTCTAGACAAATTAATTTTATAAGGAGGTTTGTGTCCAACTTTACAAAGATCACTCTACTTATTACTTCCATAATGAAGAAGGACAAGACCATCAAGTGGGGGGAGAAGACCATGAAAGCATTCAATGACATCAACGGAGATTTAAAGTTTGCCCCTATTTTGGCCAGCCTTGATTACACTAAGTCATTTCAAATATTCTCTTTTTCATCATATAATACTGTTATTTTTGTCTTGCTAAAAAAGAATGAAGATGGTCATGAGAAACCTATAGATTTCTTTTGAAAATATATGAAAGGTGTTGAAATAAATTATACCATTATGGAAAAAAAGTATTTCACTCTTTTGAAGGCTAAAAAGATGTTCAAGCCTTATATTATAAGTTTAAAGATTGTTGCTTATGTCCCACACACCATGGTGAAGGACATCTTGACTTAGACTAAAGCATCCAGTAATAGATGCATGTGGGTTAATAAGTTACAAGAATATGACATGGATATTCAGACCACCAAGTTAGTGTGAGGGATGGGTCTAACCAACCTCATGGCTGAGACCAATTTGTAAGACATTGAGGTAAACACTATTGTTTTTAATGTTGATGATTCCTTGAGTCAATTTAACATGTCTCTATGGTATAAATACATTATTTACTACTTGAAAAATCTAAATTATCCCCCTGACTTGGACAAGAATCAAATAAATCTTAATATTTTATCTCAAAAATACCTCTTGACTGAAAACAGACTAGCATGGAAGAACTCAGATGGGGTTATTCTAAGATGCATGCTAGAAGAACACACTTATGGCCTGATTGAGGATTTTCACAGTGGAGTATGTGGTGGCCATTTGCACCTAAATTTATAGCTTATAAAATCCTGAGATTTGGATATTTGTGGTCATCACTATTCAAATATGTTGCTTAGACAATAAAAAAGTGTGAGAAATGTCAGTGCTTTGTTGGGAGGATAAAAGCTTCTAGTTCTCTTCCCTTGTAACCTATGATGATTGAAGGCCCATTCAGACAATGGGGAATGGATTTCATTGGATAAATTATTGATTCTTAAATCACTAAGCATAGATAGATACTATTTGCAACTAACTACTTCACAAAATGTGTTGAAGAGGTCCCTACAAAGAAAACAACATACCAGGTAGTTATGGATTTTTTGCTAAATCAAATTATTTGTAGATTTGTTGTGCTTATCAAATTTATTGCTGATAATGCCATGAACTTAAAATCCAAACCTTTAGTGGCATTATGTAAATATTATGGGATTGAATTGACTTATGCTTCTAATTATAACCCTCAATGGAATGGGTAAACATAATCCAATAATAAGAACTCACTCAAAATCATTACATGAACTTTGGAAGCAAACAAAAACAAATGGGGTAAATAGCTAAAGTTTTCCTTATGGACTGATAGGATCATGCCTAAGAGATCAATAGGGAAAATCCCTTTTGAGCTTGTTTATGGAGCTCAAACAATTTTTCCTATGAGTTTATAGTTGTTGATTTATCAACTCATGCAACAACTAAAAGATGATGAGTAAATCAACCACTATGAAAGAAGGATGAACCAGATTATTGAGCTTGATGAAATTCAAATACAAGCTCATGAAAGACACCTCAAGTTCAAGGAAAAGCTAAAAAATATATTTGATTTGAAGGTCACTCCATGAAACTTCCAAGTAGGTGATTTGGGTTTACTTTAGGATAGGAGACATGGGGAAAAAGGCAAGCATGGAAAGTTTGATGTTTTGTGGATGGGGCCCTACTCCATTGAATTTTAGATTAGGGAACACACTTTCTTCCTAAGAGACTTGGATGGTGAAATATTGGAGCTACCAGTTAATGGCAGACATCTAAAACACTTCTTTGAGTGAGTCTATAACCTGTGTACATTATCTTATAGTGTATAGTTTTATCATTTTGTTATTTCATTGCTTTATTTCTCCTCTACTTTGGGACTTATTTATATAGTTCCTTTCATGTTTTTTATTTTGCATTAATTTTTAAATCCTCTTGATCTTTTTTTGTTGAGGTGCCTTGTTTTGTTGAGCCTTCATGAGTGTTGCTAATAAATTTCTCAAGTGTTGACTTTGTGGCCCAATGGATTAGCACTTGGTCTTATGTTTTGGGGTTCTTTGTATATCTGTAAGGGGTGTACATCCTTGAGTAAGAGCTAATTTTGGTTCTTAAATTTGTAGCATTTATGCCTAGGTAGGTTTTTCCCAACATTGTTTCAAATATGTAGCTGGGCATATTACATGGAAGAAATATGACTGTGTAGATCTGTTTGAGATACTCAACCTTTCCATTAAAAAACCTATGCCACATGGGAGGTAAAAATGAAAGGTAAAGCTTAAAGGGATGGATAGAGGGTTAATAGATATTTCACCACTGACTACACATTCACTACATTTGAAAATTAAAAAAAAGGTGATAAAGGTTCTGTAGGAAGAACAAGGAGCATGTTGGTCACAGAAGGCAGAAGCTAAGATGCAACTTGCACCAATGCAAAGTGAAAAGTGTTGCACCATCCCTGGATACCACATACCATGTGAAGCATGATGGGTAAATGATAGAAAGTGGAGGCTCACAAATAATATGCACTCTCCCCAACATTCAAAGTGCATCTCCACTTCTAGATCCTGTAAAAGGGAGGAGAGAGGTAGAATTGCAAAAATGGGAACATTAAGTGCATTTTGCACTAAACTAAGTGTAACGTATTTCACCAACCCTAGATCCTACATACATAAAGAAAAGTTTAGAAGGAGTTTGAGATGTGAAAATTGTACCAAAAAAGAGTTTTTTAGTGCCATTATGGATCGAGGATGAGTCTAATTAGTATTACCAATACTTTTCATATGGCATTGCCCATGTAATTCATACATCCATAGTACGGCCTGCTCCCATCAATATGTATGGGAAATATGGTTTGGGGGATCAAGGTTAGTTGGAGAACATTGGCAATGAAATTACATAGATTAGGATTATTTAAGGTATTAAGTAAGTTGTGATTGGCTCTACCATTACAGATATACATTGTTCAGGGACTGTGTTATAGGTTTCTAGGAAGGAATCAATTGAAGGAAAAAGAAACACATCTGCTATGTAACACTAAATATTATGGTAATTATATCATCAGGTTAATGGGTTCAATGCCTAAAGTAAGAAAGTGTGTAAAATGCATGGGGAAAGTATATTGATGAGTCTAGGTAGCCAACTTGGGTAAATACTTTAAAATCTTG
The DNA here is from genome assembly GCA_037957365.1 of Torreya grandis. Classification (NCBI taxonomy): domain Eukaryota; kingdom Viridiplantae; phylum Streptophyta; class Pinopsida; order Cupressales; family Taxaceae; genus Torreya; species Torreya grandis. The sequence continues at coordinate 1,210,524 of JARHVA010001225.1, read as the reverse complement.
AACCACCTGCTTAATCCCCTGGCAATTCATCAAATCATGAAGGCTGAGAAATAATTCCCAATGAATCACCTACAATTAGAATATTTATTTATTACAATAGAATATTTCAATTATCAATCAAACAAATCCATTCCATGATATTTAGAGAAAAATAAAATTTAGAAACTCTTATTGTTGGGATATCATGGCTTTATATCTTGCTAAAGGGATGTGAATGCTTTGAGGAAGAAATTTTGACAATAAATGGTGATCATGAGATGAAGGATTAAGCCCAAGAGGAAAAGGGATGGAAAGTATGCCCCTGATCTAATCAAGGTTCTAAAAGGTGCAAATCAAAGAGTTCCACCAGAATTGAGGGATATAGTTACTCATAGTGAATGTAATGGAATTTTTGATGTATTAATTAATGAATATATGGTTTGAAAATGTCCATGTAAATAGGGCAATACATATTTATGTTTATGAATGGTTATTATTTAGAATTAAATAATTACTAGAGGAGAGCTTGGCTTTTGAAAAATAAATATGCAAGGTACTCATTGAACCAAGTATCTACAAAAATGGAGTAAAATTAAAAAAATAAAAAATTACAAGTTTCCAAAAATTGCATATGAGGCCCCAAGGTCCCTAGGAAAACTATGTGGAAAAAAAGCAACTTACAAAAGGCAATGTCTCAAAATGCAATGTGCAAATTGTGGTTAACTATCCCAATCCCACTAGTCAAATCACATGGAAAAATCAACTCAATGATGCTTTTTCAAGGAAATGGGAACCCCAAGTGTAATTTACACTTTTAAAAAAGTGAAAAATGCTTTTGAAGTTCTAAATTCCCTAAAAGGAGCTTTTGATGGAAATGGGAAACCCAAATGCAATTTGCACTTTTACAGAAGTGCAAAATGCATTTGGAATTTCGAATTCCCTAAGGGGAACTACAAGTGCGAATTAAAATGTTAAAATTTTTAAGTCTACAATTTGCAAAGGGACCTTCCTAGGGGAATTACACGTCCAAATTCCAAATGTGCAATTTACAAATTGCAAGTTTGCAAAAGGGGCTAGGATTTCCACAAAATGTGAAAAGGTGAAAATATTTCATTTATGCTTTAAAAAATAAATATGAAGGAAACCCTAAAAAGGCCATGTACAAAAAGAAAATGTGAAAATTGCAAAGTACAAAGAATCAAAAGTGTAAAAAGCAAAAGTGAAGAAAATAAGTTGGAGCCAAAAAGTAAAAAGTTGAAAATGACCTAAGTCTTTTGCATTTTTCATTGTTATACTTGTCCAAGCTCCTCTATGAGAGAGAAATTACAAGTTTGTAAAGCCAGGGTGGGCCATTGGAGGAAAATAATTCAAAGGGCCATGGATATAGAATATTTCCATGCCATCATTATAAGAGCAGGTTGTTCCATGGTGTGCATAAAGGGAATGATAGTTGTTCAAGAGGTTCTAGCTATGCAAGCAAGTGGTGAAGGGTATATTTATGCCATTACACATGAAGACAAAGTTTGTTTGTCCTCCACCATGAATCTCCACCTTCCATCTCATGTGAAAGGCATCTCCAACAAGGAAATCAAAGGTTTTGTTGCAAATCTTTATCATTCCTTGTAGAGACAGTTAGAGCAATGCTTTTCATACAAATGGGTAAAGATTCTAGGCATGGTAAAGGGCATATTCTAGGTGGGAACATATTGGTGGAACTTGAAAGGGTGTTTTAAACTTTTGAAAAATGTAACCCCATTCTCAGATTTTTAAATGGGTGTAAAAAAATGTATAAATAGAGGGTTTGTCCTCTATTCTTTGGTTATTGTTGGTTGTTCATTTTCATTAAAGTCTAGATTCTGTAAAAAAAATTACAATCAACTATTGTGTCTAGATCTTGTCTCCCTTGCTAAGGTGGTTGCAAGTGTACAACCATAAACAATCTTTGAGAGCATGTTTATGTCTCCCTTGTCCAACATGGATAAATCTCACCAAGCTTATCCCCATGGCAACATTTTGATAAACTAATGTATGTAATATCTATTTTCAAGTTAATTAAAATTCTTGTGGTTCTTTATTATTTCTTGTTGATGAAGTGCAGTAATGTGTTTTGTAAGTTATGTTGATTTGACATTTAGGTTTCTATTCATTATTGGTTATTATATGTAGTCATAAATTCATCATGTCTATAAATCAATCCTAGCTCGAATAAGATAGAGCATACCTACACTTACGATTTAGAATACATTTATAAGTGGGAGCATGACCAATATGGGGATCTATTAGACCAGATTAGGGGATCACTTATCATAATACACCATGTTAGGAAGGGTTTCAAAGCCTACAGTCTAACACAATCATTCAACAACCCTAAAAGAGTATTTTTTAAAAATGTTCACTCTATTCTAATAAACAAGAAAGTAAATATAATATAGTGCACACCAAAGCTTATGGCACAAAGTGGGGACTAGAAATAAAACAACTAAACTAAACTGCATAGAATACATATACTCACATCAATATATAAAAAATCCTAATGCATGGGAGAAAAACACAACTACATTATCTATCTACTCTTACAAAGGAGAAATAAAGTTCGGAATACTTACCTTCGAAGATGAACCCATCGAGCCTCAATCTCTTCCTTGGCCAAGGTGCTTCATAAGAGATTGTTGTGGTATGTGAGGATAACAAAGATAAATAAGCTTTAGGCTACACAATCTATCTATGCATCCAAAATACTTCTCCACAAGACAAGATCCATATCTCTAAAAATAGTATGGAACCCTAAGCTTTATTCCTCAAGTAGAATGGTCAATAAGTAAATTTTCATTCACATTTACTTCTTCACTTCTGTCTTCTTAAATGGTTAGAAATGAACTTTATAAATAGGCATATCTTGCCCTAAATACTTTTGAATATGTCAATTGTACAGGGTCGACCTAGTTGACCCTATATGTTTAATCACTAGGTCCTAAGCTAGGTTGACTGAAGGGCTAACAAAACTCCAAGTGAAAAATATCCCTAAATAGTATAGGGTCGACCCTGTTGACCCTATATAGTAATTAGAGGCTAAATATTGTATAAGGTCAACCTAGTCAACCTAACATAGTCAATTGGTAAAAGGGGATCAAGGCAAGAACAAGGAGGAAAAAGCATGATAAATGTTTAGAATGGGTATAACAAGGAAGAATAAGCTTAGGGTAAATGGTTTTAGGAGACAAGTGTGTAGATGACAAGTGGACAATGGGATAAGAATATTACAAAGCACTAATGGTCTACCCACTCCTTTCTCTATGCACCCCTTAAGGCATACACTTAAAGAGTTTGAGACTCGATGGGTTCCTGCAAGATACAAAGTGTCATTAATCATTAAAATTTAAAAAATATTATGTTTATAGATATGCTCCACTTGAATCTCATCATGTGTCACGTAATTGAAACACATGATAGTGCTTTAGGATAGAACATGATAACACACAATGTTGATGTTAAGTAAAGTGCAGTAAGTAGCAAAATAAGATAAAGGAAAGGACATAATTAAAAAACACATACCTTTACTTACCTTAGTGCTATAGATAAAGAAATATACTACAAGAGAAGTGAAGGTGTCTAATGTGAAAAAAATTAGGTGAACCTATAGAAGTTAGTGCAAAAAATAGCCAAAAATTGGAATTTATGGAAGATAGGCATATGATAGTATAAAATATTCTCTACGTCATCATGAATCTAATGTATTTTACAATTTGAAAAATAGATGAATAGAAACAAAGATATAAGTAAAATAAGGAATTTGCCTAAAAATTATTTAAATTTTGAATTGAAAAAAAGTGTTTTAAAATAGGGAGAAAAAGAAGTAATTTGGTTATTTTGACTTGTGAAGGAGAGAAAAATATCTCTAGAGACCAAATGAGCTAAGAATCTTAAGCCAGTTTTGGAGTAATTTAATGAATTAAGTGTATTCTTATAAAATTTTAATTTTTAGCATTTCTAGATGTCAAAATGAAGCCAAATTAGATTCTATAGGTAAAAAAAAACCAAGATGGAAATGGGTTTGAATGAATTAAGGTGAAAACTAAAAAAAGGCACTTTTTTAGTAAAAATCAAGGGCTCAGTAGGGAAAAACAAGTGGGTCGACCTAGTTGACCCAATATGCTGAAAAAGGAGAAAAATACACACTACTGACCGAGTAGGTATGTGTCAACCTTGTATGTTTTGCATACTACTAACCTAGTATAATTTTTCCAACTGATCTAAAAATTCTAGAATGATAATACATTACTAGGGAGGGGAAAAGAAGAGGATTGACATAGAGTTTTAAGTCAACCAGGTCAAAAATAGGGAAATTTTGGTCAAAATAGGTTGACCAAAGAATCAGAATGGTGTAGAAATATGTGCAAAAGGTTAAACAAGGCTAGATAGGCCTGAAATGACCAAGTAAAGGAAAAAAGAACCAAGTAGGGTAAAAATAGGTAAAAATGAAAGAATTTAAGCAATTTAAGCTTATTTTTTATTGAAATTTTAAAAAGAATGTATTATGATTATACATGATATAGAAGATCTAATACATATTTTGTTGTTTCCTAATTATAGGGATGACCCAAGTCCTGATGATTGGTAGATGCATCATGGTTACAAGATCTACTAGAACATCTAACAATAGGAGATAGAGATAGACTAGTATTTATAGGCCTAGGAGGGATAGCCGATATAGGTAGGATTCCCTTGAGTGATGGTCTATTTGTCATGTTCCTACGATGTTGGGAATGACTAACACCTTTAGATGGGAGGTGGATGGAGATGTGGTAGAGGTAGTTATCACTCTAGAGGATGTGCATGTTATCCTAGGGTTATCAATATTAGGAGCACCAATGATTATAGGGATACTAGACAACATGGAGGAGAGGAGAGCCTTAGCCATATGGGCTATAGGCTCAAAGATGATATTTATAGGCAAGAGATTTAGTATGTTTGATGTATATATATCATGGATTTTGGATATTTATAAAGTTATGATATGGTTCATGACATAGTGAGTGTTATGTCACAAGTCAGATGGCAATGTACCACTATTTATGATAACCTTGAGCAGGATGATCCTAGAGGACAGAGTCCTATATGATCTCAGATTTGTCATCTAGGTCCAGTTTGTACATGATATGTATGAGGTGTTGTTTAGAGGGTAAAATTTGATCAGATTGATCATATTATTGATGGCTTGAATATATGAGAGGTTTCCTATTTATCAACTAACTAGGTTACCCCATGTAGTCTATGATAGGTCACCTCAAGTGCAGAGATGGAAAGAGAACCATGTAGCGTAGGTTGTGACCCACATGCTAGTGTTATAGATGGTGAGGCATGTAAACATAGTGTGGTAGCCATATGGGCACATAGTGACTACATGGTTGAGCTAGGACACAATTACACCAACTACATTGAGGATAGAGGTGGTCAAACATTACACCTAGTGAAAGATCCACATCCAATGGTATGAGTACTAGGATAGATGGTCTTACCTCATCCAATGGTACTGATATTGATGCTCGAGTAGTGGGCTCATCATGTGAGAGAGTCATAGGGAAGGAGGGGATTAGGTCCACCAGTGATGAAGCTGATGTTCAGACCACATCATGAATGACTATGGACTGGGTGAGCATGATAGGGAGTATAGAAATAAGAGGGGGTAAAAATGTAGTGACACTAGAGATACCACCACTAGCTCTATAGTAAGGTGAATAGTGACCATCGAGGACATGACATCAATGGAGGTAGGAGTAGGAAATAGTGGAGAATATTGCCTTCCTTGATGACCTAGTAGGTGAGCTAGAGGAGAGTTGGATGATAGAGAGGCCACTCAAACATAGGCTGAGGTAGATGTGAGTCATGAAAACTAGATTTGAGTTGAGGAGGCAACCTATAAAGGAGGTGTTAGGAGGCCATGTAGATGGAGAGACTATGCTAGGAATCCATGTAGATGGTGATACCATAGTGGCTGAGACATAGATAGGTAATAAAGATGATTAAATTATTGCTTAAGTTTTAATTTTGAAATAGAGACTAGAGATATATAGATAGATAGATAGATAGATATTATGAGATATAGTAGTGATCTAATATTTATCTAGGTTTGATTTTGTAGGTGTATTTGAGGATGAGGATGAGATATGGGGGTTCTTTGTGAGGGGAGCACTCCATGACATCTTGGATGAGACTCTGTATCCATAGGACTCTACTGCATTAGAGGACCCTAGTGTACCATCTAGCCTAGCTTAGGCAAGCTAATTTAGATTACCAGGGGAGGTAGTGATGCATATATGAGCATAGACAGAGAGGATGTAGCCACTATAAGAGATGGGTGTAGGTGAGATACAGGCATGGTAAGCCCTAATAAAGGAGAGAGTTGTGAATTTTTCTATAGTGATGTAGATGACATAGGCACATAGAGTGAACCTAACCTAGTTGTTATAGGCATAGGGGAAGGTAGTGTAATTACAGGGATAGGTAAAGGGACTAAGATCTCAAATGACCTCCTTATAATGTACTATTTGGAGGAGTTAGATCAAGGCTTTGGTAGGTATTATGGTTAGGCCATGAGATAGATAGGATGCAGCCTGGCCATGGGATAGATAGGATAGAGCCTAGCCATAGAGATGGAACATTGTATATGGTTGTACTTGTTGTGTCAAAACTTATGATATATATATATATATATATATATATATATATAATGTATAATTTTGACATATTGATGTTGATTGTGTATGTTGTCATCATTATGGTTGTGGTTGTGGATGCTTTGAATATATTTATTTCTAGCACATGTATTTATTTGTTTTTGTATATGCTATAATAAATATATGAGATGTGGCTTCTTTTCTAGCATTATGTAGAACACATGCATGGGTAAAATGAAATAGGAAAAAATGACTTGGTAGAATATAATTGATCAAAAATGTACTACACACTATTTCAAGTTGAGAAATGTGTAATAACAAGAAAATGACTAAGCATAAAGCACCAAAGGATGGTAAAAGAAAAGAATTTATTTTTAAACTAAGTGAAAGATTTCTTTTACCAAATTAAAATAAGTAAAATCATACTAAATTGTGTTGAGAAGTATGAAAAGAATGTAATAAAATGGAAGGTTTGTAAATGGTATAAAAACAAATTAATTAAGTCAATAAACTATACTAAATCATATTGAGAAGTATAAGAGAAAAATAAAATTGGCAAAAATTGGTCTTAAATTTATCACACTAATTCATGTTGAGAAGTATGAAAAAATCAATAATTCGTTGTATTCTTACATTCAATCAAAAAACAAGAAAATAAGAGAGAAAGGGAAAGAAATTTAGCATAAAAAACATACTAAACCAAGCTAGGAAGCATGCCAATGATGTTAACTTCATAATCAATCACATCTTATCTCATATTTGAAAAATGTAATTTTGTTTGTGACTTAGATTATTGGAAAATTTTGTGGCTAGAAAAATTGGGACAAATCAGAAAATAAAGGATGTGGATAATAGGAAGGAAAAGGTGTTAATTTGTGAGGAATGTTGGGTCCTACCCATAGTCTTATAAAGAAAATCATAAATGAGATCCCAAGTGGAGTGATCAGTAGACAAAATAATATTTCTCAAGAGGAAATATGAGGGATATAGGGAATGAAAAAGGGAGTGTAGAAAGTAAGATGTAGTCATATTATGAGAAGACCTTAGGATACAAGAGTCATACTAAGGACATGAGAAGACACTAAGTGATTAGTGATCATCAATGTACAAAGGAAACTTGTTTGCTATAGACACAAAGCTTTTTAGGCATATTAGTTTTCTACTAAGATCAACTCATGAAGGTAGATTGGAATAAGAAAAGGTAAAATAGACCTACCTTCCTACGATGTGTTTCCCATTCCTCAAGACCCCTTATAGAGCTGTTAGTCTACTACAAAGATTGGGTACTTGCGTGAGAAAGTAGGTAGCACTATTTTTTTTAAAATTCTCCTTTTCTAATCTACTAGCCTATTGCACCCCAAAAGACCTCATCTCTATCATGAGGCCAATTGTGAAGTTTGAGATTTGACTATAAGAATTAAATGTTTTGAATCATGTATTTTACTTTGATTTGACTTTTAAGACTATGTATACCTTTTATATCATTTCCTTTTGTAAAATGATTTGGATTTTAACTTTTTATGTTTTTGTAAGATTCCTCTTCCATGTTGATTTAGAATGACCAATCATGAGAGATGTAGTGCTACACACGAATGAGTTGTAGGCTAAGCCTAAAGGAAGCTAAGTAACCAACGACATAGATTGACTAGGACACTTAGGCTTAACAATGAACTAGCATGTGATCTCAAGTATCAACCATGTATATGCTTATTTTGTAAAAAAAAGAAGAAGGGAAAAAGGAGATCCAAAGGTGTATTGATGAGAGGAGATTATAATGAGATACATTGTTTGCTAATGGATCACATGGTAAAAAGGAGACAAGGACCAAAGGGAATAAGGTTTACATAACCAAATCACAATGATAATTATTTATGAAAAATAGAGACAAGAAAGAAAAAAATCATAAAGACACAAGAAGAGAGTTTTGAGAAAAAATCAAGAAATAAAGAGAAGACAATGATAAAGAAATACAATTATATGAAAATATAAATGACAATATAAGCAAGATATAGTACAAAAAGGTAAGACCACTATGTAAAAAACATATGAATTTGACACAACATCAAATGATATAAAAAATAGATAAAAATAAAATTGGAGTACACGTCCAATCAAACTGTACTAATGTACCCACACACATTATCCAATATATCTAATAAATCTCTATGAATCTAGATATGAACTGCAACTAATGTCTCATCAATCTTTAATGAAAATTGAGAATTTACTTCTTTTCTAATCTCCTTAATAAAAAAATAGGAATACTCGATGGATCATGTTGATGAGGTAAATTAGGCAAGGGATGTTTAGGAGAATGGATGGGAGTGGGATCTATGGGAGATGTAAGAATCACCAATGGAGAAGGATCCAAAATTGAGGGACTCAGGTGGAGAAGGATCCACAGGCGAGGGGCTCATGATTGGAGAAACATCCATAGGTAAGGGACTCATGGGTAGAGAAGGATCCATATGTGAGGGAAGGTCCACAGGTGAAGGAATCATGGGTAGAGGCATAGAAGGTGATGAAGGGACCATAGGAGGGGATGGAACCACTAGAGATGGAGCCATGAGAGAAGAATGAAAATCCTTCTTATAGGGATAAACTATGGTAGGAATGAAATAAGGTTCATGAATAGCTATAAGATGGTCCTTAAGGTGTTGTTTAAGGATATGTTAATGATCGGTGTGATGGGTGCCACATAAAATATACCTCACCATACTTAGGTATATATTTAGGTAGAATCTTCAGGGGAGGCATGACTTTATCTTAGGATGGAGAAGAATGATTAAATGTATCGATATATTGTTGTAACTTTTGACAATGGGTAAAATAATTATTATATGTCTCATAGAAGCAATAGATACTCTTGTGAGTGGTCTTAGAAGAAACACTAAGAAGGAGGTGTAACAAGAGTGGAAGAAGGTAAAGAAGACTCATTGGCCCATTTGGTGGGGAATAGAGCCATTTTAGGCAAAGGAATAAAACCATCACCAAGGGAAGGTGGTGATGGAGGAGGAACAAAATTAGGCTTAATGGAAGGAACAATAGGATGAGAAGCAGGGGTAGGCTTAGCAAGATTAGGAGTGAGAAAAGACTCAACTATAGTAAGTGCAAGAAGAGGATTTGATAGAGGCTCTACTAAGGATGGAGTGGGTTCTATAAAATGTTTAAGAAGGGTCACTCTAATCTCAGTAGTAAACCAACTATGATGATCAAGGAACCTAGCAAAGCTATAAGGCCTAGTCATAGCACGATCTATGAGCATACTGCTATGAGGCTCTTAAAAAATTAGAGGTGTTAAAAACATCTCTACCCTATGATAAAGAGAAAACATACTAAAATTAATAACTATAAATGAAGGAAGATAGAAAGATATGTGAAGACTCAAGTAAAAAAGAACAATAATGGAAAATCTCAGCATCATGAGCCTGTAAAAGACCACATAATAATGCATCATCTAGGGAATAACCATTATCATAATCTAGGCCATGAATATCAATGACACAAATAGGGATGACTTTATCATCCAAGGAAGTGTGGTGAATAGAATTCTGAGTCTGGGTCAAGACTATAGGAATATCATTGCAAGGAGGCTTACAAGAATGAAGCTGCAAGGAAGCATGAAGCTGCAAGATGAGGTGAGGTGAGAGATCAAAAGTTTTAATCTTTAGCTTAATCTCATTGGGCTCATCATCATCAAAATATATGAGGTTAGGGGGAATGTTCCTGATGAGTTTGGGATGTTCATTGTAACCTCGGGTTGAACTAATGGGAAAATTAAGATGCTTAAATTCATGAAATGGAATGTTGGGCAAAGTTTCAAGAGTATGAATCTTGAAGATACCATAGTCTTGGAGTTATTATAAATTCTAAGGGTTAGTATCACCTTGAATCCTATAAATGTCTCTATTATGATGGAATTTAATGCATTGGTAGGCAAAAGAAGTAATGGCTCTCATACGGTGGGTCTATGACCTACCAAGAAAGATGTTATAATAAAGGGGAAAGTTAAATATCATCACCTTCATGTGAATGATGATAGGTGAGACAGTAATGAGAATCCACACACAACCTAGAGGAGGCATTTGCCTTTTATCACATCCTTGGCAAGTGTTGTGTGTAGACTTGAGATTATTTTTTGAATATCTAATGGTCTTGATAAAGTCAAGAGAGGAAACACAAGTGCCAAAACCCTCATAAATAGATTAATGCTTAACTTGGATATCACCTATTTAAACACTAATAAATAAGGGAGGATCATTTGCATGAAGTAGAATCTCATCAGGAATCATAGAAGCTATAAGAAATTTTAAGGAAAGAGAAGTGTCCATAGTTTCATTAACATTGATAGACATATCTTCACATTATTATAATATACTATCTTTGGATCTAGATAAGGCTACCTTGTATACTTCTATGAGAGAATGAGGGACATTCATCTCGTATAATAGTTACATAATAAGTTTCTATGAAATGGAGAAGTCCTCATAAGCTCAAGGAATAGAATTTGGGATGGGATATTAGTTATTTTCACAATGGGATCCCACTCGTCATAACCCATTAGAATGTTGTTAGATATAGGTACATAATGATTAAGGAAGTCCTCAGAAGGAGGACCCGAAGTGCATTTGAATTTTTGTTGATAAGAAGAATAAGGTTTAGAACAAGGTTGTAAATCATGTTGTGATGATGAATTGGTTGGTTCAAGTTGATTTTGAGAATTGGTAGAAGAAGTGTTAGTATAAATTTGAGTATCATTATTTTTAGAAGATGACATAAGAGTGGTAAAAATATAATAGGAAGTGTTATCCAAGGGAGAATAAAAAATTAGATCATTAAAAGTAATAAGGTCATCTTTACCCAACTCATTTAAATGAGTTGGAGAATAATCTTGGATAACATGATATGTTATAGATGAAGGAGGAGTTTAGATAGGTTTGGAATAGATAAAATAAACCACCCTTCACATATTATTCATGTTAACCACATTCTCTTTGGAAGTGGGTTCAACAATATTTTCTACATTAGTGGTGCAAGGGATGACTTTTTCTTGGTTGTCTTGAATAGGTTGATGATTAGGAAGAGGGTCTTTGCAGATAGCCAAATAAGCATTGGCTTGGTTCAAGGTTTGAGTTTTATCATGTTATTTATAGTCCTTACAAGAAATTTCATAAGCTTGTTGGCACTTTCAAATGATAGAATTGTGATCAAAATTAGGACCTAGAAGAAAGTCCATGGATAAATTACAAAGTTGATAGGTCTCATGAGAATGACTCCAACTATCATGAAACCAAAAAAAATTGTTAGGATCATACCAAGATTTCATAGGATGAGCAAGGTCAAATTCTTGTGGAAGATTCCTAGGTAGATGCTTAAGTAATTCAACTGAGGATAGAGGTCTATGAACACTATGTTGTTTGGTGAAGATAAGTGAGGATTGGTAAATTGTTAAGAAGGGGGAGTTGGTTCCAATAAACGGGTAGGAATGATGCTTAAACATTGTAAATGGTGTCATAATAATTTGTAACACCATCATTGGTAACATTTTAATTTTTGATCTTAAGAGACAAGGACTCATAGAAGGTTGGGGTGGATTGAATTGATGCATAAGAAAATATTGTCATTTAGCTTAGTCAATAGCCTCCTCCAATGTATATGGAGAGAGTGTAGAATCTATATTGAAGTTTGGGGAAAAGGGAATTAGTAAATAGATGGAAAAGATTATCATTATCCATGTTATGTTGACAATTGTTTGACAAAGTTTTCCACCTTTTAACAAAGGCTTGAGCAGTTTCATTTTCAAGATGTTTACAATTTATGAAGTGGGCCAAAGTATTTTCAAGAGGATCATTAGATTGGAATTATTGAACTAAAGCATTCACTAAATCCTCCAAAATAATAATGGAATGAGTTATAATTTGGTTGTACCAATCCAAGGTATCACCTGTGAGAGTTTTAGCTTAGTGTTTAGTAGCGGCAAAGGTGTTCAATTTGACCCAATCCTTATAAAGATTTGCAAATGTTTTAATATGAAGGGTGGGATCGGTTGATCCATTATAATAACTTGTAGGTGTGATACCTCCTATATCATTTTTAGCAATTTGAGTAGTGAGAAGTTAATTTTGGAGATGCTTAATGGTTTTTTTAACCAAAGGATGTTGAGGAATCAGATTGCCTTGAGAATCTCAAAGAGGAGGGGGAACATTATGGTTATATGTGCCCCAAGACATTGGTTGAGGATGAGATTAAAGATGAGTAAGGTGTTTTTGCATTCCCATCATTTGATTTATGTTATGAGATTGAAAGGTATTCATTTGATTGATTGTTTATAACAATAGTTGATGTGTCTAGTTAGCATTATTAAAAACATTAGAGGTGGTATGAATGGCTTGGGTACAAATATTGGTGTTGATAGGAGCTTGAGAGGAATTATGAGAATGTGAGGCATAGAAAAACATGAACTAGTGAATGGTTAAGAATAAGAAGAATCGCTAGTAGCATGATTACCTTAGGTAGAAAATGATGCACTAGTGGAAGGAATAAGGATAGTGGATCTTATGCGAGGCCCACTAGATGTATAACCTATCATGTTAGTAGATATACGAGGCATAGAGGTGGAAGAAGTTAGAGAAGAAGAGTTTATTGTATGAAAAGAGGTCATAATCGAAGGAAGAGGATAAGAATCAAAGAAAGTGGTACCCAAAAATCTAGTTGAGAATCTAGGAGTAGGTGAATGAGACTCTTAAGATTGATCACTAATCATAAGATTGTAAATATTAGAAGGATATTTTCATCGATGTTGAGGAAATTTAGAGCTAAAGAAGAGAATTTTAGGGGTATACTCTAATTTAGGTTAGTCTTCTAATGAGAAGAGAGGATTACATTGTGAAGGGGTATTAGGAGGGGTCCCATAGTTCATTGTATGAGTGGCAATATGAACATTACTAGTATATAATAGAGGATCCTTACTCTATCTATGGGAGACCCTATGAGGGTTGGTAAAATTCATCATGCATGTTGATTTAAAATTAGTATTGTCATCAAGCAAAAATAACATGATTAAGGGAAAGAAAGATAGATGAGAAAGCAAGGAAATAGGAAATTACATAAGCAATACAGGGTTGACTAGGTCAATCCTACATAGTAAACATGATCTATAAATAGTACAAGGTTGACTGGGTTGATCTAGCACAATGAATAGAGGCTAAAAAAAGAAAAAAGAATGTCTATAATTAGTACAAGGTTGATTGAGTTGATCTAATATAGTGAATAGAGGGTATAAAAAGGTACAGAGTCAACTAGGTCAACCCAATACAATAGATAGGGAAAATTAAGAAACCTATAACAAATTATAGACTAAAACAAAATAAATTTTTCAAGTAATTTGAAAATAAATAATAGAAAGGAAAAAAATAATCAATTGGATTAACATTGTCCAATCCAATTAAATCAAACAACACAAAACCTTGCACCAACACTGGCTAATACAAGTATTTACATTACAAAATACAATTGAGAAAAGATCAAGAAATAAACTTAGAAATTAAATATCTAACTAGTTGGTCAACTTGAATGGTTATTAGATTATTAGAATATGATTTTAAATTTTATGGGAAGTTGGCTATAAGTAAGGAACTATAAATTAGTCTAAGGATGGTTTCAAGTAGTTTGAGCTGAAAGTTATCTGTAGTGGTAATGATATAGGATTTGTATTAGGTATTACCCCCTCACTTCACACACTACAATGATAATTTTTTTGGGTGATTAGACAAAATATACTGTTAACTATGATTTATACTTGACCAGAACATCAAGTCAGCTTCCCCCTTAGTGATGAAATCTAGATAGGTTGGCCTTGGGTAAACAAATATTAAAATGCTTTTTTAATATTTTTTGATTTGGTTGTGTGTGAATAAAATAGAAAATAGTGAACTAAATGGTTAATTTAAAACCACTTAATTAAGCTATGTGATCGATTCCAAGTATGCAAGTAATAATAAAGTGTGAGATAATTACTAGTATATAAGGTTAATTCCAACTTTGAAACAAGGTACAGTGTTGATATAGTCAATAATGTATGAAAAAAATATATAATAGGGTTGATCTTATACTATGAAATCAAGGTCTAAAAATGAATAGGGTTGATAGAGTTGACCCAATTATCTAGACAACACATAGATAACAAAACTAGGTCAATAGGGTCAATCTCATTGATTGTGTAGTGGTAGTTTTAAAGACTGAAAAGTATAAAAGGAAAGACTAGAAAGAAAGAGAAAGAGAGATATAAAGGAACCTTGGTGGATTAGAGATGTAGAGAATGAAGATTTTTATTCAAGAACCTTGGTATATAGTTGCAAATTTTGCTAATTGGGTTGATTGGGTCGATCAAGTTTTGTAGAAACATGTTGTTGAGTGATTGGAATGTATAGGGTCTATTGGGTCAACCTGATAGTCTAGACTGGAAGTTTAAAAAGCTAAAAACTTGTACTAGGTCATATAAGTTGATCTAATATCCTGTTTCAAAAAAATGCACACTAAGTTAGATCTGGGTTGATGCAATTGACTGAATATGTCAAATATATGATAAAAATAATGATGAAAAAGAATAAAAGAATGAAATAAGATGAACATATCCTACAAGGGTTAGTTCACATCAGGTTCACCAGAATGTATGCAATAAAAAATTCATCATGTCTCTAAATCAATCTTAGCTTGGAGAAGATAGAGAAAACCTATACTTTCGATTGGGAATACATTTGTTAAGTGGGAGCATGACCAATATGGGGATCCACTAGACCCAATTAGGGGATCACTTATCATAATATACCATGTTAAGAAGGGTTCCAAAGCCTACAGTCTAACACAATCATGTAATAACCCTAAAAGAGTCTTATGTTGAATGTTCACTCTATTCTAATGAACAAGAAAGTAAATCTAATCTAGTGTGCACTAAATCTTGTGGCACAAAGTGGGGGTTAAAAATAAAACAAACTAAACTAAACATTCATATGAAACATATACTCACGTCAATGTATACATAATCATAATGCATGGGAGAAAATCACAAATACATTATATATCAACTCTTACAAAGGAGAAATAAAGTTAGGAATACTTACCTTTGTTAAGTAGGAGCATAACCAATATGGGGATCTGCTAGACCTGATTAGGGGATCACTTGTCAAAATACACCATGATAGGAAGGGTTTCAAAGCCCATAGTCTAACACAATCATGCAATAATCCTAAAAGAGTCTTAGGTTTAATGTTCACTCTATTATAATATAAAAGAAAGTAAATCTAATCTAGTTCACACCAAATCTTGTGACATAAAGTGGGGGTTAGAAACAAAATAAATTAAACGAAACATACATAGAAGACATATACTCATGTCAATATATACACTTGAAAAAGATAAAACATGCATACACTTTCGATTGGAAATACATTATTTAAGTGAGAGCATGGCCAATATGGGGATCTGCTGAACCCGATTAGGGGATCACTTATCACAACACACCATGATAGGAAGGGTTTCAAATCCTAAAGTCTAAAAAAATCATGCAACAATACTAAAAGAGTATTAGGTTTAATGTTCACTCTATTCTAATAAACAAGAAAGTAAATCTAATCTAGTACACACCAAAGCTTGTGACACAAAGTGGGGGTTAAAAATAAAACAAATTAAACCAAACATACATAGAATAAATATACTCATGCCAATGTATACGCAATCCTAATGGATGAGAGAGAAGCACAACTACATTATCTATCTACTCTTACAAAGGAATAATAAAGTTCGGAATACTTACCTTGAAGATGAACCTATCGAGCCGCAATCTCTCCCTTGGACAAGGTACTTCAAAATATATTCTTGTGGTATGTGAGGATAGCAAAGACAAATCAGCTCTAGGCTACATAACCTATCTATGCATCCAAAATAATTCTCCACAAGATAAGATCCATATCTCCAAAGAAATTATGAAACACTAATCTTTATTCTTCAAGTAGAATGGTCAATAAGTAGATGTTTGTTCACACTTACTTCTTCAATTCTCTCTTCTTAAATGGTGGAAAATAAACTTGTATATATAGGTGTATCTTTCCCTAAATCCTTTCAAATATGTTGGTTATACAAGGTCAACCTAATTTACCCTATATGTTTTTGAGAGGTAAATCGCTGGGTCATGAGCTAGGTCAGTTGAAGGGATAATGAAACTCCAAGTGAAAAATATCCCTAAATAGTATAGGGTTGACCTTGATGACCCTGTATAGTAATAAGAGGCTAAAAAGTATACAGGGTTGACTTGGTACAGTTAATTGGTGAAAGGGGGTCAAGGAAAGAACAAGGAGGAAAAGGCATGACAAATGTTTAGAATGCATACAATAGAGAATAATAAGCTTAGGTTAAATGGTTTTAGGAGATAAGTGTGTAGATGTCAAGTGGAAAAAGGGACAATAATCTTATGAAGCACTAATGGTCTGACCTCCCCTTTCCCAGTGTACCCCTTAAGGCATGCACTCAGAGAGATTAAGACTCAATAGGTTCTTGTAAGATACAAAGTGTCAATAATCAATCCAAGTTAAAAATATTATGTGTATATAGTTATCATTCTGAGCATAGATCTATATTATAAACCCTTTCTACATTATTTTAGGATATGTTGTTGAATACCTCGTTAGAGTACCCTAGGTTTATGGATTTGATAGGGAATTTTTTTTTGAAAGTTTAGTTTCAGTGTATGTTCTAGTATTTCAAGGATGATTTGGTATTTCCCATTAGCCTTATTATGAGTGTTTGTTATATATTTGAAAAGGAATATTGTCATGAATACTACAAGATACCCTATTGTTTGAAAACCACATGCATATGACATCCTTTTTACAAATTATCCAACCTATCCTACCTTGCAAATAATACACCCTTTGCACACTATAAGTGTTATGTACCCTGTAAATGCATAAAATATTTCTTATGTAACATGTGTTTGAATTTTGCAATTTAAAGACACAGAACTACAATTTTCCATTCAACCCATGTAGTTAAAAATTCTTTAGGATGAAGGTTGTAGTCACTTTCTCATTTGTCTTTAGTAGTTTGTATGTGGCCTAGTCCATTTGTTCATTCCATGTGACAACCCTTCTCGGGTAGAGTGAACAAGTTTGGTTGTGCCTTGGTCATATTTTTTGTTTTTTGCACCAAAAATCCCAATGGAAGTTGAATTATATAATCTCTCCATGTGAACAAGCTACCCCATAGGTCCTCTCACCTTGGTTTAGGTAGAGCCATAAGTAACAGGGAGCTGACCATACCCTTTGTAGGTGCCTCTTAGTCATTTTTTCTATTTGGTCCATTCTTGATGCCAAACCCTCCCTTGGCTATAATGACATATCATTGGGATTGTCATCTTAGTTTTCCATTTCATTCAAGTGTGCAAGGCCAACTGAAATAGGTGTACAACTAGGAACCAACAACTTGAGATGATAGAGGAGCTTTTCCTTGCATAATTGATAAATTCTTGAGCACCAAATAAAGCATAAAATCACATTATGAGTCATATTTGGGTGATGGTATGCTCTTGGGAAGGTATTATGTATATTCTTTCTTTTATTATCTCTTAATTGTCATTTTCCAAACCTTATCAAAGGAGTTGGCTTAGCTAGTTATGTTCTTATGCAATTTCTTGAGTTTTCTTGACTAATGCTTGATCTAACTATCTTTGGATTCCATCTCTACATCTTAGCATGTTCAGTGGGACCACACATCCCATACAAGCAAGGAGAAAACTTTGGCCATATCATATTTCCTAAAAAGTCCTTAAAATCCATAAAAATCATGTTTTAACACTATTTTCCCATGTTTTTATACTTTTATTGACAAAAAGTTTACATAGTGACTGGTATTAGTTATCTGTAATTGGCAATAGTCCTATCTAACTAGCATCAGTTCTGGTGCAGGGCAGAAAATGATAGAAAAAATGGATTTTTAAGCTTTCTTGAAAGATTACAAGTTGATATTATGGTTTTTAAGTCTCTATCTGAACATTTTATTGCATGATCTAAAAGATTTTCAAGAGATTTTATTCTAACTTAGGCTAACAAAAGTTTTTTGACAAAATGTTTTTTGCCTAAGGGGTCACATGTAACCAACATCAATTTTTATTGACTGGAATTGGTTCTTTTATGACCATTATTGGTTTTGTTATAACCAGTATTGGTCACTATTGACCAATGTTGGTCTCTATGTAATAAAAATAGAGAAACTAAGAGCAAGTTTTCAAATCTTGCTTGTTTCATTGATAAATGTGCTTAAAAGTATAAGGAAACCCTCTAAAAATTATAGGTCATGCATTGTAAAAGTGCCAAATTTGAACATGTTTAACTCTTGAAAACTTATATTTGGTGCTCTAAAATGAATTTAGATGGTTTGTTTAATTATTTTATGAAATTTTTTTAAAGTTTGAAATTAAGGCTAAGGGGATAAAAAATTCACAAACATCTCAATTTGGTGCATAAAATAAATAGTCACTTTAAACTTCAAATTCATTGAAGTGTTTTGTTTTATCCTAGATCATTTTATACTTGTTTGTTTTTTGCAAATGAAGAATGCATGTATACTCTCCCCCCATCCCCGTTAGGGAACTTGGGTGACCAAAAATGCTTCTTCCTTACAATTGTGCCTATTCCAACGTGTGAAAAGAATGATGTTAAGTATCTCTTCAAAACCCGTATGTTTGGGTGATTTAAACATGAGCTTTAAAGTCTTTTTACTTGGTCATTTATGTTATGTAACTTGGCTTATGAGTGGGAGTTCATAGCCTCTTCATGAGTTCTTTAGGGAAGCTTTAACTCAATGTTTCATCTCCTAGCATTGTTTCAACCTCATTCCATGGTGGATTATATAAATCAGAACACATATACTATAATTGTTAGGGGGTTGAGTGGCTAACCTTTCCAATCGTAATGAAAACTTGAGTCAAGTCTAGTTAACTAGGGGATTCCACTAAAAAGTACACAAATGGAGTCACTATGCAAAGGAATAGACCCTTGCATATTAATTTAACTGGTATGAACTCAATTGGTTTGAGTCATATCTAGTGTTAATCACACTTGAAACATCTAGATGGTCAAAAATTTAAGTTTTAAAACAACCCCACTTACAACAGACATATTATTGATGCATGGCAAGTAGCTTGAAGTTCCATGTTGTCATATAATCTCTTATAATAATAGGGTGTGTAAAAACCTTACTAATTACACACACACACACACACACACACACACACACATCAATGATACAAAGCAACCTTGTTAGTTTAGGGCTCTAGACATTATACTTAATTGTATTTGTCTTTTATTTTACTCACTTGGTCTTGATATGAAACTTGTTTATGAACCAAAAGACGTCAACCAAACACATTTTTTGTCCACCATTTTTTAAACAAGGAGGTGTTATGCTAACCAAATCAAAATCATCTTTTGCCTTGTTCAAATACTCAATTAAAACATTGTGTTTGTCTTATCTAAACAACATTACTATGATTCCCATTTGAGTCTAAACCATTTTTCAAAAATCTTTAAGTCCATTTTTAATTCATTTAAAATCTCACCTTTCTAAGTTATAGGACAATGTGTTAATTGGTTTACCATTTACACTTAGTTTGAGTTAACTTGGGTACAATTTCCTATTTAGGTTGAAGGCCATTTTATAGACTTGTAATCATCATTTGATCATTGTGAACTTAGGTTATCTAGTGTATCACTCACATTCTAAGTTTTAGAATCAACTTTATACTCACTATTACCATGTGGTGGTGTTGTGCTACCCCTTTGGTTTTAGTTTTATACTCAAGAATTCTAATGTTTTTTCACATCTTGAGTTTTTTAATTTGTATGTTTACCTTCTTCATGAAAAAGACCCTCTTCTAATGTTATAGTAGTAACTCATCGAAGTTGTCCCTAGATTTTATGGTATTGACATATCTTTAGACCTATATTTTGTGTACTAGTTTACACTTTAGGTTTCAAAGTTATCATACCCTATTATAATTTAATGATTTTAACCCACCAAAGTTGAGTAAATTCATGACCATTTCTTCTAATTGTATAGTACTAAGCCACTTCTCTTTATTTTATATTCTCTTTTTACCTTGTCACTTGTTTGGAGAAATTTAAAACACACGTTGTTAAATTTTGCAAAGCATTTCACAAATCTTAAGAAAATGTAAAACAAACTTTTAAACATGATGAAAAGGTATACTCATAGTGCGGTCTCTTATGTCCCTAATTACAAGAAAGAGCATTAGTGTGACGGGCATGAGCACTTCATCATATTTGAGGATGTCACCTTTTTTTGGGCCTAGTCTTTAAACATCGATTCAATCCATGATGATTTGTGTATGTCATCCCCATCCTTACCCTTTGATTTATGCACCACGCTCAAATTTTACCATTGTAGGTTATCCTCCTTTAGCTTGTGCAAGAAATCAAGATCTGAAATACATAAAGGTTACTATTTTAAGCTCTCCTCCTTTTATTTTTGCATCGTGCTCGAAGGTTACCATTCTAAGACATCCTCATTTGGCTTGTGTGAGAAACCAATCTCTGCAATGCCCAATCATTACCATTCTAGGCCTATCACCGACATTTATTGAGCCTATTATTAAGAAACATCAATTTGACAAACTAGTCATTGTTGATCCCTTCTTCGATAGTTTAATTTTTGGAGAGCCTGTTATTGAACCACAAACCATTATTCATGTTGTACCAACCATTCCCCACTTTATAAGTTGTGTGTTGATCTTTGAGCCATAAAAATAATCATTACCTCTTTGAGAACCATCTTATGAGGATAAAAATGTGTTTAAAGTTGATATTTTACAACCAATTGTAAACCATGATCATGATGTTATTATTTAACCACTCATTTGTGATGAGTCAACTTATGGTGAATCACCCATTGATATTTTATCTATTGTCGAGGAGTCTCACTCTAATGAGCCAATCTTTTTTGAGTCACTTTTTGATGATTATAACCACCTTTAGTAAAATCATTGCCTCGACTATATCCTATTTTTAAATAGCCTCACCACTTTGACAAGTCAGTCTATACAGAGTTGTCTCTTGATATTTTTCCACTCATTAAGGAGTCTCATTTTGATAGAGTAGTTACTATCGAGTCATCCCTTGAGCGGTTCTCTCTCTTTGATGTGCTTCACCTAGATGAACTAGTCTATGTTGAACCCTTCCTAGATAAATCTATTTTTATAGAGCCCATTATGCCATCATAGGCCATTACTTGTCCAATACCAATCATTCAATAAAATGTCATTATAGAAACAACCACATCAAATGAAGAATCAACATTGAAGTTAGGTTCCCTTTCTAAACTAACATACAATTTAGCATTAGATGAAAAATCAAAATTAGAGTCAAGTTCTCTTTCTAAACCAACATCAAATTTAGCATCAAAGGCATAATCACTATCAGTCTCAACATCATATTTAGGGTCCCTTGACTTGAACTCAGCTTCAAAATTAGAATACAGTCATGGTTGTTACAATATTGGTTACACTTGCCTTGAAAATTAATTTGAATACATTTAGAATACTTCTATGTTTTTTTAGGATGATTACTTCAGCATCGACATAGGTTCTCCTAGTATTTTCTATGAGGATTGTACAGAATTTCATCATTCCATTACCACCACCCAACATAGCCATTATATTGGCATTCCATCTCCCACAAACATCGATTTGGATCAACAGAATCACACTTTTTTGAATTATATCCATGATGACATATCATTTATAAAATATCAAGGAGACCAAGACCATATTCATTTAGAAAAAGAACACTCTCTTAGTGAATCCTTTTCAGAGGTGCTAGGGGATGATCAAAGAATAAAACTCGGCATCTTTTAGTGAAACCTTTTTAAAGGCACTATAAGGCCAAAATAAAATGTTAACATCTCTTCTTGAAACCTATTTGGAGGTGTTAGGGGATGATCAAATATCAAACTCAACATATTTAAGTGAAACCTTTTCAAAGGTGATAGAAGATAAACAAATTCAAATGTTAACATCTCTTCATAAAACCTTTTTAGAGGTGCTATGGGATAATCAAGACAAATTCAATGGTGAAAACTTTTTCAAGGCACCAGTAGTTGACCACAATAGTTCTTCACTGCTTGAAAAAGACATTAGCAAATATTAAATTAGATTAGCTTCCAATCTACAACATAATCAAATTGTAGCTACTCTTAGGACTAAAGAATAGAAAAAATTGTTGTTCTTATCAAGAGCATATTTAGATGTCTTAAGCCCCACCAAAACCAAAATTATGTCAAATCCAAAATCAACAACATTGTGTGTGCCTAAAAATCCTAATCTTTATTTATTTCCCAACCATTATATATTCCATTATCATCCACATTTTCATTACCCACATATACCATTTATCCTATGCCTCACATTATTTATCCCTATTGGAAACACTATTATTTATAGAGTTTATGAAGACATCTTGTCTCAATGTTTGAGGGAAACAAAATAAACAGCCAACATGGATCATAAAAACATTATTGGCATCCAATTCTAAAGCAAGTTCTTGATAGAGTAGCTATTCAAACAAGGTGTTCGGTAATGATTTTTATGATTATCTTAGTTGTCTCATATGTTGACTAGGACATGCATCTCTACATCAATAGGAGTAGAAGAACCACTTTTCATTTTCCATTTACCCTATCATTTCCCTTACCTCATCTCTTAGGTTTAACCTTATTGACCATTTCATTATAGGAATCGTATATCATTGTGTCCCATTCATCTTGCCATTTTGAACTAAATTAACTTGAGGTCCTTAAGACTATGTAGGCAAAACTCAATTTCTATTGAGGTCAGATTGGTTACCTTTTCCATGCTCTTATAATTTTGAAAGAATTTTTATAAGTTTGAACACTCTCTCTGTCTTACGAGTAATTTTTTAAGTTTGAACACTCTTGCCATTTTGTGAGCCAATTATTGCTTGGGGTAACCTTGTTGCCATTAAATCTAAGTGTCATATTATCATTTTCTCTATGCTATACCATATACCATTTTATTATACCATGTATTTACTATTGACCAAAGCTTGTTTTTAGCCATCCTACCCAACCCCATTTTGATCATGGGTTCCTTTGGTTCTTCTCGCATCTTTTGCAAGGGGATTCCAATCTATTTTTAGTGGTTTTAGAAATATGTGTTTAAATTATAGTCTATGGAAGTAGTGTGATAGTTGATCTAGCAAGTTATCTTTCATTTACATTTTATCTAGTGTCACTAATTATAAATGTTTATGGGAAAATCAATATTTTATTTAGTACCACTAATTAAAACCACCTTTGGAAAAATCAATATTATGATGTTTTTTCCTAATTATAACCATCTATGGGAAAATTAGGAACAATGCCTTTTTATCATGAATTGTTGCATCTTCTTGCCATTACTATTATCATTTTCCTTGTCATTAGGCCCAAATTTGAGAATCTGTTGTGACCTAGTTAGTTTTTCACCACCTTTTGTGTGGGCATAATTACTATGACTTGAGGTCCTAATGGTATTATGTAGGTCATGCTTGATTCATGTTGAGGTCAACTCAATCCCCCCTTTTTTATCTCTCTCACTGATTTATGATCATGGGCCATTGCAGCTAGCTTTATATGTTATTATAACTTATACTCTTAGATGTGCATCTTATGGATTTGTTGGTTCTCTATACCATTATTTATATCCATGATCCTCATTGTAGCTATTTTAGCTATTATTTGAAATCTTACCTGTGGATGTGCATATCTTTAGTTAGGTAGTTCCCTTGGACCTTTTGTAAATATTTCATTTCTATTACTTATCCCAAAAAATATAAAAACATTAGAAAATGATCAGTAAAAAGAAAAACAAAAACATTATCTTATTTATTTATTTATTCTACACATCCCATGCACTTGCCATTTTGCAAGACCATTCCCATATTCCTCTAAAACATCAATCATGTTTGATTATCATCACTTTTATTCTATCCCATTTCTTAGGAGAACTAAATTTGGCTGGAGGTTCATGTTGGGCCTTGCATCCATTGAACTATGTAGGCAACATCCACTTGTCTTGTACATCTGGAGTCATCTTGGCCACCCCCTTCCTTTTCTTATTTTTCCCCCATTTTATTCTATGTTGTTTCCCCATTACTTGGAGAAACTTTGTGTTCTTTGTTCTTGTTATGCTATTGTATAAAGTAACACATCTACTAAATGTACCTAACCAATTGTTTTAGACCACACTAACATTGTGACTAACTCTTGTTTGTGTTTATTTGATTTTTATTGGTGTTTTATTGTGCTTTATTTTATCTTCATTTATTTCTCTCTCTTCCTTTATTATTTCTTCTTGCTTATTCTTTTGGTCTTTTGTGTTCCTATTTTGTCTTGCTCTTTTTTTCTTTTCCAAGTACATATTGATAGTACACATGGATCTTGATTATTCATATCATGATTTCATGTTGTTTTATCAAGTTCTTGTTTTGATTTTGTACATTCATGTTCCTAGTTAAATCACGATTATCCATATCTTGATTTTAAGTTAGATACATTTATGTTTTCTTTTTCTTTGTCTTTATTTTTGTTTAAAAGTAAACAGTTGTAACTCTAGTATTGGTAGTTTTTATCATTATCCTTAGTTATAAAAATTCACATTTGAACCATCTCATCACAATTGAAATGGAATGTCATTATAGGTTACTTATACTTATGATGCATAATTTCATTTTGATATAGTAAGCATGAAGTGCTTTGGATCCAAGTCTTAAAATTAATGTAGCTCTGAAGATCATCTCTCAAGTGCACCAATGAAACTAGACACCAATGGCATATGCATATGCATTTATTCAAGATGTGCATCTCTTGGAATACATTATGAGTCTAATCAAATATAAATCCATTTTTCCCCACTTCTAGGTGAACTACATTGGCTTGAAGTTCATTTAGACTATGTAGGTAGTGCTTAGATACATAATGTATCTAAGGTCAGCTCATCTACCTTTTATTATTCTTTTCATCTCTTTCATCACTTTGTACATCCTCGTATGTTGGGTTTGTGGTGGCTTATTCAGTCCTTAGACCTTCACATATACGTTTGTGCCCTCTCATCTTTAATATATGAGATAGGTTATATCCTTGAGATATTCTTACTAATTTTCCCTATTAGGGAATAACTTTTTGATTAATCATCCAATAAAATCATCCCTACTAGATAAAAATTAATTATCAGAGATCAAAATCAACCCTAATGGGGGTAAAATTGCTTTATCAACTGATCAAATTCACTCTACTAGAGCACATTATTGTTTCCTCTATTTAGAGAAATGTTCTCATATTTCTTCTAATTCTAAGATCTACAGACTTTTGATGTCATTCTAGTAATTTCATAGTGTATAACTTGTCTCAGGATTGATCATTCGCTAAGCACAACTTTCACCTTGGTTTTGGGCATGTTCAAAGTGTGTCACTTATATTTTTGGATTATATCCTTTTCCCTCCCCTGTCTATGGGGCCCATTAAATTTTAAATATACTTTGATCATTGAAAATAAAAGCATTCAAATATTAGCTCAAAATGGATTTAATCTCATCCATGGGTTATAATCACTTTCTCTCTCTTTTTAAGTGTTCATCCCACTCTTTGATCCTAATATGTCCTCTTGAGGGGGCATCATGGGTCATTTCCTTCTGACTTCTTCTTGGTAGCTATTTTATTTGACAAAATGTTGCTTCACCAAATGTCTCACCATGCCTTCTCAAATACGAGCAAAATCTAGACATCTAATTCCTAACACCATTATGTTGAAATTGTCAATCTTATTTGAAATTTGTGAATTTTTTTAATTTGGGCCAAAATCACTTAAACATGCTAAATGATTTGAGATTATCATATAAAATTACTGATTTAAGCTAATATATCACTAAATGTGGAATTCATTTTATGTGATTATTAACTTTTATCAAATCATTTCAATTCAAAATGATGAAAATGCAATTTGGCACCCTAGATCATTGAATTCCTTTAATTCAGAAACACATGACACATGCATGTGTTATTTTTCATCCACAATGTCCTAAATGGGATATTTGTCCATACACAACTAACACCTTCTTATAATTCCACTCTAGTAAAAATATGACCCAGTAATATGACATTTAGACCAGTTTGATTAATGATGTGAAACCAATTTCCAAAGAATTGCATAAAAATTTATTAATCTTACTTAGGCAAATTATTCTAATTTAAGATCTTACATTGAAAATACATGGAAGTTATTGAATATATTTTAGTTAGAAATTAATTCTTAATATTTACATCATCAAATTACATCATTTGTGGGGTGGCATCCATAAGCCACAAATGCAACAAATATTAGGTTTACTGTCTCCCATGCCTCTTTAATGTCCCTTATAGATATTTATGAGGGTATTTATGGATATTATCTCCAAAATTAGATTAATTAATGACCACACATATTATTATAAATATGGATGATCACATTTGATTTTGATTAATTCCAAAATCTATAAATAGGAGGGCCAAGACCACAATTTTTAAGCTTCATTTGTGTAAACTTATTATGCGTAATTCTCTCCACAACATTTTTTTGTGTAGTGTTATTATGTTTTATTTACAATAGGATAGCTTCAAGATAGTTATAAGATTGATTTAAATATCATAAGCCTAGACTCATTGGTACAATTGAGATGGAGGAGATTTCCTTGTAAAATTTCTAAAGACTTGATCACCAAATCAAGGGGAAAATCACTTTTTGAGCCACATTTGGGTGATGGGATGCTCTTGGGAAGGTATTGTGTATATTTTTTCTTCCATTAGATCTTAATTATCATTTCACAAACCCTATCAAAGGAGTTATATTAGCTAGTTATGTTCTTATGCATTTTCTTGACTTTTCTTGACTAATGCTTGATCTAACTATATTTGGATTCCATCTCTATAACAACACCTCTTGTGGCTATTTCTTCCTCTCTAGATGTATAATCCCTTATGCATGAGATTCATTCTTTGTAGGCTAAGGTGTTAATTCATGAGAAGGGAGATATAAGGCCATCACATACCTTAGATTGCCATGTTCTTTTACATACTCTTTTGATACATCACATAGCAATAAATCCTTTGCCATTCAGATTCATGGCACCTAATCTTACTTTATATGATGGTAAGGGTGGCCCAGAGCACCATATATGAGATTTCCATGTAGCATGTTTGTACTAAGAGTCTAATTATTAGATCCTTACTAAGTTTTTCCCATGCATTCTAAAAGACAATGCTTTATAGTGGTTTTATGATCTTTTAAATTAGTCTATCATTTTATTCAATCCATTGGTAGCTATATTTTAACACACTTTTCAATTAAAATTGATGATAAGATCTCATATGATCGAGTGCCACAAATAAAGTAAAAATCCAATGAGCCTATTGCACATTATGTCTTATAATATAAAACTATATTGGAAAAAGGTGATTAGCCCCATGGCAGACAAAGATATCCAAGACATAATCAAACATATTTTACTATCTGCATTTCATGAAGCTATTTTGTTCAATAAGTTTCCAATGTTCAAAAATTTATGCCATTTATTGAAAGAAAAGGAAGTAAAGCTTTGTCCATGAGAAAAGTAAAATATACAAGTGGATTATAATCAACTAATAAGATTTATAATAATCCTTGATAGAAAGTAAAGGCCACTGAAAACAAGAGTGATCTAAAGGCCATAGTTAACATAGTTTTAGATCCACCTCCTCATTTGGTTTTATTAGCTCCTCCATGGAGAGTTTTCACCAACCTTACATAATCACTAACACTTGTTTTATAATAGCTCCTAGAATGCAATGTCATATCTCTCCCTCCCATTAAAGAGGTTAATATGGCATAACCTCTTCCCAAGATATATGATTCCAATGCATTATGTGACTACCATAGGTCACTAGTCCATATTATAAATTGATGCATTGGCTTGAAACATAAGATATAACATTTTGTACAAGCCAACATTATTGATGTAGGCGGACCCACATAGGCACTAAAAGTTTAACAAATGCTAGCTAAAACATTGAAAATATTTTTGGATATGTTTCTAAAGCATACAACTAATGAGGCAAGGGGCACTAGAGGTGTTCAATATATGTATCAAGCACATCCACCACCAAAATAATATCACACTACTACAAAGGATGCATAAACCCTACATAATATCATTGGTGTGTATTATACTATAGTGCCAACTAGACCACTCATAACTTTCTCAAAGCAAGAGATTATCGTTGATGATTCAAATTTATATGCACTCTTTATATGATCCTAGAATGATCATTATATATTTAGAGTGTTATGGTTGGTAATGGGTTAAGTATTAAAATGTGAATTATCACACTTTTATGACATTTGGGCTATTCAAAGTAGGAAATTTTTCCTATTGACACAATTATTTGTTGTTTCAGTGGCCATGCTTAGAGATCCATTGGGGAAATTTTATATCCACTAAAGGTTGGACTAGCATGTGTCCACTAGATTCTTAGTAGTACCTAGTATAGGCACATTTGGAATGTTATTAGGTAGGCCATAGATACATTAGCTACAATCCATTCCATCCACTATGCATAGATGCCTCAAGTACATACATGTTAATTAGGTGGTCATAGTTGAGGGTCTCTCATATGAGTATCCATTACCTATCCCATATAAATTCATACCATAGTTACTAGTTATTGTTCCAAAAAAAACTTCCCATTAGTACACCAAAGAGTTCATTTGTGCTACCAATATAGGTGAGTTTTACTCCTACAATGTTACCACATATGCATACTCTCCCAAGAAGACCCTTATTATAGAGACCCCTACATTAAAGATATGTTACATATTATAGAATGCCTTCCTCTACCCCTTTCCTTCAAAGATCAGTGTTATTGAATTCTCAAGGTTCTTAACATAGCGCACCCATGCTAGTTATAACATCTTCTATCAGATGGGTCCCTAAGACCCCTATAGTTCATAAGACACCCTATTCAACTTCACATATTATTAACACCACTTAATAGGTAGTTTTAGCTATAGATCATTAAATAAATTTGGTTTTAGGACCTTAGTTACCTTTTCACATAACATGCATAATTATTATTCCTTTATTTGACACATTCCACATTGATAGTGAGTCTCACATGAGACTCATCAGTTAGTAAGTTCCTCCCTTATTATACATATTTTCCTTAATTCTTTTTCCTTGTATATAGTTACATTTTCATGTTACTTGTACATAACCTATATCCATAAAATATAAATATGATATAATATGTCAAAACATAAAATCATTCAAATATTTACATAGAAAATACAAATTATAGATTTTATGCATTGTCATCTTATAAGTACTAGGTACTACCTATGCTATCTTAATATAGTCTATTTTTACCATACATACATGTTTCACTCATTCTTTTTAAGTTTTTGTAGATACTTACAAGACTCATGTCCACTACATAGATCTAGATTTAATACTATCAATCCATTGGGGGCATTTTCATAGATAAACAGGTTCCTATTCTAATACATTCACTTATTTGGGGGCATCTTGTACACATTTTTTATTGCTACATTAAAAATTCCTAAACTCTACATCAAAAATTTAGCATTGTTATATCTTGATATTGATCATCCTACACATACTCAAATTCATTACCAAGTAGTACTACTCTTGACTTAGTATATGCACATATTTGATCTTATAGAAATTTGTACCACATGTTCATGCATATTTTCATTTCTAGCTTTCCTAGTTTATAATTGATTGTCTCTATGTTTCTTATATTCAATGGAATTTGAATATGCCATTGATATTTGGCTCTATGCCAATTTATTCTCATTATATGTATGCTTTGGACATATTCCCATGTCCTTGTGTGTTTTTTTATTGATTATGTATATAGACATTTGAACATGTCCTTCCATGTGGATCTAAGCTAGCTTGATAATGATGTGGGCATGTATACATTTGAATATATCATTATATGTCTTACTTTCCATAATTTAGTCACATGTGCCCATGTCCCTTGTATTATCACCTCTTGGCATACATTATCTACCTTATGTGTGTTGTATGTATGATTTCTTGTATGTGTCATGGCCATGACACTTGTCTCTTGCTTATTTGTATATAGTCTAGTTCTATGTGCCATGAGGGACCTCATGCATCTCTTTTGAGGAGAGTTATTGCATAGGTTAAAAAACACCCCTAAAAGGAAGGAGAATTCATAAAGGTTTTTCACATAGATAAGGTTATTTGAATGCAATTAGAATATAGTTTTCAACACATAGGCATAAAATATAGAAATCAGTTTCAGGAAAATACAGTGGGAAATAGTGACACAAAGACCACTTTTAATTACATATAAATCAATACATTTGGACATTAACACCCAAATTGAGACACTAGTACCACTAGAACTAATGTCCAAGATATGATGCTACTATCTAGTAGCCTTAGTTTTAATAAATTTTATATTGGATAGAAAATTATAGCATGTACAATTCAAGTTTATACATGTTTAGTTACACATTACTAGTTTTGGCTTAGTTTAGCTTAGATTCATACTAGTTTTCTTAGATTGAGGGTATCATGTATGACATGCTCATTCTTGTTTAATTTTAAATGCTTAGATATAGATTATTACAAATCTATCTAGAATCCATATACTCAGATATTATATTTGGGGGTATGTGTGTAGCACATTTTTTCTATATGCTCACTTATGTGTTGGTTGATTAGATGAAATGACAAACTTCATGTCATTATCTACATTGTACAAAACACACACCATATTCCAAGTTACACACTAGATTGATACCATACTCCATATATAGTGGTTGGCATTCCCAAGTGGCTTGGAGCCACCTAATATTCCCAAGTGGCCTAGAGCCATTTTACATTCCATATTTCCTGAGTGGTTGCAAAGCTAACATATGCAGTTCTAATTATAGTTACATGTATTCAGTTACATCATGTAGTTTTATTTTCATATGCATCTAATACACATTGGTAGGCAATGATGGATTCATAATTTACTTGAGTTTTTGAGCCACCTACATAAGAGGGTTAGACACACCAAGATTCCAATCCAAGCTTTTCATAGGTCATGATCCACCAAATAGGGGTGTTTAATGATTGAATCAAAACTAGATTGAGTTCTAGTTTTACCCACAGATGGGGATTGATCAATCTGTAAATTTAGTCCATGTTATTCACCAACTAATCACTATATACATGCACACGTAGATTGTCACTAAGTTTATGTATTGGTTCACATACCTAATGAGGTGTATTAATTCCTTTCCTCTCTCTTATATATTTACTTATATTTGTCTTTTGATTTTGATATTTGTTAAGTAAAGACTAATATATGAACATTTAATTTATAGGACACATAATGGAGTATGCTTCACATACTCAGATCTAGATTCATGGGCTTTGACTCTTAGGTAAGTCTAGGTACACTTATTTTCCCTTTATATTGGTCATTTCACTTTGTTGCATTTTTAGAATTGGGGGGGGGAGTGTAATCATCTAAAAATGACACTTGAGTGATAATAGTATTATTTGAGACTACCCATCCCTAACTTATCCCTAGACCTATATTAGGGCCTATTTAGATACTTGTTGAGCCTTTGTGTAGGCCACATGCATCCTCAAACATCCATAAATAGACCCTAACCTTGACATCAACATCTTAGACCCTAGTGCTTCAAGTTCTTCCACCTGTACACTATTTTTATAATTAGGATAGTACCACCAATGGTGTTAGTGTCTGAGTTAGGGTAATATTCTTGTTTTCCTACCTTTTATTACCAATGGATATCTTTTCAAATAAAAAACCACCTAAAATCAGACTAGACCTCTTTTAAGACCCACACAAGCACTATAACAATATATATTCATGAATTTTATTTTTTAATTCATTAGATGGAAATTAGATGAAAATCATATAAAAAAACTCAAAAAAAGTCATGTATAATAAAGGTTATCAATCCTTATTCTACCCTAATTTTGCAGATAACCATTTACAACATTCCTAAGCTTAGATTACTCATATTTCTAATCGCAATCACACTTAATCACTTGATTTGACAAGCATACTAGATTCACTTGTATTTATACTAGCTCTTAGGTGGGGATAACTAAATTAGGATTAATCCTTCCTCTAAGTATTGGTATGTAGGTAACTCTCATCATAGTAGGCTGTTGAGGATGTCTAGCCTACCCCACTAAAAACAAAATTTGCTACATGTGCTAACTATATGCCATACCAACATGTAGGTTTAGGTTTTCAATAAAAATAAGTCTTTTATAGGGAATTGGAACTTGTGCACATAAGAACAGACTTGGTATACTCAGACACAGGGGCACCTAGAAGCTTTAAATAGTTTTGAATATAGGACACTAACACCATTGGTCTATTGTCTAGTTAGGGTTTTAATATTGAGGAAGTATTTTGACACTTGAATCTTATCTATGACACTCAGATGAGATTTTTTCCTAATATTTAGCCTTCAAATATCCCATTTCTATCAATTTCTAGCTAAGTATTTATTTACATTATTTATTTCTATTTTTAGAAAGGTCAAATTAAGTTAATAATATTATAGATTAGTTGATGTATTTATTTCATATTTCTACCTTGATTTATTATACTGAAACCCTTTAACAACCTAATGATTAAGCTCTATAACCCCTAAAAAGTTAAATCACATATCTTGTCTTTGTGTGTGACCAACTTGAGTGCTTTTATGATGAGTAACTAACAACTAAGAGCATGTTATAGTATAAAATTAGTGCATATTGTCTAGGTTTGAAATTATTTGAAATATATTGGAATTGAAAAAATGAGGTTTAGGAGTACACCTATGTGTTGATGTAATTGCCTTGCCTATTAGCAAGTTGATTTGAAAATGATGTATCATTATAATCTATGAAACAAATATTAGAAAAAATATAGATAAATCTTTTAAGTGCATATATCCAAGGAGAGAGAGAGAGAGAGAGAGAGAGAGAGAGAGAGAGAGAGAGAGAGAGAGAGAGAGAGAGAGAGAGAGAGAGAGAGAGAGAGAGAGAGAGAGAGAGAGAGAGAGAGAGAGATTAGAAGTCACTTGCCCCTAACTTTGGAGCAAAAGTGAGTTGCCATCTTACATTTGATATTAGCTCAACCATGAAACCCAATGATACTTATAAGCTAGTGAGGATGGATGATCAATTCCAACCTAGAAAATTTAAATATTGAGTGATTTAATCACCTAAACCATACCAAAAATTGAACCAACTACTACATTAGATTGACTCAATAACTTTCATAAAAGTACGTAGGGTATCAATATGAAAAAAAGTCTGTGATATGGTAATAGTCATTAAAATAGTTTTAAAATCTAAAACTGGTTTGAATTTTCAATATCAGACACATGTTGTATAGTATATTCACCTTAGATATGTCTCATGTTGAAAATATGTATAATAATAGTACCAATATATAGAATTCTTCCACAACTATGAATCTAAATCATATAATTATGTCCTTTTGCCAATTCAAATAACTACGTAAATATGGAGGAGATGCTTCTATATCATGACCTCACTATATATCAAGAAGTCTAAAAATTGATATAAATACCAATGTGGAGGAAATATTTCCAAAAACATTCCCCCACTATAAATGAGAGATGTTGAATACTAAAAATATGTGGAGAGCATGCATCTAAAGCATACACCCCACTACATTTGAGAACTATGAATGCATGGATGCCATGCCTATATGACATGCCCCCATTGAATCTAAAAAATGATATAATTACCATATACTAAATGAGTATGGATAACATGCTTCCAAAGCATACCTCTATTGATTCTATAAACTGATATAAGTAACATATACTAAATGAATGTGCATAACATGTGTATGTAATAAAAAATGCATCATGTCTATAAATTAATCATGTCTCAGAGAAGATAGAGCATACATACACTTATGATTGGGAATACATTTGTTAAGTGGGAGCATGACCAATATGGGGATTTAATAGACCCAATTAAGGGATCACTTGTCACAATACACCATGATAGGAAGGGTTCCAAAGCCTATAGTCTAACATAATCATACAACAATCCTAAAACAGTCCTAAGTTTTGATATTCACTCTATTATAATAAATAAGAAATTAAATATAGTCTAGTGCACACCAAATATTGTGGCACAAAGTGGGGGTTAAAAATTTAAAAAAACTAAACTAAACATGCATAGAGGACATATACTAATTTTAATGTATACAAAATCTTAATGCATGGGATAGAATCACAACTACATTATCTATCTACTCTTACAAAGGAGAAATAAAGTTAGGAATGCTTACCTTTGAAGATGAACCCACCAAGCCTCTATCTCTCCCTTCGCCATAGTTATTTGCAAGAGATTTTTTTGGTATGTAAGGATAACAAAGACAAATCAGCTCTAGGATACACAACCTATCTATGCATCTCAAAAACTTATCCACAAGATAAGATTTGTATCTCTAAAGAAAGTATGGAACCTTAAGGTTTATTCCTTAATTATAATGGTCAATATATAGATGGTCATTCACACTTATTCTTCTTCGCTTCTCTATTCTCAAATGGTTGGAAATTAAATTGTATATATAAGCAAATCTTTCTCTAAATCCTTTTAAATATGTTAGTTGTATAGGGTCAACCTAGTCAACCATATATGTTTTTGGGAGATAATTCACTAGGTCCCAAGCTCTATAAATTGAATGGATTACACAACTCTCAAGTAAAAATATCTTAAAGTAGTACAAGGTTGACCCAGTTGACCTTATACAGTAATCAGAGGTTGAAAACTATACAGGGTCAACCTAGTTTATGTAGTGTAGTCAACTTGTGAAAGGAGTTTAAAGTAAGAAAAAGGAGGATAATGATATGATAAATGTTTTTAATGGGTAAGAATAAGAATAATAAGCTTAGGGTAAATTTTTTTAGGAGACAAGTGTGTATATGGAAAGTGGTAAAAGGGATAGCAATTTTATGAAGCACCAATAGTTTACCCACCCCTTTCCCAGTCCACCCCTTAAGGTGTGCACTCAGAGAAATTGAGACTCAATGAGTTCCTGCAAGATACAAAGTGTCAGTATGTGATAAAAGTTTGAAAATATTATGTTGATACATATGCCCCACTTGAATCTCATCACGTGTCACATGAGTGAAACACTTGATGGTGCTTTAGGAATAGAACATGATAACACATAACATTGATGCTAAGTAAAGTGTAGTAAGAAGCAAAAAAGATAAATGAAAGGATAGAATTGAAAAACACATACCTTTACTTACCTTAGTGTTGTAGATAAATAAGTAGATTTCAAGATGAGTGAAGGCATCTAATGTGAAGAACATTAGGCAAACATGTATAATTTAGTGTAAAAAATAGCTAAAAAATAAAATAAAAGATAGGCATATGATAGTGGAAAATAATGAGTTAAGGCAAAGATATGAGGGTATTAGAAAAAATTGGCGAATTAGAATTTTTAATACAAGGCTATAATATTAAACACAAATGAGTGAAAAAGTGAGGGCACAAGAGTGACAAATGATGGCAAATGATTGACAAAATGATTGGAAAACACAGTAAATCACATGTGAAATCATGTAAAACATAAATGATAAAAAGGAATGTAGAACATACTAAATCATGTTAGGAATCATGTAAAACATGAATGGCAAAAAAGAATATGGAACATACTAAATCACATTGGGAAGAATGTAAAACATGAATGAAAAATGAAATATCCATGCAATACAACTTGAATAAAGGTAAGAAAGTGAAAAGTAACCCCATGGAAGATAAGCATGTCAAATAAAATATAAAGAAAAATATGAAGGACTGAAAAGGAAATGTAAGTCAAAATATAAGACAAACATGTCAAATGAAGTCATAAATAAATAAAAACATAAAATAAGGGAAAATTTCATATGTAATATAAATGAATTCTACAAATATCAAGTAATAACATGATGGAGAAATGAAAATTAAAAATCTCTAAAGGATGAAAACTCAAACTTAGTGTTTATTCTAAGTTCCAAAGTAAGAAAACACAGTGACCTAATGACATGACTAGGATGACAAAGAGATGGTGTGGTAAATAAATGGTGTAAGGGTGTAATGCATAGTTTCTCAAACATGTTGTTTTGGTCTAAGGATAGATAAAATTAAAAAAATGTAATGTTAGCATGTTTTTAAGAGGTGAAGAAAAAGGAAGTAAAGAAGAAGGGAAAATAGATTTAGAGTCATGATTTTCCTATCAAGGGGGGAAATGAAATGGGTGGAGGTGAGAATGAAGTAAAAACCAAGGTAGATAAACTCTTTATCAAAGTCAAGACAATCAAATTAGGTTTGTCAAAATAAGAGGACTTTCAACCTTAATGACTTTGAAGAACTTCTCTTAGTCACACAAGTCTTAGGTCAACAAATGGATTATGTAGATCATCCCATGAAGGCTATATGCATGAAAATTAAAATGGACCTACCTTCCCACAATTTATTTCCCATTCCTCAGGACCTCTTACAGAGTCATCGATCTACTATGAATATTAGGTACTTGGATGAGAAAATAGGTACCACCGTAGGGTTTGTTGAATTCCCTTATTCTAATTTACTAGCTTACCACACCCCAATGGACCTTTTAAATATCATTGCCTTTTTGTTTCAAATGATTTGGATTTTAACTTTCATGATGGATTT
This sequence comes from Torreya grandis, assembly GCA_037957365.1. Lineage (NCBI taxonomy): Eukaryota > Viridiplantae > Streptophyta > Pinopsida > Cupressales > Taxaceae > Torreya > Torreya grandis. Next base: position 1,173,017 of record JARHVA010001225.1, on the reverse strand, counting down.
TTCTATTCCTCCTATATACAAATTTGGAAAACCAAACATGGGTGCTAGAGATAAATTTCATTTTAATACTTGGGATTTGGTTTCTAAGAGAGAACTTCAAATATCATGAGGTCTAAGAGTCTCGTAAATCTAGGTGAAATAAAAGTGTTATCTTGACTTGAACCTTGTTTTATCTAATGTGAAGTGAAAGGATGTGGAAATCAACAGGAATGATGCATGGAACAATTTGAATTACTTTAAATTGAAAAAAAAATGTGACAAAGGGAGGAAAAGGGAAATAATGATAGAAAAGCGTGATTCCTTATCATAAGAATGAGGGAAATGGAGTAAAACATGCTAACATAGATTTTTGTGCAAATTCCATCTATCAAAAGAAGCAAAAGCTAAAGCTAAGAACAAAGGATCAAAAACTTGTAACCATTGAAAAACACATTCTAGAAAAAGAATGATATAAGATGGTAATTTTATGAGGATATTCAAGTCATATCCACATTCTTATACTGTAACTCATAAAATAGAAACCCATAAGGGTGACAAAAATCATGTGAAAAAAATAAGTGAGGTAAGTAAAAAAGTGGTATTTTGTGAGGAGGGCCAAGTCCTATCCATGGTCTTACACTGCAACCTCATAAAATATAAACCCATGGGGGTGAATGCTAAATAATGAGGACAAATAATCATAAATCTACTAAGGCTAAGAATGACCAAATAAAATAAATATATGAGGACAAAAATGAAAGCAAATGCCAAATGTAATGTTAATAAAACCAAAAAATATAAAGGAAAATAATGATGCTAGTAAAATAAAAATAAAATAAATAAAATGAACAAAAGACAAAGAAACATGAGACAAAAAATAACAAGTAAAATCTATGCTAACATTTGTATCAAATATGAGCATGTGAAATGCAAGTCTATAAGTCTCAGAAGGTTTTTTGAAGTTGAATTTGTTTATTATTATGCATTGTAGAAGAAGAGTGGGAATCGTAAGATGCACCAATGGGTAAGTGGATGTAGGGATGGGCATCACAAGATGCCCCAAAGTCTGAAGGACATGTGGATGGGAATCTCAAGATTCCCCCACATGTGAGGTGGAGTGAGGTAACACTGGACTATTAGAATGATTTGCATTGGGTTGGTAGGTGCATTTGGAGAAAGGTAAATGTGTTGGTTTGTTAGATTTTGAGGATATTGAATGTGGCATATGATGTGTAGGAGAGGTATGAGGAGATAAAGGGGGTTGAAACATAATAATGTGTCCCACTTTTTGGTATAAAGGGGCTAGTAAAAAATAAAAATCTCAACATTTCTTAATTTGTAAAGACATCAGTGACTTAACCGTATAAAATGTGAAAATGGTGTAAACTAGTGAAATGTTTCATTTTAAGTGTATATTACATTTTTTTGAAAAAAATAAAATAAAAATTAATACTGACATACACAATGTGTATGTTTCATGTACAAAACATTTTATTGAGTACTTGATTTCTCCTCATAATTTTCTCAAAACATAATATTTTCTCAAGATTTTTTGCAAAGAGGTCTTAGAAACATGGACTTTGTACAAGATTATTTTTTTAATGATCAAATCAAGGAATATCGAATTTTATGTATTCTCCTCACAATATTTTTTTTATATATATGTCAAAATAGACTAATTTTTTTGCCATTAGAATAAGGACATTAAAGTCAAGTGCATTGATATTTTTGAATTTGTTATTGCCATAGTCTCATATTTTTCCCAGTGCCTCAAACATATGGTACTTTATTTTATAAATAAGTATATTTTACTAAATAAATCAAAATAAATATTAAATATTAGTAAAATTTAAAAACAATCATATTATTAGAAATCTCATAAAAATACTTATTTATATATAGAGCCACATGTTTTTATTTTATTTTTCATCCTAATACATTGCATCCAAAGTGGCAATTTTAGGCCAATAGTAGCTTTTCAATTCAAAGGGTGAGGATTTAATGCCACATGGGGTTTGAACAAAGGAGGTTCAAATGAACCCCCTTCATTCAAAACCCACCGCACCGCCAACCCCACGCCCCCCGTCCCCAAATATCATTCAAATTAATCAAATGTTAAAGTAAACCTTTGACCCCATTCAAAAAGTACACATGGGGGTTCAAACAAAGGGGGTTAGAAGGAACCCCCTTTGAATGAAGGGGGTTTGTTATAACCCCAATTTTATTTTTGGGTTTGGATGCACTTGGCTCTCAAGTGGGATTCACTTATGTTCCATAGCATAAGGATGACCATGTATGATATGAGTTGGACTAGGCATTTGAACTATGTACTCCTTTAGTTCATGTGACTTAAGAGGTTGATATTCAATGGATGCAACAATATGTTTAATTTTTTTCATGTTATCTATCCTTTCCTTATTGGCGTAGGAAGAAGGATCAACTGTGGTTTGAACAACATTAGCAAATGAGGTGTAGGTATGGGATGATTCTTTTTATTCATTAGGTAGTTGATGTTGATGTGATTGTGGTTCTTGAGATTTATTTTGAGAAGCTTGAAGATAATATTGATAACATTATTTTGTGAGAGTATCAAGATTAAAATGTGGACTAAGCAAGGAAGAAAGAATAAATTGGTGAAGATCATGAAAAGACTCATGATAATGACCTAAGTAGCATGCCACCAACAAAATTTATCAAGATTGTACCATTTTGGAGGAGGTTTTCAAGGGTCAAAGCTCATTGGTTTAAAGGGTGTAAATTTCATCATAAGTTGTTCTAGACTCAAGGGAGGGTAGGCTAGGTTAAAATTGGTTGAATTGGATGTTCCATTTTGAGGTTGGGGAGGCTTGGATGTATCAATATTATGAGAAAATGATTGTGGAAAGGTTCTTTAGTAGTTGTTTGAGGTGTTTCAAATTGAGTCATAAGAAATTATTATCTTTTTACTTGGTCTAAGGCTTCTTCTAAAATTTTATGTGATAAGATTTGAACTTTATATTAAATAGGAATTTTAAGAGTAGTGACAAATAGTTTTAAAAGAGTATTATCATTAATATTATGGTCTACTTTATGAGATAGAGACTTCCATAATTTGATTAAAGCATGATCAGATTCATTAGGAATTTGCTTGGCATTGATGAAATAGCTATGGTAATTTTTAGGAAGGTCATCATGTTGGAATTCATTCACTATAGCATTGACTAAATCATCTAGTTGTGGGATGGAATGTCCATGAATTTGGTTGCACCATTCAAGTGCATCACCAAAAAAGGTTTTGGCTAAGATCTTGGTGGTAGAAAAGGTGTTTGTTTGGACCCATTCCTTATAGAGATTACCAAAATACTTAATAAAGATAGTAGGGTCATTAGTCCCATTATATGTAATAGTTGGAGAGATGTTTCCAATATATATAGATGTAATGAATGGGGCTTAAGGTTAATTTTTCATATGTTGAAGCATTTTGTTATTTGTTGCAGGTTGAGGGATGATGTTGCCACTGGTATATCTAATAGGGGGAGGGATAAAATTTTGATTTTGTTGAGACATGATGACTTGAGGTGGTTGACTAGTCATGTTTAATAAATGTTGTTGCATGTTCATCATTTGAGATTGATTAATTTTTTTGCATGATGTTCATTTGACGTATGACTTGTGAAAGAAATTGAGTTGTATAAAAAGGTAGGTTAGTGTTTATAGGAGGGATATTAGTGTTGATAAGATAGGGATTGGTAGTGTTGGTGAGAGGAGGATTCTTTCTAAGTGGAGGATTCCCAACATTAGTGTTAATTGTCTTAAGTGTGGTAGAAGAAGAAGGAAGCTTGGTAAAGCCACCATTCTTATTAGGAGTGTAAATAGTATTATCATTAAGGTAATTTAATAATTTCGAATCATCTAGATTATCAATTTGATTAGTTTAAGCCATGTTAATTTGGGAAGTGATAATGATAGGTGATCTTATTATGGGTGTAACAAGAGGATTGTGAACATTGGTTGTAAGAGGTGGAACATGATGTGAGGTTCCAAAATTTAATGTAGATGGGTTGATGATTTTTCCAACTCTAAGTTTATAATATGTAAAAGGGGTATAAGGTATGTGATTAACATGGTTTGGTATTTGTCTAATAGGATTCTCTAGATCTACCATATAGTATGGGATAGATTAATATTGAGAAGATTTTGATGTAGAGCTACACCATAAAGAGTTGTCTTCTATGGTGGATAGGTAGAGTAGGAGAGAAAAACCCATGTATATTTCGAATGAGTTGAGACTATCAAGAAATAATTTGATAAGAGGCTTCATTATTATTGGAAAGAAATGAACAAAATACTAACAAGGAAAAATAGTGAACTAGATCATCAAACAAAGAAGGCAAAAAATAGTATAGGGTCGGTTGGGTTGACCTAGCATAAGAAATAGGGTCTAAAAATAGTATAGAGTTAATTGGGTTAGGGAAATAAATTAGATAGAGGCTAGAAAGGGTTTGCAAATAGTACAGGGTTGACTAGGTTGATCTTGTATAATAAATAGACGTTAGAAGTTGATGAAACATGAATTTAGGGTCGACCAGGTTAACCCAATTCTATATCTGAGATAGGAAACATGGATAAAAATATATAGGGTCAATAGTGTTGACCCAATATTACAAATATATGGAAAATAAAATGATAAAATAATTAAAAATAAGTGAAAAAATATTACAAGGGTTAGTTTACGTCGGGTTCACTAGAATGTATGTAATCATAAATGCATCATGTCTATAAATCAATCTTGTCTCAAATAATATAGAGCATTCCTACAGTTTCAATTGGGAATACATTTGTTAAGTGGGAGTATGACCAAGATGGGGATCTACTAGACCTAATTGGGGGGTCACTTGTCACAATACACCATGCTAGGAAGGGTTCCAAATCCTATAGTATAACACAATCATGAAATAACCCTAAAAGAGTCCTAGGTTTTGATATTCAATCTATTCTAATAAATAAGAAAGTATATCTAATTCAGTGCACACCAAATCTTATGGCACAAAGTGTGGGTTATAAACAAAAAAAACTAAACTAAATATGTATAGAAGACATATAATCATGTTAATGTATGCATAATCCTAATATATGGGAGAGAAGCACAACAACATTATCTATCTACTCTTACAAAGGAGAAATAAAATTAGTAATACTTATCTTTGAAGATGAACCCACCAAGCCTCAATCTCTCCCTTGGATAAGGCGCTTTACAAGATATTTTTGTGGTATGTAAGGATAAAAAAGATAAATTTTCTCTAGGATACATAACCTATCTATGCATCCATAATACTTATCTACAAGACAAGATCTATATTTCCAAAGAAAATATGGAACCCTAAGCTTTATTCCTCAAGTAGAATGATTAATAATCAGATGTTCATTCACACTTATTCTTCTTCACTTATCTATTCTCAAATGGTTGGAAATGAACTTGTATATATAGGTGGATCTTGACCTAAATACTTATGAATATGTTGGCTATATAGGGTTAACCTAGTTGACATTGTATGTTTTTAGGAGATAATTCACTAGGTCTTGAGCTTTGTCAGCCAAAGGGATAACACAAATCTCAAATAAAAATATCTTAAAATAGTATAAAGTTGACCTAGTTAACCCTATATAGTAATCAGAGGCTAAAAACTATACAGGGTCAAAAAATATGACCTAGTACAGTCAACTAATGAAAGTAGGTCAAGGTAAGAAAAAGGATGATAATGATATCACAAATGTTTGGAATGGGTAAGACTAAGAAGAATAAGCTTAGGGTAAATGGTTTTAGGATACAAGTGTGTAGATGGAAAATAGTAAAAGGGACAATAATATTATTAAGAACCAATGGTCTACCCACCCCTTTCCTGATGTAGCCCTTAAGGCATTCACTTAGAGAGATAGAGACTCGATGGGTTCCTATAAGATACAAAGTGTCAGTAAGTGATAAAAGTTTGAAAATGTTATGTGAATTCATCTACTATGATACATATTATTGAGTAATAGATTGAGATGGAACTATAACATTTGATGAGGGTTCATCTAATCTTAACCATAGCAAGTTGATACATGAGATAGGACCCTAAAAACTTGGCTATAGTGAATATCTCTCATGAGTAGGACTCTACTGCGGTGCCTATGACTTTGTTGGATATGTATATGGAAATACACTATGTATTCCTTGGAATATAGTGATATATATAGGTTGTACTTATTTTACTAGTTTTAAAACCTTATGAGGCGGTGGAATAGGAGATATCTTATGAGATTTTGTCCTAAAACCTACATTGCACTCATGATGAGTGATCAATGATTCCTATAAAGGAATGTCTTGGGATCACTCATTGATGGAGGAATGAGGTCTAGGTTCCATAATGCATCTCATCCTCTAAGGGTAATTTGAAATATGCTTTACACAATATATGAAGGAAAAACCCTAAGGGCACCTAGGATTTTAAATTTGTTCAAAGTAAGTCGGGTTCACCAAATATTTTATTATTTTTGTGAATCTAGTGTTTAGATCCTAAATAATAAGGGTCTAGAGTATGGGGAAAATTACAATCAAATGTAGTAAAATATAGGTTTACATTAATTTGATCAAATTAGTTTATACAAAGGAGAAAAGTACTTATCTAGAAAAATAGGATGATTCAAATGATTCAAAGTCTAAAAATCTATACATAGGACTAGGGCACTATCTGGAACCTAGATCTATCTTTACTTGTATGAAAAGACAAGATCACAGAGAACAAGACACCCTAGTATCTAACATTCTAGTCCTACCCAGCATTGTAGTCCTAAAGATCTAAGCTTCATGGGTTTTGTTCACCAAGTCTGTGTGACCCTATCTATGAAATATCAAGGCTTGAAAGTGTGCAAAGCTCATTATAGGCCCATTTTAGTCTTAAATACCTATATCCATCTACACACATGCAAATAATGAATACATCAAAAATAAAAGGAGGAAAATTTGTGTAAGGGTAAGAATGATTGCACAATCAAGAACCCTTATTATTTTGATTACTACCTACATTAATCCTCAAGATAACGTCTCATATCCGATGTAGTTCTACCTTAGAGAATGTGCATAATCAACATGCACAATAGATGCAAGAATGAATTTCACTTAGGCCCCTCCTTGATCAAACATGCAAGTCTATGTGTGATGAAGAATGTTGAGCTATATTATTGACTAATTTTTATTATATCTAGTGTGATAAAGTAGTAAGTGCTAGATATAAAATGCCTAGTGAAGTCCTTTATATAGGATACTCTTTTTTTAAAATTTAGGATATTTTATTCATATTTTACCAATATTATAAGACTTAAGGATGAAGCTAAGAAAAGGGTTAGGACTCATGTAGTGGGAGAAATCAACCGTTGGAACCAAATTTGCACGTAGGCAATAACACCAAAAACTAGACACCCTGGGTTTTAGTGCTATAGTCTTATTTAGGCACTATTATTTAGAGGTTTTGAGACCTAGAGGGATGGAATAATCATGGAAAGAGTAACCTGGGTTAGTAAGGGTTAAGTCTAGAAGGCTATGAATGACTAGGAATATTCAAAAAATTGTCTAGGGTATGAAACAAGACCAAGGCAAATTAGACAAAAAGATATGGCTAGATGTGAATAAGACTAATATTCTCTAGTCAGAGTCTCCTATGAAAGGACTATGAAAAGACATGATATGTGTGGTTGCTTGACCAATTTAGGGTGTATACACCCTTGTAAAACCCTTGAATGAACTCAATGGAGAAAACAAGCTTGGAGAGCTACCCAAATGGAATATTTTGGAAATTAAAGATATTATATCATGGAGAAGACTCACTCAGACTCCCACCATGTAGATGAGCTATATGGAATTATATGAACAACATGCAAAATAGTGTTTTTCTCACCATTTTATGTATTTTATCAATTCTAGAGAAGATTTGATGGTGAAATAAAGTTTGAATGGAGTATTAGGACTTGTTATAAATTTTTAAGGTCATTTATTTCTAAGTAAAAAATTTTAAGTGTCCAAACTAGAGTTCTCCTTTTAGCTAGTCAAAATTGGCATAGTGAACACAAGGGTAGAAAGTGTGGAAACCTCAAGTGGATGTATTTTTAAAATGTACCTAAGTAGTATAAGGATATGGATAGTATTTAAAAGTTTAATTCACTCCCTCACATTTATTTTCATGGGAAATTGAAGCCTATTTTGAGGACAAGTGTGAGGGGTGACATAAAAGAGGAGTTTTTAGACTGCAAGAAGTGATGACTTCCTTCCAAGAGTTTTCAAATGATTAGGATCAAAAAAATTCATGTAATTTCATGCATAAAATCATTCCCTCTTATCCCAATCATTATACCTATCCCTAGTTATTGGTTGGATGTTTAAACAGGTCCAAATGAAGAAGGTAGTTTTTAAAGCTAAGATTGAGAGTTTTGATGCCACTTTTCATAAGTTTCATGACTTGTTTGGACATTTGGACCTCCTAAAATTACATGGTTTATTTCACATATCTTTCTCATGAAATTTTAACTCCTTTTCTTGGATTGAAAAGTGTCCAAGTGACATTTGGAATTCCTTTGTCTTTCTCTTCTCTCAAAAGCTATAAATATGGACTCTTTTGGCTCTTTGGAGAAGCCTTCATTGGTTAATGGTGAAACCCTAGACAAATTTATACTTTAATTAATATTTAAGAAATAAAAAGTTTATTTTTCCTACTCAAATTTTGTTTAATTGAGTGTTAGTGCAATCTTGTTGGTCTTGTCTAATAGGACATTATCTTTTCTAGCATGTTATCCTTGATTGTTCACCAAATGTGTAGAAGAGTAATTGTTACAGGTATTTGTTATTTTTATTTCCTATGTTTATAGGTGTATTAGAAATGGTTCATGATTTTATCCCATAAATTAATCCTTCATTACCATTTTAAGCATCAAAATGCCTTTTAGACCTAACTTATGAAACATTGATGTAACAATGCAACTTGAATTGTGAGTTTTGTGTGAAAGAAGTCATGTTTGACTCTAAGAGGTAAAATTTAAGTCTATGGGAGGAAATATACTATTGTTACATCACCCTTTTTTATCTTTATTTTTTTTCTTAACCCTTTTCATCTAAAGTTGATAGGCAAGAAAGAGTTTCAAAGATTGCATCAAGGGAACTAGCCCTTCTAGAGATTCATCTCAAAAAAATTATCACCCATATAAAGAGAGATTTTTCCATTATGGAACTTGGATAAGGAGATATAGGCATATCCTCAAGGGTTGAAAATCTAAGTGACAACAATTAATAAAGTGGACCCACTCAAATATCTACTTTCCAAGGTAGATTTGACTAGACACATGGACAAATGGGTCATGCTCTTGAGTGAGTTTGAGATTGGATATGTAAATAAAAAATAAATTAAGGTGAAAGTAATTTTAGACTAACCTTATTAATCAAAAATATCATATACCAAGCCACTCACTTTCACTTTCCTTGACAAGTCAATATTTACTCTAGATAAAACCTCTTCTAAATCACAACATTGGACACTCTAGTTTGATTGTTCCTACACCTATTGTGGATATATAGTAATAATTTTGTTCATAACTCCATAATTGGATATTATTCCCAAATCCTTCCACATTGGTTTCACTTATACCAATAATATAACAAAGTAAAAAACACTCATTGCATGGCTTCACCTAGTAGTAGAATGGAATATTCAACACTTGCATGTTCATGGGGATTCTTAATTGATTATCAATTACGTGATAGAGAAATACCAGACTAAAGACAACAAGCTTATACCTTATAAAAACATGGTGGACATTATTAATTATAACTATTAACTTATCTAATTTTATTAGATCCCAAGGACCAATAACAAGACTGTATATGTAATGGCAATAATTAGATCATTGACAGGAATAAAAAATCATGTTCTAAATTATTAGTTCCTTAGTAAACATCTTCTAAAACTAGATGATGAATGTTTAACCTTTAAAATGGTATTCCATATTATTGTTCATAGCTCACCTTGGTACAATAATTTATATGACTACCTCCACGACCACATTCTTCCTAAAAATATTTCCTATAACAAGCAAAAAGCCTTTACTCACAATGCCTCTCATTATACCTTACTTGGTGCTACACTCTATCATATAGGGTATTATGGAATTATAATTCATTATTTAAATTTTGTAAAATATGGATTAACACTTTAAAAATTACACAAAATGATTTGTGGGCCCTAGATTAGTAGAATGGTCCTTTCCATGAAACTCCTACATAAAGGGTATTATTGGCCCATTATAGATGTAGATGTATGTGCCTAAGTTAATAAGTTTGTGCCTTGTTAGAAGCATGAAAATTTAATTAATGATTTAGCTTGAGCACTCCAATTTATTAATAATCTACTTGGTCATTTTTCACATGGGGACTTGATCTTGTAGGGAAAATCAATCCTACTTTAGATGGCCATAAACACACCCTCACTACAACCCAGTGTTTTACTAAGTGGGTTGAATCCATTCCCCTCAATTACGTAGATATTGGAACCAGTTATCTCACCATATAGGATTTTTTTAAGCCTACTCTAAGATTTGGGCAACATTGGAATATTTCTAGGCCTGTGGGTTGCCTATAATAGAGGTAAACCTCTAGGTTTAAGGGCTAGCTCTCTAGATTGACCTCTAAGTGCTTATCACCTACACTAACTAAATTATTATTGGAAAATAGATATAATTATCCATGAAAAAAAATATTCTAAGGGGGTGATACACCATAAGGATTTACACAATGCTATCATACAAACTGAACTAAGAAATAATACTTATATCACTAGCTTCAAAGTCCTAGAATACCCTAACATTAGTATTTAAATATGGAGGAGATATGCATGAAAAATATCTAAGGTAAGTGAACCGTATGTCAGTTACAAACACTAATACTACTTATACACTTGAAAATAGACCCATAAACTTGACAAAACTTCATATGACCTCCTAGAGAGAAATAACTTACATCAAACATGGAAGGATTGAGAGAAAGTAAGGATAGATGAAAATCACTTGGATATTCACTATACATCTCTTCACACACTTTGAAAAGATGATATATGAATTAAAAACTAGATTTAATGTATTATTCAAAGGTAAATTACAACATCAAACTAGCAAGGATTCACCATACATGGTGTGGAATTAGTCTAGAAGAGCTAAAATTGTTAGTACTTATAGAATGTGAGAAAAGAAAGAGAGAATGAAGTTAAAGATTCAAAAGAATAGGTGTTATTATGAAATATAGAGTTAAATTTATAGATTAATGAATTATGACATAAACCATTAAATATCTCTATGGACAAATATCTCTCTAAGCATGAAAACTCCTCAAATCTGGCATATGACTCTTCAACTACCTATTTGGAAACTCCATCATTTGGCCTTCCTTGAGTGCTCCAAAATAGAATCGGTATAGTTTCCACATGTGAACCATGATGGGTGTTTAATAAAAATATCCAACATTTATTGGATGTGTCCCTAATCATTGATATTCTTTTGGATAAGTATTCTTACTATTTATAGTCACTACCATCCTTCTTTTACTCATTCTTCACACTTGTCACCAAGATGCTCATCAATTGTTCAATAAAATCCATAAATGGGGTGGTATGAAACCTAAAAATAATCATAATATATCTAAATCCATTAGGTAGACCTTAAAAGGCCTCCCAATTAGACTTATCACCTTCTCACTTGGTGATCACCTTCCATTCACTATGCCAGTTTAGAATGCCTAAAGTGAAGGTGCTTGTATGGATACTTATGTGATTTAATAAAGCAATAAATGAATATTATGAGTTAGGTTATGTCCAATTTGTACTCATAAATTTATCCTCATCCTTTGAGACTCTTTTTTACCTAAAAACACCAAAATTTGTCAAGAAAACTAGTTTTGTACCCTATCCATACAAATAAGGTAGAATCTAACTTGATGGGAAGGAGCCTAAGGGAGTATTATACAAGTCCAAATAAATTTCATAGTCATATAAACTCATTTGGATTCCTTTTCTCCTTTATTTTTTCCATTGGATCATTAGCAAGGGTTTTGGAGGGTTTTGAGTAGTTTTGACCCTTAAGGATTGTTCTTACAATCATGACATTCAATTTTTATAAAAATTATTATAAAACCTTATTTAGGACCCTATTAAACATACTTTAACTCCTCAGGTCCCCATCCTAAAAATCTAGACTAGTGTGAGCTTGTTAAAATGGCTTCTTGAGCCCTTCCCTGCATTTTGTGCAAGCTTGAGGTGAAAATGGTCATGTTTGGCCAAACTATGGTGAGTATCTACAACTTAATAGTTATAACACACTTAATATCTACCCATGAAATTAATTCAATACATTTCAAGGCTCATCTATCCCTAGAAGTGGTATTAGAACCCCTTTAGGCATTAGGCCTAGTAAGGCCTATTGGACTTGACTATGATTGGCTCCTCATAACCAACTCTAAGTAGTTGGTCATGATTGTGATGTCTTAATTAAATTTTTATGATTTTAAATACTTAATAAATCGTTTTGAAAATTTTAAAATCAGTTTTGACCCATTTCCTAACATTATCATACTAAGCCTACTGATTGCATCTCTTTGGGAGTGCCTTCTATCTGAGATAGAATAAAGGGCACTTCCCTTAATATCCCAGGTAATATGAGGAGATGAGGGGATTGAATAGGTCATAGTGAAATTATTTATAATATTTCAAGGTTCATTAATGTTTTTATTTCCCCCAAAAACCACAAGATCTACGACAGACTTTCAAACAATGATTGTGCATAAATTTTGTGTATAAGGCTATATGTGTACCTTGGGGATTAGCTTTTACCCTATTTCCTTGTCTTGAGAATTTGATGTGATGAAAATCACTATTATGGAGGCAATTAAAACATGTTCATAATCTCAGCCTTTACCAAATGTACTAACTAGTACTCTATTCACTACCTTAGGCCTAGTTTGTAGTCAGACCATGACTATGTGCTCACTTAGAAAAGGGCAAGCCTGTAGGTGAATTTTTGGTGTTTTACATTATTTTTAATGTTATAACCTCCTCTAAGTCCTTTAAATAAATTAATTTTTGTTTTTAATCATACCAATTATTCTTTGGCTCTTGTCAATGTCCAACTACTTGTTCCAACCTATTGTTATACTACAGTCAAGCTATAGTTATCATTTTATGACCAAAAGGGGACCTATAGGTGGAATTTTTTGTGCCCCTCCATTTGACTGATCATATACCTTTGGAGTCCTTTAGGCAATATAAAACCAAATTAGGCTAATCTTATCATGATTTATGCAACTCTCATGGACTTATTACATCATAGGGTCATTTAAGATCAAATCATTGTAGAGAATATTGATGTTATATAGTGAAGGAGTGTATATGATGGAGGCCTTTCTATACTCTTTTTACATGATCAAAAAAATAAACTTTATTACTAAATTATTATACTTATGATATGGATCTATCATGGAAACATTTATACCAACTTATACTCCAAGATAATTTATCATGAGGGGATCAAAAGTACTATAGGCTCCCTATTTCAGAGTTTTTAAGGTAATGAATCCTTGAAAAAACTATGTCAACTTGTGAACATCACTCCAAGTTTGTTTGTCATCCTATGGACTTCACCATGTTTTTTATGGCCTTTTTCATGTTCTTAGACTTGATGAAGGTCTCAAATAGATTAAAACATTTTCATTTCAAATAATCGGTCTCTTGTATGAGCTTCCTATAGGTGAACTTTTTAGTACATAGGGCAGTGAAGGTAGGTTATCAACAATGTGCATGGTGATGTCTATAACCAATATCAATGGTTAAAACATGGTTTTTTTCACCTTATGAAATATTTCATCAATTTAAAAACCTTGTGCTTGATCACCATGGTTATGCAAGGTTCATTACCACCTAATTGTGTATGGCAGTCATGTAGAAAGCTAATTTTGTGAGTGTGTTAGGTATTTGAATCCTCACATAGAATATTATTAAGACCCAAAGACTTCAAATATTAGTTTACCATCATGAAAAATGATATTGGAAGCATAATTTTCCCATTTGTTCTGAAAGCATGTTCATGAGAATGACCCTATAATAGGTGAAACTTTATTCGCCACCTCAATGGAGTTTCTCATTATCAATGTGGGGTGTTATCACTATCTCTCTCTTAACACAAGTGAAAACCAATTTAATAACCATGTGATAATATTATTCACACTCTTCATAACCAATTATAACTACCAGTTTGTATGGAACTGGGTAAACAAAAGAGAAATCTATAGGGTGTGGATATAAGCATATATAAATGAGGAGTCAACTTGTAAATAATGGTTCATAAAGCATGAGAAAATAATATTCAAACTTATTCCATGAATATGAATTATAAAAAGTGTAATAGCATCCATCAAAGGTATTTGACCTGAAACAACTCCTACTAGTTGTACCATAAGAAAACCTATTGACCAATTCTACATGTGAAGAAGAATGATGGAGGAGAAGAATGGTTTTAGGACACTTTTGAGACTTATAAAGTAAATCAAATGTATAATTGAACTTATTTAAGCTAAAGAGTCATTTCACAACCTTACACACATACCAAAACACTTGCATAGTCTCACAACTACTAAAACTTCCTCGTTTCTGACTATTTTCTTGATGTGACTTATGAGCATGCATATTTTTAGTTATAACTAACATGAATGATAATAATATAACATATAGGATGTTTAAAATCATCTTGATACACTTTTACACATGTACACTTAGGAAAACCATACAAACCTCATTAAATGGCAAAACCATTATCTTAAGTGAGTAGAAATGACATAAAGTCCTAAAATAGATGTAATCAAGGTAATGACATATTAAATGACCCTTATATAAGACTATTACACACCCTATAATACCCTACATAAGTTTTATACTATAGGGGGTTGACCTATTTTGACTTATGGTTAAAATCATCAACATTCTTGGTGATTTCATAGGGGTGGCAAGATAGATATGCCAAATTCAATAGCCTTATCCTATCCATTGGGATATGGAGTCACCTATACATGGATATGACACTAAATTTACCTTTGAAAATATACCAAAACATAAGAAAGAATAGGAAAATACAAAAAACAACCCACTACACACTTGTGCTTCATAAGCACTTATGGAACATCTACACACAACCCAAACAAACTAACACAAACACAAACTAACTTGAAAGAAAATCTTTCTCCTATGTCAAAGGGGAAGTTTTAAACCTTTCTTTCTTCATTAAATGGAGTGAATGAGTCATGTTGGCTTTTATTCCTTGGCACTTGTATCTCTAACTCCTTCATGATGCTTGCCAAACTCATTGGCATGATGTTCAATGATCTCAAAGTAGCTACAAGTAGATCACCTAGGGAGGTGAAATCCTCTTAAATTTTGAAAACCTCAACCTTATCATAAGACTCCTCAAATAAAACCTCTATTAGTGATTCAAAAAGGCACACCTTCTTGACTTCTATGGTGCTCTCAATAAGATCAAGTTTATTTTTAGCTACAATTTATTCAAACTAATTTAGGAGGTTTACATAGTCTACCCAATCTTTGTCATTGTCTTCCATGGAAACCTTTTGCTCTATCTCCTTATGTACTTGGCACTCAACTTGGCAAAGCTCTTCAATCTCTTAGAGAAGCTTCATTTTTTTCTGCCAATCATTCTTGTTCTCCTTGTCTTTGAGAAACACTACCTATTTAACTTTATCTTCTTGATGTATGAGGTCATCAAGCTTATCTTCCTTATGCTTCAATACATCTACAAATGGTTCAACTTCAGGTTGAGGTGTTGATTTATTCTTAAGTACAACATCTTCTACCTTATATTAATGAGACTCTTTTAGGACTAAAACCTCTTTAATATTAGCTCTAATAAGTTCCTTCATGACTATAACTTCTTGAGGAGTGACTCGATCTTTCTCTTCATTCTTAACAGGACCTTCCTCTTTATGTTTGATAACACACTCAACTTTATGTTTGTTAGGATAATCAACAACCTCATGATCAGATATGGAGTCTTTCTCAAACACCTCTCCCTTCACATTTGGACAAATCCTTCATGGACAGATGTGACATGACCTTCAACATATTTCTTCTCACTCAAGAAGATGGAGTTATACTTGTGTTCACCAAGGGAGGTCCCTATGGTGATTTCTTCTTCATAGTCACTTGAATCATCCTCTTTACCAATTATGGTTTGAGCTTGATATTATTTTATTTCTTCACACAAAAGGGGATCTCCTTCAAGAAGTAATGATGTGGGAGGGTAATGGATAGGCTCATTATAGATGGAGTATGAGTTTTGGCTAAGGTATTGTCAATGGATTTGGGAAAAAGGATTTATTGAGTGAGCTAATAGGGGAATAACAAGTTGGGTTATTTAAAAGGAAATGCATCTTATTCAACAAATATTTAACCTTGGTCATAGCCTCCTTGAGTCTCTTCAATAGCTACAGGCTCACTTTTAAACTCTTTATCTTCTCACATGCTTAGCCTATATATTGAGCATTGGAAACATTTCTTTGTCAAGTATAGTTACTCCTTGATATCATAATGAGTTTTTTCTTCAAAACTTTCCCACATGTATATAAACCCTTGGACTAATCCTCTTAACCACTCCATTATATGGTTAGGGAGCACATCAAACTCATCATCCCATGTTCTCATCATTTCTTCTCAATCCAGTAGACTTGGTATGAGTGCCAATAAGGATCTGATATTGGATGGGGTTGAAGTAGGAGGAAGAGGGTAATGGTGGGGATTGAGGCCAAATTTAATTTTTTATATTTTCTAATATAATAAATCAAATATTTCCTCATGATATCTTGATCTAAAATCCATGGAATTATCTAATTCCTAATGATAATATTAATAAGAGTCATCTTGAGGTTGACTGACATCATGATATGGTTGGTATTGGGATTGATAGGAAGGCACTTCTTGATAGGTTTATTTATATCCTTCCATATAAGATTATTTAGTAACATGATTTCCATATGGAGGAGTAAATGGATGACCATGGGGATATCATGGATCATATGATTGATAGAAACTTGATAGGGTTGTTGAGGGGTTTAACATGGTTCATAACAAGGCTGATAAGGAGATGCATAATGGGGATTTTCATAAAATATATTCATATAAACCTCATGGTTTAAATGAAATACAATAACTAAAAAAAAACTTCAACAAGAGATACTTGGGTTACTTACAACCAGAATATTTCATTCAAAGTTGCCATTGGTGTGATCATGCTTGCTTCCAAAATCTGATTAGAGGAAAGACACATCAACAATCTTTCCACTCTCTTGGACCTTGGTCTGACCAGGTGTGCCAAAAAAATTAGCACTAAATAATTTACCCTATATTATTTTTTAAAATCTTACTCTAATATTTGGGCAACATTGGAATACCTCTAAGCATGTGGGTTGCCTGTAGTAAAGGTAGACCTCTAGGTTTAAGGGATAGCTCCCTAGATTGACCTTTAAGTGATTATCACCTACACTAACTAATTTATTATGGGAAAAGAGATATAAGTATGCATGAAATAAATATATTATAAGTTTTTTATACACCATAAGTATTTACACAATGTTATCATGCTTTTTGCACTAAGAAATAAGACCTACAACACTAGCTTCAAAGTCCTAGAATACCCTAACATTAGTATTTCAATATGGAGGTGATATGCATGAAAACTATCCAAGGTAAGTGAATATTAGATCAGTTTCAAACACTATATATAATTTTACACTTTAAAATATACCCATACACTTTACAACACTTCATATGACCTGCTAGAGAGGAACAACTTGCATCAAACATGGAAGTATTGAGAGAAAGCAAGGATAGATGGAAATCACTTGGGTGTTCACTATATATCTCTTCACACACTTTTAAAAGATGATATATGAACTTAAAAACATATTACATGTTTTATTAAAAGTAAAATTACAATATTAAACTAGTATGGCTTCACCATACATGGTGTGTAATTAGTATACAAGAACCAAAATGGCTAGTACTTATAGAATGTGATAGAGGGGAGAGAGAATGAATTTCAAGAGTCACAAGAATAGGTGTCAAGATGAAATTAAGAGTTAAATTTTTATAGGAATGGAGTATGACACAAACCATGAAATATATTTATGGAAAAATGTATCTCCAAGCATGATAAATCCTCAAATTTGGTGTAGGACTCTTCAATTACCTGTTTTTAAATTGATTTCATCATTGGGCCTTCCTTGAGTGATCCAAAGCAAACTAGGGATACTTTTCATATGTGAAATATGATAAGTGGGTTAATAAAAATATCCAAAATGTATTGTATGTGTCCCTAATCATTGATATCATTTTAGACAAGTGTTCTCACTAGCTACAATCACTATCATCCTTCTTTCACTCATTATTCACACTGGTCACCAAGATGCTCACCATTTGTTCAATATAATATGCACATGGGGTGGTATGACACCTATAAAGAGTCCTCCTATACCCAAAAACATTAGGTAGACCTTAAAATTCCACCCAATTAGACTTATCACCTTTTTACTTGGTGATCACCATCTATTCACTATGCCAGTTTGAACTGCTTGAAGTGAAGGTGCTTGTAGAGATACCTGTGTGATTGCATGAAGAAATAAATGGATATGATGAGTTAGGTTAGGTCTCAATTATCCTAAAAAAATTATCCTTATCCTTTTATACTCATATACACCTAAAAAATACCAAGATTTGTCAATAAAACTAGTTTTATACCATGTTTGTACAAATAGGGTAGAAGCCAACTTGATGGGAAGGAGCTTGGGGGAGTCTTCTGCAAGTCCCAGGCACTTTCCTAGTCATATAAACTCATTTGGATTCCTTTTATATTTTTGTCCATTATGTCATTAGTAATGGGTTTGGAGGTTTTTCAGTAGTTTTTACCCTTAAAGATTGTTCATACAATCTTAATGTTCAATCCTTAGACAAATTCCTCTAGAGCCTTGTTTAGGACCCTGTTCAACATATACCAACTCCTCAATTCCCCATGATAAACATATATATTGTTGTGAGACTATTAAGATAGATTCTCAAGCTCTTCCCTGCATTATATGCAAGTTTGAGGTGAAAAGGGTCATGTTTGGCCAAACTGTAATGAGTCACCTACATGGTGCATCTCTCTGGGAATGCCCTCTATATGAGACAAAATAGAGGGCACTTCCCTTGTTGTCTCAAGAAATATGAAGAGAGGATGGGATTGAATAGGTTATAGGGACATTATACACAATATTTCAATGTTTATTCATGTTTCTATCACCCCTAAACACCATAAGATCCAAGGCAAACTTTCAAATAATGATTATGCATAGATTTTTTTGTATATGGTTGTAGGTGTATCTTGGGGATTGGATTTTACCCTATTCCTTGTCTTGATTATTTAATGTGATAAAAATCGCTATTATTAAGGAAATAAAAATGTGTTTATCATCCAAACCTCTACCAAATCTCTTAACCAGTACTCTCTTCACTGCCCTAAGCCTAGTTTGCAATAAAACTAGGATTGTGTGCTCACTCAAAAAAGGGCAAGCCTATAGGTGAAGTTTTTGTGTTTGACATTGTTTTTCATGTTGTAACCTCATCTAAGTCATTTAATTCATTTCATATTTGTTTTTAATTAGACCAATTATGGTTTTCCAATATCCAAATACTTTCTCCAACCTATTGTCATACTACAGTCAAGTTGTAGTTATCATTTTATGACCAAAAGGGGACCTATAGGTGGACTTTTTGTGCCCCTCTATTTGACTGCTCATCTAATTTTATCTCCATTGGAGTCCTTTATCCCATCTCAAACCAAATTAGGCCACTCTTGTCATGATTTTTTCAACTCTCATGAATTTTTACATCATAGGGTCATTTAAGCTCAAATAATTGATAGGATCTTGCTCCACCAAAAGAGCACAATATGATTACCAAACCAAGCAACTTAATATGCGGAAATAAACCAGATTCACCAAGTAACAAGAATTCAGAATAACACATGATATGAGAGACAATACACAACTTGTATTAACACTTTATACAGAAAAGAATACAATAAAGAAGATGCCACTTCTTCTCCACCACCTTACAGAGGTTTCCCACGCCTCAAGTGAATAGTAAATCTTCTCCCCAAAGCTCTCCCTCTCAGGTCCCAACACCCAACTCAAATACAGAGTTGGTGTTCACCTCCTGTGCTCCATGCACACCACAAGTGCTCCACGCACTCCACAAGTACTCAAAGTACTTCAAGTAGATCTCCCATGAACCTGCAACAACCTGCAATTCAATAGACCATACTTATGGAAGGAACTCCCTTGCCTTCCTCTTTTCTCTATCCGAGTACACACCTGTACTCCAAGTAGATCCTGCCTGATACTACTCCCTATTGTGTTGTTGTCTATATGATCCTGCACACCTGCAAATCAAACACGGTTCTGCTCACCTATGAACCTTGACCTTGCACACACATACACCTGCAGATCAACAATCTTACTTACCATGTAGATCTCCTATATAGGCCATACCCCTGTGACCAAGATCCTACATACATGAAGAACCCTGCTGATTCTCCAATCCAGCACCTACACTTGGTACTGTGAAACTAGGAGGAACACCCTTGCTCACCTCACACACAGAAGGAACAAACTTTGCTCAACTCAAACTAGAACAACTTTTCCAATACAACCATCAATCTATTATATAGATCTCATCCAAACAGTGATTAGACATCTAATTACAATAATTAGATCTATAGCTCTCAGTCTAAAAATAGCTCCCTTCATGTAAACACTTGGTTCGTTAGCTAACTGCTCGTAATAAGCGCAGTCCAAACCACACAGGCGACCGACGTCGGTCCCTGTCTACCTGGGGGTCGCCGACGCTGGCCGATCCATGACCGACGTCGGTTGCCTTCCTGTCTTATCCTGCCGACGTCAGTTGGCCAAACCAACACCTATTTCTTCTGACACTCAGCAACTCATCCTGCAACCTCCTCCATGTCTGCATCAGTGAAGCTTTTAGCTCCACAACCTAACAATCTCCCACTTGGAGATAAACAGATGCATTATACCTGTACCTGTACTCCATCTAATCTATTTCTTGGTTTGTATCCCTCTTCAAGATCAATCCTGAAGACAACCCACCACACATCCCGTGGTGTACCTCCTGTCATTCGAGTACCCTGCCACATCCGAACCTACAAACACATGTAGTGAAGTCCTGACCCTGCATGTATACCTGCTGCTGGTCCCTCTCAAATACCTGAGAACCCACTTCCCCGAATTGGCTCCTAACTCTCTGATAACTCCCACTGGATGGGAATGCTCAGGTTTATACTAGACCTCATGTGATTTTAGACACTGTACCTGTCCAGCCCTTAGTGTGCTCCAGCTCTGCATCCTAAACCTCGCCAACACCTGATTCACATCAGCTCCCACTCGAGATAAAATCAACTTGTGATCTCCATGTCTCCCATATCAAAGAATTTCGCTGCTCCAAACTCCTCATGACATGAGACTGAACTAATCTTACCCTTAGCTCAGCAAAACCCTGTATGTACAATCCTGCTAGCAAAACATACCATCCGCATACAGCAACAGAATGATGTCATGACTCATCATCCACCTGGTAAGACAAACCACAGTAGTTACCTTGACATTGACTGAAGCAATGCTTCATCCTCCCCCTATCAAAACCTGTACCACTATCCTGCAGCTTCTCAAGACCACATACCTGGTCTTCCGTCTCACGTATCCGTTCTCTCTATTCTTCAACTGAGGTATCCATTCGTCTCTGTGCTTTCATCCAGCTGACATCTCTACCCAAAAAACCTGTTTGGTTCTCCTCCAAAGAATCACATCCTCATCCATGCCAAGCTCACACCTGTTTCCTGGATCCTTCCTGCTCTACAATCAACAACATGTATAAAGAAGAGGAACAATGAATTTGAGGGCCTACTTACATCTTCAGTCCTCCGTATGGGTGTTTGAGACTCCTTGACAGTGTGTTATCCACCCAAAATTTGTTACAGTGACTGACCTCGGTCACCCCACAGTGTGCATTCGATCGACGTTGGTTCCCATGCGTCTGTCCCTGACTACCAACCCTGTGGTGTCCCTGCTGCCGACGTCGGTCCTCTGACCGACATCAGTCTTACCTACTGCCGATGTCGGTCCTCGTGACCGACGTCAGTCTTACCCTGCTCGACATCGCCGGCTTTGGTCTGCACATGACTGACATCGGCACCTGTCTGTTCGACACCGATTCCTCCTGACCGACATCAGTACCTATGTTCCCCTATGAGTGATGACTTTTTACCCGCAAGCTTCTTTGAATCAAAACCCATGTCCAAACTGCCCTGCTCAGAAGTATCCGACACCATCCACTGGGTTCTGTCCGCCATCTCCTCCATAAACACCAAGGCTTTCCAGTTCTTAAGCCTATCAAATATATCTATCTTCCACTTAAGAACATGCATCTCCTTCCTGCTCATGTGACCAAGCCTACGAAGCCACGTCTCCGCAACAGAAGAAGAATCAGTAATATAAACAAGTAGATAAAGGGTACCTATTTTCTTACCACCAGCTAATTCAAGTGCATCCGCTATGAGAGTTCTTGTGCATCTCTCATCACCCAATCTTTTTGAAGAGATTAGCCATATCTCCAAACCTGGGCCCTGCATGACCTTCATCAACACCTGTGTGTTGGTCGCCTGCAATTTCAGCTTCACTTCCCCTTTGCCAATTCTTTGGCAAGGCTCACCAGCTCCTCTACCTAGGGATGCATGGAAAGAGGCAACCAAATCTTTTATCCAAGATTCAACTTTATCCAAGAAACCTCCCAGAGCATCCTGTGCAACAACACCTGCTACATCTGCTTCCTCAATTTCTTCATGCTGATCTGCTACCAACCAACAATAATCTTTTACCTGCTCTTTCTTTCCATAGGACCGTGAGTGACCATCTATGCTTTTCAACTCCTCCATTCTTAGCTTACTTTCATCTTCCATTGCTCTACTCCCACTCAATCAGAAACCCTGTGAGTAACCTGTAATCAAAACACACTACCCAGATCTACACCAATCTATTAGTATCCCAACTAGAAGCTCTGATACCACTTGATAGGATCTTGCTCCACCAAAAGAGCACAATATGATTACCAAACCAAGCAACTTAATATGCAGAAATAAACCAGATTCACCAAGTAACTAGAATGCAGAATAACACATGATATGAGAGATAATACACAACTTGTATTAACACTTTATACAGAAAAGAATACAATAAAGAAGATGCCACTTCTTCTCCACCACCTTACAGAGGTTTCCCACTCCTCAAGTGAACAGTAAATCTTCTCCCCAAAGCTCTCCCTCTCAGGTCCCAACACCCAACTCAAATACAGAGTTGGTGTTCACCTCCTATGCTCCACGCACACCACAAGTGCTCCACGCACTCCACAAGTACTCAGTAGATCTCCCATGAACTTGCAACAACCTACAATTCAACAGACCATACTTATGGAAGGAACTCCCTTGCCTTCCTCTTTGCTCTATCCGAGTACACACCTGTACTCCAAGTAGATCCTGCCTGATACTGCTCCCTGTTGTGTTGATGTCTATATGATCCTGCACACCTAAAAATCAAACACGGTTCTGCTCACCTGTGAACCTTGACCTTGCACACACATACACCTACAGATCAATGATCTTACTTACCATGTAGATCTCCTATATAGGCCATACCCCTGTGACCAAGATCCTACATACATGAAGAACCCTGTTGATTCTCCAATCTAGCACCTACACCTGGTACTGTGGAACTAGGAGGAACACCCTTGCTCACCTCACACACAGAAGGAACAAACTTTGCTCAACTCAAACTAGAACAACTTTTCCAATACAACCATGAGTCTATTATATAGATCTCATCCAAACAGTGATTAGACATCTAATTACAATAATTAGATCCGCAGCTCTCAGTCTAAAAATAGCTCTCTTCATGCAAACACTTGGTTCGTTAGCTAACTGCTCGTAATAAGCACAGTCCGAACCACACAGGTGACTGACGTCGGTCCCTGTCTACCTGGGGGTCGCCGACGCCAGCCGATCCATGACTGACGTCGGTTGCCTTCCTGTCTTATCCTGCCGACGTCGGTTGGCCAGACCAATGCCTGTTTCTTCTAACACTCAGCAACTCATCTTGCAACCTCCTCCATGTCTGCATCAGTGAAGCTTTTAGCTCCACAACCTAACAATAATTGTAGAGAATACTAATGTTCTATAGTGAAGGAGTGCATAAGATGGAGGCCTTTCTGTACTCTACTTACATGATTAAAAAAAAATTCTCTCTAAATCATTGTACTTATGAAATGTATCCATTATGGAAACATTTAGGCCAACTTATACTCCAATATAATATGTCATGATGTGATAAAAAGTACTACAGGGTTCCTATTTTGGAGTTTTTAAGGTAATGAATCCTTAAAACAACCATGTCAACCTATGAACATGACTCCAAGTCTGTTTGTCATCTGATGGAATTCACCATGTTTATTATGGCCTCCGTAATGTTCATAAACCTAATGAATGTCTCAAATAGATTTAAACATATGCATTTCAACTAATCAGTCCTCTATGTGAGCTTCTTGTAGGTGAACTTTTTATTACATAGGGAAATGAAGGTAGGTTATAAAAAATATGCATGGTGATGTCTAAAACCAATATAAAACAATCTTAATGGTTCAAACATGGTTGTATACACCTCAATAAATCTCTCATCACTTTTTAAACCCTATGATTGATCACCATGGATGTGTAAGGTTCCTTAGCACTTGACTATGTATGACATTCACGTAGAAAGCTAATTGTGTGAGTGTGTTAGGCAATTGAATCCTCACATAGCACATTATTTAGATCTAAAAAATTGAAAGATTAATTTACCATCATGAAACATGAGATTGGAAGTATCATGTCCTCATTTATTCTAAAAGTATTGTCATGAGAATGACCCTACAACATGTGAAACTTGATCTATCAGCTCAATGGATTTTTCATTAACAATTTGGGGTGTTATCATGATCTCTATATCAATATAATTGGAAAATAATTCAATAACCATGTGATAATATTATTCACACTCTTCATAACCAATTACAACTATTGGTTTGTACATAACTGGGTAAACATAAGAGAAACTTGTAGGGTATGGGGATAAGCATGCAAAAAGGAAAAATCAACTTCTAAAGAAGGGCTCATAAATAATGAGAAACTTATCTTCCAAAATATACCATTAATATGAATTATACCAAGTGTACTAACATCCCTCAGAGGCATTTAACCTAAAACAACTCCTACTATACGTACCATGAGAAAATTTGTTGAACAATTTGACACGCCAAGAAGAGTGATGGAGGAGTAGAATAGTTTTAGGAAAATTTTTAGACTTAAAAATAAGGTCCAACATAGAGTTGAACTTAGGTAAGCTGAATATTCATTACACAACCTTTCATTAGTGCCAAAACACTTGCATAGGCCATACAACTGCCAAAACTTCCTCTTTTTTAACTATTTTCTTGATTTAACTTAGGAACCTACATATTTTCAATTATAACTAACATGAATGATAATAATATGAAATATAATATTTTTAAAATCATCTTGATACACTTTTCCACTTATGAAAACTGTACAAACCTCATTAAATGGCCCAAACATGATCTTAAGTGATTAGAAATGACATAAAGGGCTAAAATGGATGTAATCAAGGTAATGAAATATTAAATTACCCATATATAGGATTAAGAAACACCTTATAAGACCTTAATAATCCCGTATATAATTTTTATACTATAGTGGGTTGACCTATTTTGACTTGTGGTCAAAATAGTCAATAGTAACCATTAGGCAAATTTATAAATTCATTCTAAACCACCTTATCTACCACTTTGGCATTCTTTCTAACATCATTTTTGATAATGGTAGATATTTTATAAATAAGGATGATAAATCCCTCTATGCCAAGTACCATACCAAAAATATATTTTCCACTTATTATATTTCTCAAAGTAATGGCCAAGCTAAAGCATCCAATGAGACTTTGGTCCAAATCCTTAAAAAGACTATTAATGTCATTGGTCATTATTGGAACTTGTAATTATTTCCTTGCCTATAGGCCTACCATACCAATGATTGAACCCCAAAATGAACCACAAGATATTCCCTAAATTATAGAACTGAATCTATTCTCTCTATCAAGATCAAGTTGCCTTCCTTGTACATTTCATTATAGGGTATCATTGATGATGAGGAGTATAGAGCATCTCAGTTGAAATAACTAGAAATACTTAATTACAAATAGATTATTGCCTTAAATAATCTTCAAGCATATTAAAACATGTTATGCCATAAATATAATAAGTGCATCAAACCTAGATATTTTTCACTTGGTGATCTTGTGGTGAAATAGAATCATAAAAATACCAATGCAACATATGAAAATAAGAATTTTTTTAAATCTTAATTGGCTAGGACCATTAATTATTAAAGACAACTATGGATCTAAAGCATATATATTGGCTACACTAAATAGGCAAGATCTAGATGAGCCTATGAATATTATGCATCTCAATATTTTTCAAACTTGATTTGCTTGAATATCATCTATAAGGACCCCATGCTTAGTGGAATGGCCTATTATCGTCACTTCACACCTTTTTATAATTGTGTTAGTCCCTCCCTTTTTCCCCTACCTATTAACATCATGATATTAATTATAGTTCACATTTATAATACATAAATTTAGATGACATATTCAAAACAAGATTCGATAGACAATCTAGATTTAGTCACCATCAACACATCTTCCAAGGTAGTATCTCAGAGCACTTCAACATGGTTTTCTTGTATGGTGGTCCCTAAAATTGCATATTTTAGATTTTGCCAAATAATATGCCATTAATACTAATTTTATATCTTTCTACCTCAACCTACTATTAATTATAGATATCTCTCATTATAGGTTGAACTATAATGACCTGAAGTCTATTTGGGCTATGTAGGCAACACTCAATTTATGAGGTCATCTTGATCACTCATATGCCATTATTTCACCATTTTGTGAGAATTTTAAGGCATGCTCTCACTAGTTTGTGAGGATTTTAAACCACATGCTCACCATTTCGTGAGTATTTTAAGCCACATTCATCGATTTATGACCATTTTAAGCCACACACTCTTTAATTTACAAATAATTTAAGCCAAGCTCTCACCATTTTATGAGTATTTTAATCCATGATTTCACTATTTTATCAGTATTTAAATTCATGATATCACCTTTTTGTAAGCATTTTAAGCCACACTCTTGCCATTTTTTGATCATTTTAACCCATACTCTCACCATTTTTTGAATAATTTAAGCCACACTCTTACCATTTTGTGAGAATTCCAAGCCATGTTCTCACTATTTTGTGGCTTTATCATTTGAATCCCTACCCAAGGTTGTTTTTTCCATTGCTAGATGGTTCCCTTGTACATTTGATTATATCCTTTTGTGCATCGTAATTACCAACTATTCTTATAAATTACTTATTTCAAAAAAGGGCCTAAAATCTCCATAGGAGATATAAACTACAAAAAAACCCTAAAAACTTGAAAAATTCTAAAAAAAAAAAAAAATAGGCTTAAAATCTTCATGAGAGATATAAAGCCATAAAATATTTTGCATAGCCTATCATCTTATTCATGAGGTCACCCTTGGTATTGCTCTAGGTGGACTTATATTCCTTGGTGGGAAATTCTTATCTTTCCATGATCATTTACAATGCCATTCCTTCATTATTCTCTCATTTATTAGAAGAACTACACCAGCCTAAGTTGTGGATAGACTATGTAGGTATCACTTGGATGCATGGGACATTTTGGGTCAGCTTGGCCACTCTTACCATTCAAACACTTCACCATTTTATGAGTCCATCCCCTTTTATTCTAGTAAATTTATTCTTATCTGTTAACATTACCACTCTTTTTATCCAATTTCCTGGGAGAACTGTATTTGGCCTAAAGTCTACATGGAATATGTAGGTAGTGCTTGGATGTATTGGGCATCTCAGGTCAGACGGATCACTTCCTTCCTCTTATTCTATTCCCCCTCCCAATGTTGTCAAAAATATTGTCTGACATGTCTCTTTCCCTTGGGGTAGTGCTCAAAAGTAACACCTTTTATCCACATGCAAAAAAGGTCAACTAATTACTTGTTTATTTATCTCTAATTATGTGTTTGAGTCTTTGCTAGTTTATTACTTTTTTATTGTTGTTGGTGTATTTATTTTATTTTACTCAGCTACCTTTTGGTTTGTTGCATTATGTTTTACACTTAGCTCTTGATTCTCAATATATTAACCCTTGGTTATTTACATATATATTTTAATCAATTTCTTACACTTATGACATATAATTTCATCATTATTATTATATAACTATGGTGCATAATGCCAAAATCAAAATAAAAAATCAAGTACTGGAGATATAAAAAATAGTGTCATAGCAATAAATCTCCTCATCTACTAATCTAAATGCCCTTCTAGGGCAAAACAATTTCATCTAATCATCCATCAAATCCACCTTGTTGGGGCAAATCATTAGCCAATTATTCTCCCCTCTTTATAGCAGTTCAATTATTCAGTCTTTCTTCTAATTAAAAGCCCATAACTTCCAACTTTTTTGGGGCAATTCAAAGTTTGTTGCTTGTTTTGGGATGTTCCTTCCCACTTCCCACCACATTGGGGCCAATTTAATTTTATTTCTATCAAACATTAGAAATAAAAGCATGTAAATATATCCATAACTGGCCTTTCAAATATTGTTTTATTTTAATTAACAAACCATGCTAACCAAAATATAATTATTACCTTAATTTTATTTTATCCTATGTGGTCCCTATAAAACACACACACACACACACACACAAATGCATGCATATACATAGTGATTCTAGACTAACCTATACATGTCTCATATAATTTATTGGTGAATTAGACCCATAAATGAATAGTAAATTTGACAAATTTGTGTCCTAAAATAAGATCAATTATAATATTTGAGGCAATTTGAAACACCTATATAAAATTGAGGCTATTTAACTTATTTATATTTTTGTAGAATTATCCATTTTCAAAATCAAAGAAACCTACTTATAGCCTTTTGGATATAAATAGCCTCTAAAATTTTCCCTACATAAGAGCACTCGAAAGCAAGTAAAAAATGAAATGATACAAGGAGACCAAAAACAAGGGGCATATTAAAATTGCACACAATCAAAAGGACATGACTTAGTAAACTATCTTTAAAGACAAGGATGACATATTAAAATTTACATACAACAAACCATGACATATACAAATGTTAAAGAAAACATAAATAGGCATGGGGGACACAAGCAAAGAAGCATATTCAAATTCTCAAATAAGGAATACATTAGAAAGGCAAGACACTCAAGGAAGTGCTTAAAATAAAGCATAAGAAACCAAAATAAACATGTCATAGTGGCCCATGGATCTAATATGTTATGAAAATTATGTCAAGTGTGTAGCATATCAAGTACCATGTGTAAGATATAATCATGGATAATAGGCATGTGTAACTAAATATGTAACCTCAAACATGATAATGTATAATGATCATCGAATAATATGACATGTGTGTATCAAGATCAAATAAGTGGATTCCCATGATGTCTGTATGACATGAGTATAGGGAACTCCTGACATCTAAAATAGAAATGTATCATGTATTCATGGATTTCTATATCACACTCAAATAGAAGTGTGACACATATGCGTATGTAGGAGTAGTTGAGTATGTATTCCATTAATATTGTAGTAACACAAGAATACCATTTTAAGCCATAATATCTCTAATTTACAAATAATTTAAGCCAAGCTCTCACCATTTTACAAGCATTTTAATCCATGCTTTCACTTTTTTATGAGTATTTTAATCTAGGATTCCCCATTTTTGAAATCATTTTAAGCAACACTTTTCCATTTTTTGATCATTTTAACCCACACTCTCACCATTTTTTGAGTAGTTTAAGCCACACTCTTACCATTTTGTGAGCATTCCAAGCCATATTCTCGCTATTTTGTGAGTCGATCATTTGAATCCCTACCCAAGGTTGTTTTTTCCTTTGTTAGATGGTTCCCTTTTACATTTGATTTTATTCCTGTGTACATCCTACTTAATTACTATTATTGTAAATTACTTGTTCCAAAAAAGGGTCTAAAATCTCCATAGGAGATATAAACTGCCAAAAATACCTTAAAAACTTGAAAACCTCCAAAAAATTCAAAAAAATAGGCTTAAAATCTTCATGAGAGATATAAAGCCACAAAATATTTTTTATATCCTATCATCCTATTCATGAGGTCACCCTTGGTATTGCTCTAGGTGGCCTTATCTTCCTTAGTGGGAACTTCTTATATTTCCATGATTGTTTACAGTGTCATTCCTTCATTATCTTCTTGTTTCTTAGAAGAACTACATCGGCCTAAGGTTTGCATAGACTATGTAGGTAGGACTTGGATACATGGGACATATTGGGTCTTCTTGGCCACTCTTACCATTCAAAAACTCTCACCACGTTGTGAGTCCATCCCCTTTCATTCTAGTCAATTTAATATTATCTCTTAATATTACCATTTTTTGTATCCAATTTCTTGGGAGAACTATATTTGGCCTGAAGTCTACATGTAATATATAGGTAGTGATTAGATGCATTGGGCATCTTAGGTTAGATCAGCCACTTCCTTCCTCAATCTATTCCCCCTCCCAATGTTGTCAAAAGTCTTGTCTGACATGTCTCTTGCCCTTGGGGAAGTGCTCAAGAGCAACACATTTTTTCCACATGCTAAATGGTCAACTAATTACTTGATTATTTATCTTTAATTATGTGTTTGTGTGTTTGCTATTTAATTACCTTTGTATTGTTGTTGGTGCATTTTTTTATTTTACTCGACTGCCTTTTGGTTTGTTGCATTATGTTTTACACTTAAATCTTGATTCTCAATATATTAACCCTTGGTTATTTACATATACATTTTAATCAATTTATTACACTTGTGACATATAATTTCATCATTATTCTTTTATAATTATGGTGCATAATGTCAAAATCAAAATAAAAAATAAAGTACTAGAGATTTAACAAATAGTGTCATAACAATAAATCTCCTCATCTACTATTCTAAATGCCCTATTGGGGTAAACCAATTTCATCTAATCATTGATAAAATCCACCTTGCTAGGGAAAATCATTAGTTAATTATCCTCCCATATTTATATTAGTTTAATTATTTTGTCTTTCTTCTAATTCCAAGCTCGTAGATTTCACCTTATTTGGGGCAAGTCAAAGTTTGTTGCTTGTTTTGGGATGAATCCTTCTCACTTCCCCCCGCCATGGGGCCAATTTAATTTTATTGTTGTTAAACATTAGAAATCAAAGTTTGTAAATATATCCATAATTGGCCTTTCAAATATTTTTTATTTCAATTAACAAACAATGCCAACCAAAATATAATTATAACCTTAAGTTTATTGTGTCTTAGGTGGTCCTTATCATATACACACACACACACACACACACACACACACACACATATACAGGTATGCATGCATATACTTGGTGATTCTAGACTAACATATACATGTCTCATATAATTTATCGGTAAATCAAACCCATACATGCATAGTAACTTTGGTGAATTTGTGTCCTAAAATAATATTAAGTATAGCATTTGAGGTGATTTAAAACCAATATTTAATAAATTTCATACAATTGAGGTTATTTGACCTATGTATATTTTTATAGAATAAGACATTTCAAAATTTAAAAAACTACTTATAGCTTTTTGCTATAAATAGCCTCTAAAAAATTCCCTGCATAAGAGCACTCATAAGCAAGTCAAAAATGAAATGGTATAAGGAGACAAAAAACAAGGGGCATATTCAAATGTCATAAAATTTAAAGGACATGATTTAGTAAATTGATTGTAAAGACAAGGATGACATATTAAAATTTACATACAAAAAACCATGGCATAAACAAATGTCAAAAAAAAAACATGCATAGGCATAGCGGACACAAACAAGCAAAGGAGCATATTCAAATGCTCAAACAAGGAATACACTAGAAAGGCAAGACACTCAAGGAAGTACATAAATTAAAGCATAAGAAACTAAAATAAACACATCATAGTGGCCCATAGATCTAATGTGTTAGGAAAATTATGTCAAGTGTGGGCATATCAAGTACCATGTGTAAGATATAATCATGGATAATAGGCATGTATAATTATATATCTAACCTCAAACATAATAATGTAGAGTGATCATCGAATCATATAACTTGTGTTTATCAAGACCAAATAAGTGGATTCCCATAATGTCCATATGACATGAGTAGAGGGAAAGCCCAACATCTAAAATAGAAATGTATCATGTATCTATGTATGCTTGTATCACACTCAAATAGAAGTGTGACACATACATTTACGTAGGAGTAACTGAGTATGTAATCCATAAATATTGAAATTAAACATGGATTCCAATAATATAATAGAGCATGTAAGTGCCAACATTATTTTTGGAGTTTAGGATGTTTTTAATTTTTTTTGGTGTTGTTAGAATTTTTGAATAGGAAATATCATCTTATGATGCCATCAATTGGATGACCTTATCTATCTCCCCAATGTAAATCTAGTATAATACCTAAGTTACACTACTGAGGAGTATATATAAGTGTAATATATGTCATTATGGTATCAATTGTGCTCTACATATATAAAATAGGAAACTATGATCATGAAGTAATAGTAGGTGTAAAAGGAGTAGGGGTTTTTGGAACCCATCATTGAGTGTTGCATGGTTTATTTGGCATAGTTGTAATATGTGAATTATAAGGTGCTCTACATATCTGATCATGTTGTGTATTATAATATGGGTATTATGTGGAATCCACTAGATGTCTCTAATATAATGGTGTATCAATTATTAACCACCTAGTAAAGGGAATTACTTATTACTTACCCTTTTAAGGTGAATTATCCATAGTAGGATTTATATCTAGTTTTTTTGGCATAAGTTTATTTTGTTTAATATGATCCTCACATGTTATTCTAGTAATTATAATTACCTAATTGGCATGAATGTATTTAACACACCCATGCACTATAGAAGGTACTACTCAAGGAGTGTGTATCCAAGGTCTTCCTAATAACGTATCAAATATTCATATGGAAGGGATAAATGAAAAGGTAGTAACCACATATGCAGGACCAAATTGAAAAGTTAGGTCAATCTCACCAAAAACCTTCTGCTAGGTTACATCAAATAATCTAATTGATTTGGTAGATGGGTGTAAATCATGATAAGTATAACCCAAATACGTAATTAATGTCATTGTGCAAACATTCTTGCTTGCACCATTATCAATCATAATATTTATCAAGGTATGATTGAGTGAATACAGAATGATGATCAAAGTCATCATCTTTAATTTCACTATCATCAAAGGAAATATATGTTTTTTGAACCAGAGGAGGTATATGTTGCATATAAGTAACAATAACCCCAATTAGTGTGTGTCCATAATATTATGGAGGAAGATGTGCACTATATGCCATTTGGACTTATAGTTCCTTCTTATAATCATCTTGCAAAATATTTTAAAATAGTTTTTATTTATGGTGATCATGAGGTTATGAAGCTAATTCCTTTAGAGGATCCTCAAATATATGTCTTTTGTCATCAATAATATCTTAGATCTTATGTTTTAAGGTAAAGCTTATGCTTGTAAAATGTTTTAGTTCTTGATGATAACCACAATAAGTATTTGAATCATATCCTTTAGGTATAGGTGGACTCATATCAACCTTGATAAGATGAGTGAGACATATAAGATGACACTCTAGTAATTGCAGTAATAATGAAGCCACTGGTGACTCAAGTAAATGTGTAAATTTTCTCCTTGGTGTATTAGATAGGATAAGCTGATTAGGCTATTGAAATTGTGTTAACCATGGTGGTTTTTTCCTTTTTAGGTTCATTAGGTTTTACCTTATAATCTAGTTTAATTATGAATTTAGTACTAGATGTAGATGTAGTTGGTGTGTTTACTACACACTTGAGATTATTTAATGACACAAGCTTCATTTCACGATCCCATACAACATGAAAAAAGTCATAAAAAAATTTGAACTTATTAAAAACACTATAATCATGTAAAGGAGTAAGCAAACTTTACTTCAATATATCTTACAAATCTTTGTCTACCATAAGATTGGTCATTTTAGCTAGCATTGTCTTATATCTCAAGACATATTCATTAATAGGTTCATTTGTTTCTTATTTGATTTTTTTAATTTGGGCATAGAAAACCTTTTTAAAAATGTTAATGGAAAAATGTGCTAAGATCTAGTCTCCAAGAGGTTTTAATTCTTTGATGGATTAGAGATTTAAATTATAGAACCACCTCAAAGCATAGTCCTTGAGGCTTCTTGGAAATAATTTAGTCAAAATTTTATCATTGGAAGCATATTCAAGGCACACCACATCAAATTTTCAAATATGTTATTTAGGATCATCCTTTCCATCATAAAATGTGAACTTAGCTACAAAAAATCTAGTTGGTAAGGGGTCTAAATATATTTCAAGTGTAAGAGGGTTATGCAACACATCATGAAAATGTGTGGCATGAGGGAATTTTAAAGCATTTTTTTCAATGTATACAATCTTGTCTTCCAAGATCTTTATAACTTGAAGGAATTATTGAACTATAAGCCCAATGGGATTTATATTAACAATTTAATTAGTCACTAAAGGGGATAAAAACATGTGTTGAGTAGTAATAGGCATTGAAATTAGTATTTGTTTTGAAATAAAGGGCATTTCCATGATAGTTGTATCAATAGTAGCTTCAAGTAACAAAGGTTTAAACACATAATCCATATCCTCACTAGATGTATGTGGATTGATATGTGTGGGATGATTTATAGTACCTTATAAGAATTCACCATTACTAGGTGAGGTAGATTCAATTTTATCTTGTTTACTTATTTCATCTATTGTAACATACAAAAATGCATCTATTAAGACCTTGTTATTATTGAGATGAGTATTCCATGCCTCTTTATCTTCCATTTGTAATCATTTTTTTGAATTAACATTTTTCATTGCTTCACAAATAATTTTTTTAAAATTTTCAACAAAGTAAAAAAAATTATAAAACCCTAATTTATCCTAAGGTTTGATATTCAAATATCAAGTTTGTTAAAATTTTAACCCTAAAATAAAATCTAGATTCATGTTATCTAGATTGTTAAAAGGATATATATAAATGAAATGTCACAATGGTGATAATCAGATCTATAGTAGGTCAATTAGATGATAAAACTTAGATATAAGCATACACTAAACTTTTTATGTTGAGATAGTCTAAATATGAAAAATACAAGTATGCTAGATATAGGAATGATAAAGAAGTGATGTACATAGCTTATTTTGATGCTATTGAATTTTTGTATCTAGAATAGGTTGAAATCAGATGAGAAGGATATATTGAAATAATCATCATATTCTAGTTCTGATGCTTTTAGATATCTAGATTGTAATGCTAGCCTAGGATGGTTATGTCGATGTTATTATTTAGGTTTAATGCTAGTGTCTTTTACCAACTATATACTAAAACAAGATGTGACCACTTTTATGCTTTTGTTTTTTTTACTTTGCTCTAGTGCATTCATATCTAGGTCATGGATGATCGATCCTTATGAAATAGATAAACCCTAGCTTTTCATCTTTAATGTGACCTTGGAGAAAATGGGTTAGTGAGAAATTAGTATCCAACCAACCCTAGTGACCCCATCATCATATTCTAGTTTTGATGCTTTGAGATCTCTAGACTATAATGTTAGCCTAGGATGGTTATGTCGATGCTATTATTTGGGTTCGATGCTAGTTTTTTCACCAACTATTTACTTAAATAAGATGTTCCTACTTTTATGCTTTTAGTTTTTTCTTTTCCTTTTAACTAGTGCATTCAAATTTGGGTCATGGATGATCACTCTTTATGAAATAGATAAACCCTAGATTTTCATCTTTAATGTGACCTTGGAGAAAATGGGTTAATGGGAAATTAGTGTCCAACCAACCCCAATAACCCCATTGTCAAAATAAATTTCTTAGATAACCAATACTCTAAAGAGGGCCTCAGATTGATGTAGATCTCCCCAATGTGTTGGCTTGTGTGTGAATCATATAATGTGTGCAAAGTAAGTATAACAATGACTTAGATTGTAACTTTGAAAATTGAGCTCCTGAGATAGTCCTTTAGTACCTTACACATATATATATGTGTAATCCCTCTATTTGGTATGGAATAAAGAAAGATTTATTCAATTAAATTCTTGATAGAGTGCTTTTGATAAGTTATCTTGGTATCCTTAGTCTTTTCCTAGGTGTTGTTAGGTATTGTTATGTGAGGAATGAATGAGGGTTGATATTGTATTTATATAAATTCATTTTAGATTAATAAATCCAATTAAATTATTTATGCCTACCATTAAGATACATTTTATTTAAAAACTAGATGAATTTAGGGCACTAAACACTTATGTCAGGAAATGACAATAACATTTATTCTAGGATAGGATAACATTGATGATATTGTCTAACTTGGATGTTAGTGTCTAGGGAGAAATAAAGTAGGTGCATGTATTTAACTTTCATATATGAAAGATAAGTAAATTTTAAACATTCTAGGCAAGATAGAAGACTTGGGTCATCAACATAAGACTAGTAAATCTAAGAGATATAGGCCAAGGGGAATAAAGATTGAGCAGATGCAAGACTTATGGAAGCGAGAAAGGTGAAAATTTTAGAGGAAAAAAATGATCTGAGTTTGCCAAGTGTACAAGACTGAGGTGTTATATAATCATAAAATATTATCTATAATTACATAGAGGTTAAGGATTTAAAGAAAAGATGGGAAATAATCAATATGTAAATTTAATATTTTGAATACTTATTAGAATATATCTACCTATATCACATTATTAATAAATATATATTTATATTAATTATAAAATATTCATAATTTTTCATAATGGGACTTAGGTGGGAATCTCTAGGTGATGGATCTCATAAAGGAGGAATCTACAATCCTGGCACTTCATAGGATGAAGATGGTGACTAGGGCCCAGATCAAAATGAAGGAAAGGTTATTATCAATGGTGGTATAAATATAGGGACACAAAAATGTAATTTATATTTAACCTTTTCACTATAGTATTGAGTTAGAGAGTGAAACTATCTTTACAAGGAAATGCTAAGGAAGATTTGAAAACATGGGTATAAAGGCTTAGTGGCAAAAAACCAACAAATATTTATATGTTCTACCTTATGGAACCATGTGTTGATGAATAAAGCCTCTATCTAAATGTTGTTAACATAATGGTTGAGAAATCATTTTCTAGAATTTAGAATACTCTAATAAGAGGTTTTGGGGGTCAAGACTGAATAATGACATTTTTAGAAGCTGGGAAGCTCGAAAATGGTCCATGTCGAAAGGGAAGGTTAAAATATATAAAATGATTAAAGGTTTATTTTATATTTCCTTTTTAAATAATGAGTATTTCAAGAGAACCAAACTAGATTTACCATGGTTTATATGGAGTCTAGGATTGTTCCTAAAAAATGGAAATCATGTTTTGATCTAGAAAAGGAAAATGTTAATCTAGTTCCCATATGGGTAAGATCACTAGACCATATATTGGAGTATTGGGAGGAAGAAATCATGATGAGTATAGATAAAAATTGTGTTCATATTATTTTATTTTATGTTTTAACTAAATCTAGGATAAGACTTAACTATGCCATATTTTTTGTGAATGTATATGTTGACAAGGAGTTACCTGTTATCACTCATAAGTGCACCCATACTGAGAAAGTGTGCTTATTATCACTTACGTTGATACAATGGAAAATCTATAAGGTGTGGGACCTTATAATTGGAGAGAATATCTAGATGAATGGCTGGTTTCCATTGGTCCACTCACCTAATTCTATCTAAACTGTCTAATTATGTGCTTTCTTAACTAGGAAAAGGGTAGAAAGAGTTATGCTTAAGCTAAAAATGGAGATAAAAACTGAAAAGTGGGTGATGCACCAATATTAAAGTCAACTATTACTATATTTTACATACTTTAGAATCTAAATAACTTGTACACATTCAATTAATCTTCATATAATGACTCTTGCATAAGTATTTCACACACTGGTCTTAATAGTCACTTATACTAGCTTAGGAGGAATGAATAATGGTTGAATTCACTTCCAAATTAGGAATAAATTAGACTTACACAATTTATATGACCTAAAATAATGTTCATTTTATGCATAAAGGTGAATATTCAGACATAAACATAGGAAAAATAATCATTCACTGAGTTATATCAATGAATTAATAACACGCTTCATGAACAACTTGAAGATAAAAGAAAAACCCATCTCTTTATTGCTTCAAAGGTGAGTTAGTACAAAATTTTGGTAGGGTTTATATAATCCAAAGGCATAATATCACCACAATAATTAATAAATGAATGTATATATAGAAAAGAAGAAGAGAGAAAGAAGATAAGAAGTTCTAGATGAGTCCACATGAAAGTCCTAGTTCATTCCTGCTTCAACTAAAAAATTGAACTCCACATTCAAATACACTTTAAATTCCACATAAAATCCAATGTATCATTTTATTTTAAACATTATTTCATGTAATATGATGTGGTAGGAGAGAGGGAGGCTATTTTTGCATGTTTGAAAAGTCAAAGGGTTCTTCATGTATCTTGAACTTTTAGTTAAATTGGTATGATCTTGCATGCAAATTGGTCTTCTTTAGTTAACTCTTTTTTGTATTTAGTTAACTCCTCTTGATATTTCATTCATATTAAATTTATACTTAAAGTATATTCAATTTAATCTTGAGTTTACTTGAGCTATCTTGTGTATACACATAATATATTAAAACTTTTATTGATTACTGACACTTCATATCTTGCAGGAACCTATTGAGTCTTAATATCTTTGAGTGCATGTCTTAAGGGGTGTACCAGGAAAGGGGTGGGCAGACCATAAATGCTTCATAAGATTATTTTTCCTTTTTCCACTTTCCATCTACACTCTTGTCTACCAAAACCTTGAACCTTAGGCTTATTCTTCTCTTTTCTATCCATTATAATCATTACCATGCTTTATTCCTTCATTTCTTGCCTTGTTACCCTTTTTACCTATTCAACAAACTTGTCAACCTAGTTGACCTAGTGTGTTTTGGGGACACTTTAGTTATTTTGGATTGTTTACCTCCCAACTGACCTAACATAGACCTAGTGAGTTAGCCCAAATATATATTAAATTGACCCGGTCGACCTAGTACAAGTAACATGTCCAAACATTTTTAGGCAAGTTAATACTATATATACAAGGTCATTTCCCACCATTTTATAAGAGAGTGAAGAATTAAGCAAAGAAGTGTGAATAAACATCTGCTTATTGACCATTCTACTTGAGGAATAAAGCTTACGATTTAATATTTTCTTTGGAGCTCTAATCTTGTCTTGTGGAGACTTATTTTGGATGCTTAGGTAGGTTGTGCAGCCTAGAGATATTTTATCTTTGTTATCCTTGCAAACCACAATAATCTCTTGTGAAACACCTTGGCCAAGGGAGAGAGTGAAGCTCGATAGGTTTGTCTTCAAAGGTAAGTATTCTTAACTTTATTTCTCCTTTGTAAGAGTAGATACATAATGCAATATGTATTATTCTCTTCCATGTATTAGGATTTAATAGACATTGATGTGAGTATATGTCTCCTATACATGTTTAGTTTAATTATTGTTTATTTATTTTTTTCTAACCCTGACTTTTTGCCACAAGCTTTGGTGTGTACTAGATTAGTTTACTTTTCTTGTTATTAGAAAAGTTTAC
The DNA here is from genome assembly GCA_037957365.1 of Torreya grandis. Lineage (NCBI taxonomy): Eukaryota > Viridiplantae > Streptophyta > Pinopsida > Cupressales > Taxaceae > Torreya > Torreya grandis. The sequence goes on along the minus strand of JARHVA010001225.1, from coordinate 1,132,904 downwards.
TTTCTTAGTTTTTAGCATAAGTGAAATATCAAATCATAGGACTCTTTTAGGGTTGTTTTGTGATTATGTTAGACTATAGGCTTTATAACCCTTCCTAATATGATATGTTGTGATAAGTGATCCCATAATCGGGTCTAACAAATCCCCATATTGGTCATGCTCTCACTTAACAAGTGTATATCCAATCAAAAGTGTAGGTGTGATCTATCTTATTTGATCTAAGATTAATTCATGTACATCATGCAATTTTAATTGCATACATTCTAGTGAACCCAACATGAATCAAATCCTTATAGGATTTATTCACTTTTATTTTATAGATTTCATTTTTTTATCATCATTTTTATCATATATTTTGACATACTGGTTCGATTATATTGACCCAATTATTTTTCTCTATGCATAGGAACAAGAAATTGGATCGATCAACTTGACCTAGTACAAGTTTTTAACACTTTTTAGACTTCTAGTTCAGCCTACGAGGTTAACTAGGTTGACCTAGCACATTTTCAGCCACTTTACATCAAGTTCATGTATATCCTGATTGATCAGATTGACTCAGTACATGTTTCAGTTTTATAGACTTTCAAATTAGCCACTAGGTTGACCAACTCAACCTAGTGAATTTTCAAACTTCTAGTACAATCAACTAGGTCAACCATGTTGACCTAGTGCATTTTCAACACTTTTTCAATAGGTTTCTATATTACTTGGTTAACCAACTCGACCTAGTTTGTATATCTTTGATAGATTTATCTAATGTTCTAGGTAAGAAATATCCTTCATTTCCATCTTTGAATCATTAAGAGTAGAGATGGCATCGATATATCTAGTTTATGAGGAGCCCGATAGGACTATGCTCATGGATCATGTTATGACCAAACCTTATCACATTACCAAACCTAGGGTAGTCCTCCTTAGACCTTATATTTATCTTTCTCCTCCCACAATGGAACCTATATCAGAAAAAAATTATTATTATTACTTCCATTGTTACTAAGCCTACTTTTGCTTCTTCCATTAGTGTTCCTTCTATTATGCCTAGTTCCAGTCCCTCTCCATCACCACCTTATCTTGGTGATGGTTTGTTTCATTTACATAAGATTGATCATATGCCCACAAAATGGGATGATGATCCATCTCTATCTTCTTCTATGCCTATTACACCTCTTGTGAGTGTTTCCCCTAAAAATACTCATAAGCCTATATGTTGCTTCCATGGGATAGATAATCACTCTTCTACCCATTATCTTAAGTTGAAACAATATATTGATACCTTGCATCATTATTCCACATCAATAGACACTACCTTTCCTCCTCCAAAGATCCTTCCTGAGTATATACCTAAGTTTGGTGAGAGGTATTTTCTATGGCACCAATGTGGCACAGATGACACTAATCATTGTTGTATCCTTCAACAACATCTTAAGGACCATCTTATAGATATTCTTGGACCTTCTAACATTCCTCCCACAAGTAATTATTAAAATAAGGCTCCCCCTTCTTCTCCCATAGCTACAACTCTTGTGGTCCCTTCACCACCTTATATCCCTCTACCTATGGTTCCTTCTCCACTCATGGACCCTCCTTCACCCATGGATCATTCTCCACCAGTGATTCTTACATCTCCCATAAATCTTGTTCCCATGGATTCTCTTGACTAGCCTTTGCGCAATTCCCCTCCTCAACATGATCCAATGAGTATTCCCACTTTTTCAATTGAGGAGATTAGAAAAGAAGTATTTAGTAAAGATTGGTGAGACATTAGCAATAGTTCATATTTAACTTCATAGAGATTTATCCAATGTCCTAAATAATATGTGTGGATAGATTTACCAGTATTTGTGAGCACAAGTATGGTGATTTCTCATTTATATTTGGATTGGATGTGTGCTCCAATATTATTTCTATTTTTTATTATATCATTTGACATTGTGTCAAATTATTTCCTATCTTATATCATGTTTCTCCTTCTTGTTTTACTATAATTAGCTTATATTTTTGTTTTACATTTCACATATACTTGTCTTTTCCTTATCATGGCTATTTATCACTTATCATTGCTTTATTTTCATTTAGAGGTTTTCTCAAAACTCTTCCCTTGTATCTTCATAATTGTTTGATTTATTATCATTATTTTTCATAGATAGTTGTCATGGTGACTTGGTTATATCTACCCTATTCCCTTTGGTTATTATCTCCTTTTACCATGTGATTAATTAGTAAATAGTCTTTCTCATTAATATTTCCTTTTACTAGTCCACCTTTAGATCTCATTATTCCTTCTTCCTTTTCGATAAACTAAACATATACATCATTGAAACTTGAAATCACATACTTGTTCATTGTCAAGCTTAAGTGTCCTAGTCAGTCTTTTGTCTTGGATTACTTAGCTTCCTTTAGCCTTATCCTACATCTCATTGATGTTTATCACTATCTCTCTCATTATTTTTCATTCTAAATCCATATGGAGGAGGAATATTAAAAAAAATCCTTCAAAAGAATGTTAAAAGCTATATCATTTAAACAAAAGGTGATGATATCAAAAGGCAAAAATATGTAGTATCTTAAAAGTCTAATCACACTAAAAGATGTGATTTAAGTCACAGCTCCTTCTTCTAGTCAAAGCTCAAACTCAACATTTGGCCTCATAATAGATCCAAGGTCTTTTTGGGTGTGATAGGCTAGTAGATTAGAAGAGGAGTATAAAAAATATTCTCATGCTACCTACTTTCTCATGCAAGTACCCAATCATCGTAGTAAATTGATGACTCTATAAGGGGTCCCAAGGAATGAGGAACACGTTGTGGGGAAGTAGGTCCATTTTAATTTTCTTTGTACCAATCTACTTTCATGAGTTGATCTTAGTAGCACACTTATCTGCCTACAAAGCTTTGTTTTTATAGGGAATAGGTCTCCTTTGTACATAGATGACCACTAGTCACTTAGTGTCTTTTCATGTCTTTAATATGCCTCTTACCTCCTAAGGTCTTCTCATAAGATGCCTAACTCTTTGCTTTTTACAATTCCATTTTCATTCCCTTTCCTCATATTTCCTCTTAGGAAATATTTTTTTACTTACTGATCACTCCCCATGGGATTTCATTTGTGATTTGACTTGTAAGACCATGGATAAGACCTAACATCCCTCACAATTTACCACCTTTTCCATCCTATTACTCACATCCTTGATTTACCATTCCTAATCCTTCTGATTACTGATATTGATTTAGTGGCCCTTGGGTTTTCTTTTATGAGTTACAGTGTAAGACTGTGGATAGAACCTGACCCTCCTCATAAAACAATTTTTTTCCAATAAACAAGTCACCATCCAAATTAAATGTGTCAAGTAAGATATAATATTCGATTGATTATGAGGTTACATGTCATTGGCATACTTCCCATCTTAATATTTAGTATGTTTTATGCTTAATTAATTTTTTGTTTGCCTTTTATTTTCTTATTTTCTAAGTGCATATGAGATTACAATGAATTATTGAATTTTTCATACTTCCCAGCTTGAATTAGTATGATAAATTTAAGACCAAATTTTTGCAATTTTTTTTTTGTACTTCTCATCATGAAATAGTATAATTGATTGACTTAATTTTGGTTTGTTTTTATTGCCATTTGTGCCATTTTACATACCTTAAATTTTATTACATTGTTTGTCATACTTCCCAATGTGATATTTAATATGATTTTATTTGTTTTAATTTGGTGCAAAAATCTTTCACATTGGTTTAAAAACAAATCCCCTTTTACCATCTTGTTTGCCATTTTATTAGATTGTTATACTTAGTCATTTTTCATGTTATTACAAATTTACCAACTTGAATTAGTTTGTAGTGCATTTCTTTCATTGATTATATTTTTCCAAGTCTTTTCACCTATTTCTTTTTAACCATGCATGTGTTTTTCATAATGCTAGAAAAGAAATCACACCACATATATTTCCTATAGCATATATAATAAAGCTAAAATACATGTGCTAGAAATAAATATATCCAAAGCATCCACAACCTCAACCATAATGAACAAACATAACCATCATAAAGATAACATACATAACCAACACCAATAATCCAAATGATACATCACACACACACACACACACACACACACACACACACACACACACACACATGTATGTATCAAAGGTTTGGTAAAACACATATAATGCTTCAGCACTAGGGCTGAGCTTCATCATGTCTATCTCATGGCATAGCCACATTGTTTATTGAGGCCTCAGTCTGACTCCTCCAAATGGTATGCTATGATGAGGTAGTCTGAGATCTCAATCCCTCTACCTATCCTTATAAACATGTTATTTTCACTTATGCCTGTACCAACTTAGTTTGGGTCACTACATGTGTCTGTATCAACTGGGTTTACATCACCATATATGCATGTATCATCTATGTAATTATCTCCATATGTGTATCCCTCTCATCATCTAGGGCCTATTAGGCCTACCTCTCCCCTGAACCCATCTCTACTAGTGGTTTCACCCTTTCTCTACATTCGTATCTACCTTGTGGCCTCTCCCACTAGTCCAAACTAGCTTGCCTACATTGGGGTAGATGGTACACTCAGATCCTCTAGTGTCATGGGGTTGTATGGCTATAGAGTCCTATCTAGGATGTCATGGAGTGCTCCTCTAGCCAAATACCCCCATATCTCTTCCTCATCCTTAGTTACACCTTAAAAATCACACCAAATGGATATTAGATCACTATAATATCTCATAATATCTATTTATCTACCAAATAACAACTTAATAAATAATTCCACCATATTCATACCTAGTTATGGCTCTGCTCCTATGGTATCACCATCCACATGACTACCTAACATAGTCCCCCCATCTACATGACCTCCTAATACCTCTTCTATATGTCACCTCCTTATCTAAAACCTAACTATCATGGCTCACATCCATCTCAAATTATGCCTGAGTAGTCTCTCTCTCATGTCTCTTCTCTAGCTCTTTTAATGACTCACCAAGGATGATGATGGTCTCCACTCTCTCCTCCTATCTCCATCGATGTCATGTCCTTGATGGTTGTATATCTTCTCTCTATGAAGTTGGTAGTGGTACATCTAATATCTCCACCTCTACCTCTACCTCCTCCTAATGTACCCCTCATCATGCTTGACTAGTCCATGGTCACTCTCAGCATGACCTCAATATCAATCTCACTATTACTGGTCTAAGTCCCCTCTTCCCTCATGGCTCTCTCATATGCTAAGTCCACTATTTGGGTATGAGTATTAGTGTTACTAGATGAGGTAAACCCATCTGACCTAGTACCCATACCATCGGATGTGGGTATCTCCACCATGTATAATACCCTATCATCTCTCTCCTCTCTAACATTGGTCTAACTATGTGTTAGATCTCACAGGTAGTCATTATCTACTTATATGGCCACCATACTATGTCGATGCATCTCACTATCTATAGTGCTAGTAGGTGGGGTATGACCCACACTACCTAGTCCTCCTTCCATCTCTTCACTCAAGGTGACGTATCATCGATCTCATGGGGCAACCCAGCTGACCAATACATAGGAAATTTCTCATATATCCATGCTATTAGTAGTATGATCATTCCCATGGTCTTATGTCCTCTAACTCATGTCTTAAATAGATCATGAACAAGCCAAACCCAAATAATAGATCCCAAATCATATAATACTCCCTCTTCTAGCATCATCCTACTCAAGGCTACCACGTATAGTGGTACCTTACCATTTGACTTGTGATAGAGCACTCATTGTGTCATAAGGCCTATCACCACCTTCCATAGATCTAAAATATATGATATATACACATCATACATACTCACTCTCCACCCTAGCAATATCATCTTTAAGCCTATATCCCACTTGGATAAGGCTCTCCTTTCTTCTATGTTGTCTAGTATCCCTATAGTCATTGGTGCTCCTACTATGGGGAGTCTAAGGATGATATGGACATCCTCTAGTGTGATAACCACCTCTATCACATCCCCATCCACCTCTAGTGTGATAATAAAATAACATGACCAACACATCCACACTGAGGGGGGACTTGTACATATTCGATATACCTCTAAGACCCATGACTACCAATCTAGCTCTATCTCTGTTTGACAATCTCCCTAACAAATTTGGTAACTAAGACACATCTAAAAACCTATAAAACTATGGCCATCTTTGAAATTAAGAAATAATAAAGTATGTATTAGTTTCTCCATGTCATGTATAATCATAATACATTCTTTATACATTTTATTTTTAATAAAAAAACAAGCATAATTTATTCATTTTTATCCATTTTATCCTATTTTGATCCCTTTTGCCCTTCTTTGGTAATTTTGGTCCATTCTAACCCTCTTTCGGCTTTCGACACACTTTTTTGTGTTTATTATGGTTCCCTAGTCAACCTAGTTTGACCAAAATTTTGCTATTTTTGTCATAGTTGACTTCAAATTCTAATTCAGCCCTCTTATTTTCTTCTTCTTGGTGTTAAGTTTCCATTTTGGCCTTTACTGACCAATTAGAAACCTTTCCATTAGGTCTTAGCTTGAAAATTAAACTAGGTTGACCTATACCTACTAAGTTGATTGTATGGATTTTTACCTTGGTTTAACCTACTAGGTCGATCTGGTTGACCTAGTACATTTTATGTGTCAACCTAGTATATTTTGCTAAAAATGTGTATTTTTCTTGTTTTCTTCCTATTTCCTTCAAACCCATTTTCCATATTCACATTTGCTACACTTAAAATCTAATTTTGTCCATTTTTGACATATATAAATGCTTAAAATCATTTTTTTTTAAAAATTCACTTAATTCAATACAAATTTCAAAAATTGGTTTGAGATCCATAGTTGCATACCTGTAGTGCCCCTGTTGCCACCTCTGGGTGTCTCCCTTGTCTAGTATGTCGTTCCCTCACCATCCTAGCCTTGTTTGGTCTCAAAGATCTCTTTTTATCTTCTCTTACAATTCAAAATAACAAAATGACTTATCTTTTTCCTATTTAAAACCACTTTATAACAATTCAATATCTTCAATTATTTTCCTTCATATTCTTTATTTTGATCATATCTTTGTTTTTGCTCATCTATTTTGCAAACCATAAAATACATTGGATTCATGGTGATGTAGAGATTATTTTAAACTAATATATGAATATCTTCTAATAATTGTTTTTTTTTGACTATTTTTTGCACTAACTTCTATAGGTTCATCTAGTGCACTTTACATTGGACACCTTCACATTCTTTTAGTCTTCTTCTTTATCTATGACACTAAGGTAAGTTAACATTATGTGTTTTTCAATTCCATCCTTTAATTTATCTTATTTTCTTCTTACTGCACTTTACTTAGCATAAATATTGTGTGTTATCGTGTTTTATCTCTAAAGCACCATCTCATGTTACACTTACATGACATGTGATGAGCTTTAACTAGGTATATGTATACACATTATATTTTCAATCTTTTATTGATTATTGACACTTTGTATCTTGCAAAAACCTATTGAGTCTCAATCTCTCCAAGTGCATGCCTTAAGGGGTACACTGGGAAAGGGGCGGTCAGACCATCTATGCTTCATAAGATTATTGTTCCTTTTGTTACTTGTCATCTACACTCTTGTCTCATAAAACCTTGAACCCTAGGCTTATTCTTCTCTTTCCTATCCATTCTAGTCATTTTCATGCTTTATTCCTTCATTTTTTTCCTTATTACCCTTTTGACCTATTCAGTAAATTGGGTTGACTTAGTCAACTAAGTGTGTTTTGGGGACACTTCAGTTCATTTGGCTTGTTGGCCTCCTGGCCGACCTAGCACAGACCTAGTGCGTTAGCCCAACAATGTACTAGGTTGACCCAATTGACCTAGTATAGCTGACAGGTCTGAAAGTTTTTAGGCCAATTACTACTATATATACAAGGTCATTTCCCACCATTTTAGAATAGAACAAACAATTAAGTGAAGAAGTGGGAACAAACATATGCTTATTGACCATTCTACTTTAGGAATAAATATTTAGGGTTCAATACTTTCTTTGGAGCTCTGATCTTGTCTTTTGGCAAAGTCTTTTGGATGCTTAGGTAGGTTGTGTAGCCTAGAGCTGATTTATCTTGGTTATCCTTACAAAACACAACAAACTCTTAAGAATCACCTTGGCCAAGGAGAGATTGAGGATCAACAAGTTCATCTTCAAAGTTAAGTATTCTTAACTATATTTCTCCTTTTTAAGAGTAGATAGATAATGTAGTATGTATTATTCTCTTCCATGTATTAGGATCCTATATACATTGACATGAGTATATGTCTCCTATATATTTATTTTATTTTTTGTTTATTTGTTTTATTCTAACCCCCACTTTGTGCCACAGGATTTGTTGCGCACTAGATTATATTACTTTTTTTATTATTAGAATAGTTTACTTTCTTGTTTGTTAGCATAAGTGAAATATCAAATCATAGGAATTTTTTAGGGTTATTGTGTGATTGTGTTATATTGTAGGATTTGGAACCTTTCCTAGCATGATATGCTATGATAAGTGATACAAGTGATCCCCTAATCAGGTCTAGTGGATCCCCATATTGGTCATGCTCTCACTTAACAAGTGTATACCCAAGCAAAAGTGTAAGTGTGCTCTATATTATTTGATCCAAGTTTAATTCATGTACATCATGCAATTTTGATTACATATAGGTTTTTTTATTTTAATGGTAGGGAAGTTCTTTCCTAGGAAGACATTTTTCAAGTCTCTAATAGGAAGGGTGAACTTCTCTTCAATCATGAAATATACATAGGTGTCCCAGATAGTGTTTACATAAGTGGTTGAGGGGTTTCCTAATGATCTATCTAATAAGATCATGATTATATTTATCCCTTCCATAAATATTTAATTAGGATCCTTCCCTCAAAGTCCCTAAATACATGGTTCCCTTGGTGTAACCAGGGTCTGAGGATGGTGTTCAAGTCATGCTTGCTAGTTCAATCCTTGATTTTGGGTAGGTCTACATGGGGATTTGGGAACTTATAGTAATTTTTGAAGGCCAAAGGGGAAATGTAGGCTACCTTCTTATAATTTCCTTTATGGATGATCCAATCATTGTCTATCCTTTAGTCTAAAAAAATTGGAGAAAGAATATCTATGCAGTGAAGCACCTCTGGTTTTGCAGCAACATAATGAAGGCTTACCATCTGAGTTGTGACCAAGTCATAATGCTTCCTACTAACCATGGGAATTATTTTCTCCTCTTTAGTAATGGTTTTTAGCTCCTCTATGGTGAAGAAGAGTTTAGACTAATTCGTGTTTCCATTGTTGAGGGATGTAACGCCCAATTTGATATCCTTGAAGACTCTTCCCTCATTTTTTGTGGATAGATTGGGCTCTTCTCCTCCTTTAACTACTGCCTACAAGTTGCCATGGATTGTTCTTGAAAATTGTTCAATAATGGATAGCAATTGATCTCTATGAAATCTCTTTTGTGCTAAAAAATGCAATTAAGATTATCTTGAATTGAATTGTAACCAAGGGAATCCATTTATGGCCTCTTTATGCAGGGTTTAGGGTTTTTGAGCTTTAATGGTAAGATGTATATAGACTTTGGACTATACGTGCCTAAGATTTTATTTGGACCTTTATACTTTTGCATTTTCAATCACAAAAAATCTCTTTTTTTGTCTTGTAATGCTTGTATGGTACTTATGTGGCATCGATCCGGACCTTTCATGCCATTTTTCATAAATGTGTTTAAAACACTAGCCATTGTCATTTAAAAATGCCCTCTTTTATTTCACACCATTGGATTAAGATCCTGTGATTGACCACAAGCCATTGATCTTGATTTGGGTCCTTGTTTGTGATTGGCTCTTTTGGTACCAAGCCTTACGATTTTGCTATTTGGAATCTGTGCATGCCTTCTCGAGCTCCATATCTTGCATTAGTCATTCATTGAATGAGATTTGGCAACATGTCAAACCCATGGGCCTTTGAAATGTCTTTGATGCCTTCTTATCATTAGATCAATCCTCCATGATGAAGTACATATCATTAGATTTAAGTTAGCCTTGTGCCATTCAATCATCCTCATGCATTAAAGCATGAACCATTAGATCCTACAAGATACACAAGTTTTAAGTTAACACATTATTAAGGTGGGGACTTAGGTTAAAAAATATTAAGATAAGGTATATTTAGTTTTTATTAAACATGAAATAAACTTTAGGCTAAAGTATTTATGCCTAAGTTTTTCTAATATTTATACAAAGGGGGCCCTAACTAAGTATTTTTAGTTCAAAGTTTACATTGTGTTTAATAAACAAAAGATATATTTTGAGCTAAAATAGTCATTGAATATGTTCAAAAGGGGTCAAAATGATATAGTGATCAAGTGCCAAATAGATTTTTATTGCATTAATAAACACACTAAAACCTTTGATTAAAATCATTTGCTCTAAGTTTCATGTTCTAAGGACCCTTTTAAGACAAGAATTAGCATAAGTATCTAGCATAAGGTTTCAATATTTGAAAAAATGTAATGAGGACCTGAAGATATAGACTTAGACTATGCCCACTTTTGCATATATTCAGAAAGATTTCTAGTATTTGAGCATCCTCTAAGGGCTTCTATTAGTCTACAAGGTAATTTATGAGTTTCTTAGAAATATTTTGAAGTGTATTTTAATTTTGATCAATATAATTCATTAACTTAAATTTTAAAATCTTGTAAACATTAAATATGTCCTCATGGAGTCAAATGATGGTCATGAGAACAACAATTTTAAGCTAGTGAAGATTTTAGTCTTACGGGCTTAAATTTGAAGGTCAAGTAGATGTTAAATACATCCTCGTAGATGTCAAATGATGGTCATGTGAATGTCAAATTTAAGTTCATCAAAATTCCTATGTTCTAATGGAAGAGTGCCACTTGGCACCTCTATAGTGATTCCTAGGATCTTAGTCTCAATTCACTCCTTATGATCAAGATCCGTGATGAAGTGAGAGGCATCTGATCATGATGTAAGAGCTTACTCATGATTATTTCATTTTAATGAATAGGACCCATTAGTTTTTAATCCTCAAATGTAAGGATGTTGTGTGTTGATCTCATGGGCCTTCCATGATCCTTTGACTTTTCAACTATAACTCACTCTATCTGATCTTTGATCCATGATGAAGTGAGAATAACTGATTAGGATTAAAGAGATCAAATGTGATTAGTCCCAAGGATTAAGTGTTATATTATATCAAGATTTCCTTGCACCATCTGATCGAAGGTCCATGAGGAAGTGCAAACTATTAGATCTTGTGAGTTGTGTGATTTTTAAGCCAAGACTTGGGCCTTCCTCACTCCATTGGATCAAGCCCCACAATGAGGTGTGAGCTATTAGATCTATGAAGTTACATGAAAATTAAGTTAGGACCTATAGTGATATGAAAGACTTAGGCTAAAGTGTTAAGGATAAGGTCTCGTTCATATTAATAAATATGATGAGGCCATAGGATTAAAACTTTTAGACTAAGACATAAATCAAAGAGACTAAGTTTAGGAAATATTAAAAGCGACCCTAAAAAATCAACATTAGACTTAGAAATATAAGGAATTAAAAGGGGAAATAATTAAAAGGACCAAGCATTATTTTGGGATAAGTTTTAGTTGTGTTAAAAAATATGACTAAAGCTTTAAACATGGAAATTATGCTTAAGTGTAAAATGGATTTGAAAAGGTTTCCACTAATTTAGTTCTTACCAATATTCAAATTTGAAATGAGGGTTTGTGTAAGGGTTTAAGAACATGAGTTTATCAAGAAGAATATCATAGAACCTGTGAATAAAAGCCTTGAGGACCATTTATTAGCAATGTTAGAAAAACTTAAAGCAAAATATAACTAGTAAGTTTGCCTTTAATAAAGTGGATGACCTTCAAATTCTACCAATGATCTACACATGTCACAACTTCAGATTAAGATTTAGGGTTTTTCAAGGGTTCTAATTTTTAAAAATGGGGGTATGTTGGCCTTAAAAAATGGTGACTTCTAGGGGAAACATATAAATATGTTAGAACCTAGAGACTCTGATTTAGACAAACAATTAGGTCATCCACTCCATTTAATCCACATTATTATCTAGATCAGACTATGGCTGAAACAAACCTTGAAATTGAAGGATTAGGGTCAAATATCATGATATATCCATACTATGTGTGTGTTTTGATTCCACTTACTATTTGCCATGGGATTTAAGAAACAACTTATAGGTTTCATGTCTTTAATCATTAACACTGACTTGGAGCATGTTTAGATATCCATTAAGAACCATGATTTTAGCTTAGGGATGGCTTGGGCATTGCTCTACTATCAGTTAGGTGTCCATAAACCTGATAGAGATGCCTTTGGCTCCACTCAAGGCCTTGATTCACTGCTAGCTAGACATTCATAGCCCTGGTGGAGATTACCATAATCACTTATGCTTATAAATTTTTTGATTTTGCATTGAATCCTTCTTTTTTGTATTTTCTTTAGACCTTTTATGCTTTTAGCAAGGTTGAGAACTAGGGTAGCTAGGTTTAAGGATTTGGTCAAATTTTTGATCCTAAAAAAATCACCTATGGTTTTAACCATTATCCCAGGAAAGTATGTTGATTAAGTGCATGTATGACTATCCCTTAATAGTTTGAGCTTTATCCTTACAAGTGTAAGTCTTCTTCAAACCAATTTTAGGTCAAGATAATTCTTGAGTCTTCATGGAATGATTGGATTCTTCCATTAGTTTTTAATAGTTTCCTTAAATTACAACATTAGGCCCATATTCTAGGATCATGGTCATCATATGTATGAGGAACACACTTGCAATTTTAAATTTTGGGAATTTTCAAGAAAATTGCCTAACTTTGAGATCACGATTGTCCAAGAGGAATTATTATAAAAAAAGGATCTAAAAAACAAGGAAAAAACACTCAATAAGAAGAAAAAAGAGAGTAAACAAAGGGGAAATAAACAAATATACACAAGCTTATATATAAACAAGGGACATGAAGGAAATAACTTGAAAGAAATTAGCTAGTCTACCTATGTTAAATCTAACCATCTTATAGAGCTTATTCCATGAAAACCTCTAGTGAAGCAAAAACAAAGTAATGCTTGAGATATTACCCATTGGTGGGAAATATTAAATCTTCACCTTAAAGTTCTCTCAGCTTGAAGGTGTTTTTCCCAAGTGTCTCTGCTATTTGATAAGGACAAATCCATAAGGGTGTGAATTTGCCATGCTTGCCCTTGGGCTCAAATGTCCCAAAGGAGGACCAAGTCTCATTTTTTGGATACTTTTACCTTTGATATTTTGTCAAACCACATTTTCACTATGGTTTTATGTCTAATAAAATCAGCAAAGGCTTTCTCCCTTGCATCTTCCATCTAAATGATGTCTAACATTCTAGAGTTGGTAAACTCTTAGCTTTCTTTCATATATTCCTAAATGAATCTATAGGTAGGTAGCTTAAGAGTGATAGGAAAGATAGGTTATTTTACATATACTAAAAAAAATGGTGAAGCCCTCAAGGCTTGCTTGAATCTTATCCTATCAATCCATAGTGTAAACTTAAGGAGCTTATGCTAGGTCCTGGGCTTGTCTGCAGCAAAATTTTTGATTACCTTCATTAGGTTTTTGTTTGTAGACTCAAAGTCTCCATTTCCTTGGGGATAATGGTTGGTTGAAAACTTGAAAGTAATGCCATTATAATAATCCCATTTAGTCATCTCTATATATATAAATTCGGATCCATTATAACATACTATAGATACTAGAGTTCCAAACCTGGTACATATGTCCTCCTCCAAGAAGTTGATCACTTCCTCAGTCCTGCATTGTTTAGTGGCTATAGCTGTAGTCCACCTTATGTAATAATCTTTTGTATTCAAGACATACTTGTGAACTTTATATGAATTAGGGTTGATGACCCCAACAAAGTATAACCCCCATTAAACAAAGTGTTTATCAACTATGATTGGTTATAGAGACATTGCTGCTTTTGACTCCTTGGTGCTAAAGACCTGACATGAGTGACATTCCCTCACATGTTTGTGAGCATCCTTAAAGATAGTTGGATAATAATAACTATCTCTAATAATTTTATGGGTTGTGGTTTTCCCAAATGGATGTCCATTGCCTAGCTTTTCATGGAAGGTACTCATGATTTGGGTGGCTTTTTCTTGTGAGACACATCTCAAGTAAATTTCTTCAAAGTTTTTTCTATACAGGAACCCATCCTTGATTAGATAATGGGATACCTTCAATCTCAGGGCCCTCTTTTTCTCCATAGATAATCTTTTAGGAAAAGTACCATTAATTAGTAAATGTATAATAGAATCATAACATTCACTAGCTTGAAAGTTTTGTTGATCTACTTATATAATGCTTTCCCTAGGGCTAGTATTAAAAACCATTTAGATCAGATCTTGGTACCTTAATAATTTTTCTATTTTAATCTCCAAGTCATAATCCTACAAAATTGACATCCACTTACCTTTACATTATCCAGGCTCATTCTGACTTAATATAACCTTTGTGGCAGAGTTAGGCAAGATAACATGCACCTTATTCCTAAGGATGTAATGTATAAATTTCTTAACTACCTTAACTAATGCATATGCCTATTTATCAATCAATGAATAATTTAACTCAAAATTATTAAAATTAATGCTCATCAAATATATTGGGTGATCACACCCATCAATCTTCTGAGTTAATACTATAGCCATAGTATGGTTAGATGCAAAGGAGTAGAGATAGAAGTCCTTTAAAAAGTTAAGACTTATAAGGATTAGATCTTGGCTAATAACTCCCTTGATATCACTGAATTCCTTCCTAGATTATTCGTTCCATGTGACCTTGGCATCCTTCTTTAGCATGTCATCTAGTGGTTTGACAATATCTGCAAAGCTAAAAATGATTTTTCTTTAGCTATTTTCTACTATTTGGAGGCTCTATTCTAGATATGGCCTCCACTCTTTTAGGATATATAGAGATCCCATCCTTGGTTATGACATGACCTATTAATTTTTATTTTGTAACATAAAAGATACTTTTCTTAGGGTTTAAGGAGATCCCATACCTTCTACATCTCTAAAAAACTTGCTATAAATGCATAGATTGATCTTCCCTATTTTTAGAAAAAAAATTTAGATCATCCATATATACAATGATGCATTTACCTATCAGACCTTGGAAGGCATGGTCCATGGCCCTTTGAAATGTATCTCCTAAATTGATTAGCCTAAAGGGTATCCTCTTGTACACAAAGGTTCCCCAATTTATGGTGAAATTTGTTTTCATCTTGTCTTCTTTATCAACCAATACCTTTATACCCTGAAAATCCATCAAGAAAATACATCATAACTAAACCTAAAACAACTTGTATTATTTGGTCTAGAGAAGTAAGAGGATAGTTGTCCTTTTTTGATGCCTTGTTCAAGTTCCTAAAATCAATGCTCAATCTAATCTCACCATTTTTATTCCTGACTAGCACCAAATTATCCACCCAAGTAGAATGTTTGATGGGAAACACTATCCTAGCATCTAGTAGTCTCTTAACTTCCTTGAAGATAATTGGTTTTAAGATAGGGTTTATAATCTTGTATTTCTACCTGAAGGGCTTGAAAATTTATTTAATGGGTATGATATGGGTAATGAATCTTAAATAAAATATCTTTAAGTCATCATAGGACCCAACTATGACATCTTTATACCTAGTTAACAGCGCTTTGTCCTTTCTGTTCTCATTATTGGTATAGGCTTTTCCTATGTTCACTAGCTAGGGTTGATCTTGGTGGCAAAGATCCATTGCATTTTAGTCCTTTCCACTTACCTTGGGAATCTTAAAAACCTTAGCCAGCTTATCTTGATCAAATAGCCTCTCTAAGGCAATCATGCCTTTGGGGATTTTATTATCATTCAACTAAATGACTTTTCCATCAAATTGGACTTCCTAGGTTGTATTTTAATTAGTATCATCAATAATGTGAACCTCAAATGAAACAAAATTTATTATGAAATCTAATATCTATTGATCATCATTGAAGACTTGAAAATGGTTGACATTGTCAGGGACTGAAGGGCAAGGTATCAACTCAATGCTATAGTGAGGTGAGTCCTAGTTGGGCATGAGGTTGGCTATAGCAAATGACAACTCATCATCAACTTGGTTCTCTTTTCTAGGGATGGAGACAATTTTGAAGGCATCAAAAGACTCATTGAGATACCAAACCCTAAATTTATACCTTTTAAGGTATGAAATTTTGCATTGGTATTTGCTTCTTACTTGGTTAACCACTAGTTTTAAATCCCCATAAACTAGTAGTTCTTTGACCTTATTCTTTATAACAAATTGGCAACCTAGGATAACAGCCTCATATTCAACAAGATTGTTAGTGTAAAGGAATTGTATTTTATAGAAAGCATGGTACTTTCTATTAGTAGGATCAATTAAGACAACACCAACACCTAATCCTACCTTACACCTAGCACCATCAAAATGTAACTTCCATAGTCTAAGAATAACATGAGCACTTATTGGATCACATACCTTGACAGTTTCTAGGGTGAAAAATCTTAAGTCTGAGTCAATAATATTAACCCTTTCATTCACAACATTGTACTCAATGATCATGTGTTTCATCCTCAGATCTCTCTCAACCCTGATCTAATTAGGAACTCCCTTCCAAGGTAGCCACAAATATGAGAAATCTTTGGACATATAACCATTCAAATCCTTGGTCCATTCCCTATGTAACAAGATTCCATACACATCAGGAATGTCAACAACCTAGATATCAATAAATTATTGAACCCTAGTTTCAAAGGTTAATTGCATATGAACATTTAATAACTCACCAACCACTTTGACCCTAGATTTGTCTAATTGAGTAAGAAACCTATAAAAATTAATATGATTCAAAACAAGTTATTTGCATATAACTTCTAGCATGATATTAGTAGATGCTCTAAAATCTAGTAAATAATTATGCAAATTCTTACCAAACATCATGATAGTGAGTAGGAAAGGAGGAGATTCAACTTTGGCTTTATGTATAGTCACATTAGCATGGTTAGCCTTAGGTGGCTTGTTAAATTATTTGATAATGACTCTAGTAGAAGGCATCTTTGCCCTGTGATCTATGTCAGTTCATGCAATGTGATATTAGCCTTTATCTTCTTCATATCCTCAACTATATTATATCCAATTTTATTCGAAGAACTAGGAATATCAATATTAGGTTTAGGGGTAATCCTTTTAAGTGGATTAGGATTGTTGCTTGAAGAAGTATTTGGAGGAGTTCCAAAGTTATTTGGAGGTATTGAGGTTTTCAAAGGATACCTCTACTCTCTATTCTTCAATGGATAACTTTTCTTCAAGAATTATAGGAAGGTTTGGATCTTTTCAGGGATCCCATCGAGTTTATTCTCCTCTTGAAAAGGAAAATCAAAATTTTCCACCATGAAGGCTTGATGAGATGATTTGGATCCATAATAATCTACACCTTTATCCTTGTTAGGGACCATTTCAAATGTATCTAATTATTCCTGAAAGGCCTCAAAAGCCTTGAAAAACTCAATGTAGTCAATTTAACCATGCTTGGTTTTGTAATTTACTCTATAATAATCAAGAAATGTTATATTAGTGAGATTAATGTCCATGGTCTTCTTTTCAGAAGATGGCTCATTATTCCTATTATTATGAAATCTATCATTCTAAAATCATTATTTGGCCTATTAAACATTTGAAATGAGAAGTTCCTACTAGAACTTTCATTAGTATGTCTAACTTGTTTTTGTAGCTCAAGGAAATCAATGCTTAACTTTTGGATCATTTTTAGTATAGACTCATTCTCCTTTTTAGGAGTTTCAAAATTATGTACCTAGTTATTATTAGAACCACCAGCTGGTACTAAAGATATATGATCATTTTTTATTGAATCCATTAGTAACATGATGACTCAAAAATCCAATGTTCTTATTAGGAGCTTCATGGCTTAAAGGCAATTGGTTGAGGTTTGGAATTTTCTTTAAGGATGGGATATTTTGGTTATTATTTGGACAGATGTTCAGAGTAGGCATATGTGGGTTACTGTTTGGAATAGAATAAGCCATTTGTCCTTGGGGTTGCATTTGATCATTAATGGTCACTACCTCAGAATAATCTTTGGCTAATGAAGTCATAGTTGGCATAGATCTCTTCAAGAATACATAGGTCATGAGATCTACTTCATCCTTGTAGATTTATAAAGCTAAAACATCATCAGGTTTATAGGGTTATATGGTCTTACTATACATTTTTTGAAATATAGCATTGAAGGACCTGATAGGATCACTTGTATCTCTTCTAGTGGTTGTGAACTAATGGTAAATAACAAAAGTACTGACAATCTTACCAAATTGATCTATGAACACATTGGTGAAACTATCCCAACTAGTGATATCATTTTTGAGCAAGTTCAAGAACCATTCATAAGTAGCATATTTAAAGGTAAAGGGGAATAACCTACAAGCTACATCCTCATGTAAAACATTTAGCAACCTTAATACAACATTAAAAGATTTAATGTGTTCCTCAGCCGTTACTATACCTGTTAGACTAAATATAGGCGAATACTTCTTAGGATTACATGGGAGATTATGTACCACACCTTGCACATTGATTGAAGAGTCTCCCAACCAAGCCATACCTATATGAAGGTTGAAGGCAAAGGTACCTTAAAGAGGTGAATTTGGTAAATATTTGGATCTCCTAAATTTACCTTCATCACGTCTGGCCTTTTTATGAACCCCAAGTTCAAATAGAGGCTCCCTTGTCTCTGAGCATGATTTGGTTTGAATATTTGGAAATTATAGATTGAAGATTGAAGATCCTATTTGATATATGGTGTATTAGACTAATCTTTATAAATAATAAGGATTAAGCCTACACATGAATCTCATTTTGTAAAGATTACATAAAGAACAATAAAGGACATTGATCTTTGATAAAGATGTGTTCAATTATGTTAGTATGATCTATCTTTATAAGTTTAAGCTCAAATAAGCCTATATATATGAAAGATATGCCAATATTTGATCAAAACAAGCCATCCTAACCTCAAATACTATGAATTTTCAAATTTCAAACTAAATTTACCAAAACCGAGCATCAAATCTCAAGAACCTTGATCTTTGTTAAAGGAAGCACAAAGATATGTCATAAACCACAAAGTTCAATGATATTTACACTTATAATCAATAAATTACTCAAAGATCTAAAGGCATCAATCTTAAATCAAAACACCAAAATGGACAAATATCCAACCACTTCACAAAGTTGGCCCTCCTTCTAGTGCCAATGGAACACCTTCTTGTTGATGTCTCTAAATGCACCACAGAGGTTCTTAGTATTTAAAGAACACTTCTCATTTTAGAATTCTATGAATTTAGAGAATGAGTAGAAAGTTATGGCAACTTGATGTCACCTATGGTGGAATAGCAATAGATTAATGTATTGGTGTTCCATAAATTTATAATAAGTGAAGGTTGGGAGCCATCATGGTCCGTTCTTTGTGAATTATGAAATATCTATGTTAACACTCAATGAATTATGGTCCAATTGAATCTACAAACTAATCTATATGGATGTTGACAATGAAGTCTATGCTATAGTGATCTGGTGTAAAAAAAGAGCAAAGAGAAGGGTAAGGTAAGAAGAAATAAGTGATTGTTGATCTTGAACTCAAATATCATGACAAAGTTTCAATTATAACTGACCTTGTATTTAACTAGTATATGGTGTAAAATAGCAAAGATCAAATTTCATCACACCCCTGCCATATTCCTAAGGATGATATGAAATTATAAACGTAAAAACTAGATTTCACTTTAAAGGGTTGTTACTAGACTCAAATAACATTAGCACATATGAATACAGAACAAATGAAATAAAGCAAATCTAATATCCTTTAACTAATTTATCACAAGCATAAATTATAAACCCTATATCACAAATGAAAATTTAGAATTTAAAGAAACTATTCAAACTTAAGCATTAAAATCAATATTTGAGAGAAGAAGCTATGTTAATAATTAGCATATTCAATCTAGACAATCTTTTAAATAATTACTTGAATGCATTAATTGCTCAAAGTATACAAGTTTTCTCAATTTTTTTCTCTTTCACAAATGGTAATACATGCCCTTTATAGAAAGACAAGGCATTATATTGATCAACTATGAAATAAAAAATATACAAAAGTAAGGATAGTTGTCCTTTTTTAGCAAGTTATAGAATACATTTTATTTTTAAAGCTAGGTTGAGCTAGAAAAAATATGATAATAGACTAGCATATGCTTTACAAAATAATATTCCCTATCTTTAAATATTACAATATTTTACAAAAATAATATTAACTAGTGGGTGGGCCCATTTCCTTGGGACTTCCCTATTGATCTTGCATCAGTTCCATAGCTCTCTGGTGTTATTCTTTGATAAGCTCAATGTCCATAGCTAGCTTCATGAGGTAGACTTCTTCTTTATCAGCTAGGTCATCCAAATATCTATCATCTTTGACCATATCTTCTTTTATTCTCCCAAATTTTATAATATTTTCTTTAGCATTAAAGATCATGTCTAGAATACTACCATTATCATTACTTGATCTACCCTGGCTCTTGCTCTTTACTTCATTCATCACTAAAGTGACTTTATGTTTGTACTTTGCCTTATTAATGATCCCTAGGGCTGTAGTTTTGGTAAGATTAATAGACATGGTGCCTAGGAGCTACTTAATCCTAGTGATCAATTCCTTATCATTTGACATGAGTCTATTCAAATTATTTATCCATGCACTTAGGCCCTAGATATTGTCTAACATTATTCCCAATATGGAATTCAAGTGAGCTAGGCTAATAGATTTGAATTTAGGAATACAAAAATGCTAATGAGGTCCCTTATCCTGATCTCAACCTCCTACCATTATGTTATTAATTACTTATCCACCTCACCTTGTTGGCTTAAGGCATCCTACCTCAACTTTATTGATTTCAAAAAATCATACATATCAAATAATAAAGCCTAAAACATGTCAATAATAGCACTAGGCACTAATAAAATAACCTATGTCTCTAGGTTTTCCTTCTCCTTCTCCAAATTGTGAATCCTCTATTTCATCCCTCTAATTCTAGCTTTGGTTTGAGCTAATTGGGCCTCAAGTAAACTCTCAACATCCTATTCATGAATGGGATGTTTACCTAGTAGTTTTCCTTCCATTGGGGTCAGTCCCATAAAAGGTTTAACCTTATGGAAGGTGGATTCCTTAGTTCCCACCATGGCCTTCCTAGTGGTGACCCTCTCTAGTCCATCTATTTCTAGATTGAATTATACCATGGTAACTATCTTTGTGAACTTTGGAGGTTCTAGGACCTCAATTCCTATGTTGTTGGATGCTCTCATAGCATCCATTTTCTTGCTCTTTGGCCCTACAGTGGCCATAATTCTTCTTTCTTCTTCTTCCTTCATTATGGCCTTGATCTATGTTTTGATGTCATCATGTGCCTCTATGTTAACAACATTTGTTAATGGCCATGAGTTAGAGAGAGAGAGAGAGAGAGAGAGAGAGAGAGAGAGAGAGAGAGAGAGAGAGAGAGAGAGAGAGAGAGAGAGAGAGAGAGAGAGAGAGAGAGAGAGAGAGAGAGAGAGAGAGAGAGAGAGAGAGGATTTTTTTAGTTTCCCATAAATGAATTAATCTAGGATGAGTGGTTCACGGATAGGGAATTCCTCATTGAATATATTAATCTCACTCTTGGATTCTTAGACACAATAGGGACCAATGCTAACTCTGATTTTATAGATTCCTTTGGGGCCAATTGGACTATGTCAAGAGAAACTTATTTTCCTTTCTCTTCTTTAGGCTCCCCTATTTGGATTTATGCTTCTTCAATCTATTCCCCTTCCTCATCAGTGCCATATGCCTTGATAATTTATTTGATGGGACCTTCAACTGTCTCATCTAGTTATAAAGAAATCATATCTAAATACTCAACTAGAGATGAAGGCCTTTGGGGTGGTGTTGAAGATGAGGGTCCCTCTCCAAGTCTTTCTAGCATCTTTTCTTTTCTGTGTCTTTGTTCAATTTGTCTTTGGGATTATGGCTATTCTAATTGAGGTTGCTCTTGGGATGGCCTAAAAGGTCTAGGCAACAAATGATATTGGAGAGGATGCATTTGCCTCACCTCCCCTACTGGTTTATCATTACTTCTCAACTGATGTTCCAACTTAATGTTGTACACCTTGAGCCTAGCTGACACCTCCTCAAAGTTCTTTTCCTTGATGTAAATGGTGTCAAGGACATCGATCTGATGTACATACTAGTTTTGGTAGTTTCTTACCCTTAAAATGATCACTCACTATATTCTTGGGATCCTATCATTTGAGCTCATCAAATTGAAACCTAAATAAATCCTTATGCTTGGACATTATCTCCACTTGTTTCCAATATTGTAGCATGGTGCTTCTAATGATTAGGGGAAAGGGATGGAGAAGACCCTTCCTCTCCTTCTTAAAAATTCCATCAAGCCCATTGATGAGTTGAGAGGCAATTTCTATCTTAGTTAGTTTATTAGATACATAAATAGGTAACCTATAGGGTGAGGACATGATTTATTCAATCCTGATAACTATACAGTCTAGATAAAACTATATATCCGCTATCATCTTTACATACTTATTGATCAATGGGTTAACCCTAGGCATGGGATAGCCTGTGATGGCCTTTACTAGAGTAGGATAGACATAATCACAGATGAATTACATGTGGTTCTTGTATTTGAAGATGAGCAATTTTTAATAGTGGTGGGATATGGTGGTTCTACCCTTAGGAGACCAATTTCTCATGATTGGGAAGTTGGTAGAAACAAGTAGGGCATATAGAAAGTATGACATCATGTAAAATTGCTTAGATATTTTCCTTCTAATGGTAGTGAACTACTTTCCTAGGAAGACATTGATCAAGTCTCCAATAGGAGGGGTGAGTTTCTCTTCAATCATGAAATATACATAGGAGACCCAAATCTTGTTTACATAAGTGATTTAGGGGGTTCTTGATGCTCTATTTAATAGGGTCATGATTACCCTGATCCCTTCCCTGATTTAGATAATTGGGACCCTTCTCTCAAATTTTGTGAAGGCATGGTTCCCTTGGTGTAACCAGGGTCTGAGGATGGTGTCCAAGTCATACTTGCTGGTCCACTCCTTGATTTTGGCTAAGTCTACATGGAGCTTTGGGAGCTTATACTAATTTTTTAAGTCCAAAGGGAAAATGTAGGATACCTTCTTATAATTTCCTTCATGAATGATCCAAAACATCATCATCACTAGTTATTAGCATAGGAACATGGATAAGATATGTAGGGTCACACCCAGGTAGTTTAAATACAATACCATAAATGCCTTTGATTTTAGTCATAGAGATGGGCTCAAGAGTGCCTTATTGATTTGCCACCAATTTTTTACCTTCATACGCTTAATTATCCATGATCTAGTTAGGGATGGGATACTTTTGATTTGGTAATAATTAGTTAGATCACCATTATAAATCTAGGATTCATCTTCATCTAGCGAGTCTTTTTCTTGGCTAGAGGCCATCATTGTCTATCCTTCAATCTACTAAAATTGGAGCAATAAAATATATGAAGTGAAGTACATCTAGTTTAACAATAACATAATGAAGTTATACCATCTAAATTGCAACCATGTCATAGTGTTTCATACCAATATTGGCAATTATTTGCTTCTCCTTAGTAATGGGTTTTAGCTCCTCTATGGCGAAGAAGAGTTCAGACCAATTATTGTTTCCATTATCGAGGGATACAACATCTAATTCAGTTTCCTTGAAGACTCTTCCCTCATTATCTATGGATAAATAGAGGTTTGTATCCTCTTTCAACTGCTACCTATGAGATTCCATGGCTTCTGCTTGCAAATTGTTCACTAATGGATAGCAATTGATCTCTATGAAAGATATTTTTTGCTCAAAAACATAATTAAGCTTCTCTCAGATTGAATTTTAACTAATTAAATCCACTTATGGCCCCTTTATGTAAGATTTAGGGGTTTGGAGCTTTAATGGTAGGATGTATCTAGACTTTGGCTTATACATGCCTAAGGTTTGATTTGGACCTTTGCCTTTATAGTTTTATATTTTTGAGCACATAAGATCTCTTATTTTATCCTTTTCTACTTGATTGGTTCTTATGTGGCATTTGTCTAGACATTTTATGGAATTTTTCATAAATGCCTTTAGAGCACTAGACATTGGAAATTAAAAATGACCCCTTTTATTTCACACTATCGAATAAAGATCCTACGATTGATTGTGAACCATTGATCTTGATTCAGGTCCTTATTTTTGATTGGCTATTTTGGTATTAATCCTTATGGTTGTGCCACTTGGCATTTTCACATGCCTTCTTGAGCTCTGTATCCTATGTCAGTCATTCATTGAATGAGAATTGGCCATGTGGTGATTCCACAAGCCTTTGAAAAGTATTCGATGTCTTCACACCATTGAATCACTCTTTCATGATGAAGCATGAATGATTAGATTTAAGTTAACCTCATGTCATTTAATCTCCCTCTCATGATGAATCATGGATTGTTAGATTTAAGTTAGCCTCATGCCATTCAATCATCCTCTCATGATGAAGCATAGACAGTTGGATCTTGCAAGGTACATGGGTTTTAAGTTAACACATTATTAAGGTAGGGACTTAGGTTAAAACATCTTAGGCTAAGTATTATTTAATGTTTATTAAACATTAAATAAACTTTTGGATAAAGTATTTATGCCTAAGTTTTTTCAATATTTATACAAAGGGGACCCTGGCTAAGTATTTTTAGGTCACAATTTATGTTATGTTTAATAAATACAATGGATATTTTGAGCTAAAATAGTCATTGATTATGTTCAAAAGGTGTTAAAATGATATAGTGATTAAGTAATAAATAGAGTTTTATTGCATTAATAAACACCCTAAAACCTTTAGATAAAAGCATTTGGTATAAGTTTCATGTCATAAGGACCCTTTTAAGATAAGAATTAACATAAGTCTTTAGTCTAAGGTTTTCAATACTTAAACAAATGTAATAAGGACCTTAAGATATAGACTTGGAATACATCCACTTTTACATGTATTCATACCATAAAACCACTTCAATATTTATAGTTCAAAGTTTTCTAGTATTTGAGCATCCTTTGAGGGCTTCCATTAGTCTACAAAGCAATTTATGAGTTTCCTAGCAACATTTTGGAGTACATTTTAATTTTGAGTAATATAATTCATTAGCTTAAATTTGATGAGCTCATAGGTGTCAAATACATCCTCATGGATGTCAAATGATGATTATGGGAACATCAATTTTTAGCTAGTGAAGCTTTTAGTCTTATGGCCTTAAATTTGATGGTCATGTAGATGTCAAATGCATCCTTGTAGATGTCAAATGACATTCACATGAATGCCAAATTTAAGTTCATTAGAATTTATATGTTCCAATGTGAGAGTGCCACTTGGCACCTCCATGGGGATTCCCCAAGATCTTAGAATCAATTCACTCCATAGGTTCAAGATTTGGGATGAAGCAAAGCCATCTGATCATGATTTGAGAGCCTCAAGTGTAAGTATACCACATGTCATCTTGTGGGCCTTATATGATCCTTTAACTTTTTAACTATGCCTCACTTCATCTGATCTTCAGTCTGTGATGAAACAAGAATTGTCAATCAAGATCTGATAGCTCAAATGTGATTGGTCCCAAGGATTAAGTGTTGGATTCTACTAGGATTTCCTCATGCTGTTGGATTGAAAGGCCACAAGGAAGTGTAAACTATTAGATCTTGTGAGTTATGTGCCTTTTAAGCCAAGACTCAGGCCTTCCTCACTCCAATGGATCAAGCCCTATGATGAGGTGCGAGCTATTGGATCTATGAAGATGCATGAAAATTAAGTTAAGACCTATAGTGACATGAAATACTTAGGCTAAGGTGCTAAGGCTAAGGTTTCATTTATATTAATAAATATGATGGGGCCATAGGATTAAAAAATTTAGACTAAGATATAAATCAAAGAGACCAATTTTAGGAAATATTAAAAGGGACCCTACAAAATCAACATTAGACTTAGAAATATAAAGAATTGAAAGGGGAAATAATAAAAATGACCAAGCATTCTTTTAGGCTAATTTATAGTTGTGTTAAAAAATATGACTAAAGCTTTAAACATGGAAATTATGCTTAAGTCTAAAATGGATTTTAAAAGGTTCTCAGCAATTTAGTTCCTACCTATATTCAAATTTAAACTGAGGGTTTTTGATAGGGTTTTGGAACATGAATTTCTCAAGAACACTGTGGAACCTATGACTATAAGCCATGAGGACCATTTATTAGCAATGTTAGACAAACTTAAAGCAAAGCATAACTAGTAAGTTTGTCTTTAATAAAGTGGAGGACACCAATGATCTACACATGTCATAACATCAGATTAAGCTTCAAGGCTACTCAAGGGTCCCAATTTTCAAAAATGGGTGTATGTTGGCCTCAACACCACACTATATACCTATAAGAATTCAACAATGTATTATTGGATGCACTCGTAACTCTAACTTGATGTACAAATAATTCAATATCTCTAATAGATTTAACTTGTTTGAATCCTTTCTTCCTTTCCCATTCAAGCCCATTAATAAGATATTCATATTCAATTGTATTGAAAGAAAAACTAAAATAAAACTGAATGGATGAATAGTACATTTCATTTGATGGAGAAACAAGCATCGTCCCTGTACCTACTCCAATCTTGCTTCTCAAGCCATCAAAAAATAACTTAAAAAACCATCACTATCCTCATTAGGCTTAGAAAGAGAAGGTATGGATGTAGCTTATTCATGTAAGCAATAGATCCCAAGATCACCCTCTTCAATCCAACTATATGGATTAAACTCATGATTTTATCCCCCATTCATCAAGGAAGAGATCTGAAATATCTTCAAGAGGAACAATTGGTTCTTTGTCACTAGGCTGATCCTCCTCATCAATGATATCGAATGTAACATTAGTAACATTTGGTTTTTATGGCTCAATGTGAAACCTTGAAATGGGTTCTTATCTTATAGTAACTTTGGTGCCATATCTTGTCTTAAAAATCATGTAGGATCAATCTGATGACAAGTAACCACCAATATTTTCCATGAAATCCCTTGAAAATAAAAGGTAAAATATGGTGGAAAGTACAAAAAAACCACATATTGAGCAATGGATAAATTAGGATAAGCATAAAGAGTTAGATTCAAACCCTTGATAACACCAACTATCTTAGTGGTTGATCCATCTAGTTTTAGTACATCTTTAGCATGAGGTTCATATTTAAGGCCTAATTTATCCACTATTTGCTTTGTCATGACCGATCTGCTATCTCCACTATTTATCATATAATTATGCACCAAAAAATCACCAATGATCACCTAAACATATAAGGGAGGAGGCTTGTTCACCTTATCTTGTTGTGATTCACTAGTCTTAGATATATTTATATACATAATTATACATTTTTTGTTTCTCTTGATGATGAGATGACCTTACATATCTCCTCTTATAGAATATCCCTTTGTTTTGGAATATAAAAATTATCCCATATAGGCATATTTACATGAAGCTTTTTCATTTGATCCACTATTTTAAGAGAAGAATCACTAATATTTGACTACCCTCTAGGATTGATGACATCACTTTGGGTCTACTTATTTTGGTGTGTAAATGTACCCTTGTAATTATGATTTATTTGAGATAATTGAGCCTTATGATTTACATTAGACTCTATTATACCTTGTTTCATGGATGGAATTTTAGCTGAACCTTTGCCACTTTCTTGTACCTCTTCAATAACCCTTATTTTAGACCTAGTATTGGATGCAATTGAACTATCTACCAGCCTAATTGAGATGCCAGGTTGATTAACTATAAAAAATTCTCTTTTTTGTAATTTTACAATTTTATCAGTTGATTGATCTTACTCTCCAACATAGATAACATGATTATAAACCTTTTCTTGTGTTAAATAAGGAAAAGCTTTTTCTTGTGCCACACAAGCTTGATTCAACCCTCTATCTTGATTGATAAATTATTCATGATATTGAATCAATTGAGGAGGCCATTCTTTCTCTTAGATAATATTTTTTTGAGTGGGTACTAGGGTTATTTAATTTGAGGATGCATTTAGATTGAAACTTGTGTATGGTCTAACATTGTTGATATGGCCTTGGCCTTGAGAATTTCCTTAGAAGGGTGTACTATTTGATTGATAAGGATGATAAGATTGGTTCCATCAAGAGGGATTATGAAATTAACATTGTTTTCTCTCCAATTCCATGACTTTGTTTGTAAGAGTCTTAAGTAGTCCTTCTACATCATTTGGATTGCTTGCTTGAGTAGGGGAAGCTAACTCATGAGAAGTCATGGTACGAATTGGGGAAAGAGTTGGAGTAAGAGATTTAATGTTAGGAAACAAATTCATAGGGGCCCTTAGATAAAAATTTCTATCTTGGATCAGATTTTTTTATCCCTAATGAAAATCTCAAAAGCATTCGATAAGGTATTTCCACCTATAGATTGAATCATAACCACTATATCACTATTCAAAACCTTAGGGTAGTATAGGAATGCATAGTTTGGAATGGGTATTACAAGAATTTAGATACTATCGCATGTATTTTGGAACCTAGCATTGAAATCTTGCATGAATTCTTGAGGATCACTTTTTATGGTAGTCAATTTCTCAACTGAGGACAAATGGTCACTCTTATTTTTAAATCTTTTACTAAATTTTTTGTCAAATTCATCCCAAGAGTAAATGGAATTGGGTGTTACAGTTATATACCAATCCAAATATTTTCCTTTAAAACTAATTGCCAACAACTTGATTTCCCTAATATGCTTAACAGGAGTAAGAGTAGTTTATCCATTAAAATAAGGGACACTCTTAAGGGTAGCCACTAGAATGTCATCATATTGTTGAAATTTTAAAGGATAAACACAATTAAAAGAAATAAAAGGTATATTTCTATCAATGATATTAGCCTTAAGAGAACTTGGATAGTAGGGAATAAAGAGTTTTCTTCTAGGTGACTTGGTGTAAGGGAGAGCATGAGGAAACCTCTTCATTTTGTATGAATAAAAAGGTAATTCAATAAAATCAAAGGAAATACCTTTTCATTTTTGTCTTTTAGTCACCTTTGGCATGAAATTTGGCTCACTAGTTAGCTACCAAGAAATTAAAACTTGATAGAGTTTCTAGCTAATACATGAAGAAGGTTTTTATAGCTACACTTTTACCAAGACCAACATCAATCTTGGAAAACTTCTTTTTCTTTGAGTCCAACTAGGTGTGACATAACTATTATATCTCAAATTTTCATCCTTGAGAGGGTGATTAAATCCATCTCAACTTGAGCTATGAAATAAGATTGATCTAAGGTTATTGGTGACCTTGCAAGTGGATCAAGCTTCTAACTTTTAGGCTAGCTCCCAAGTACAACACTTGCACTAAAAACTATGCTACTTGATTGACATGGAAAAGGGAGATATAAAGATTAAAACTAACAAAAAACTTAAAGGTGATGCACAAAACATGAGGTCCTCAGCTTGTTAATAATGCACTACGAAATAATAAGTTGCAATGTAATTATACTACTCTAAAATAGTCCCTATCACACTAGTGCTTCAACATAAAGGGTGAAATAGCTTAGGATGATCAACCAAGAGGTGATATCAGAAATAACTAATGGTTTAGTAGTTATCTAAGAATTAAAACCAGGTATTACACTTCATATGACCTATGAGAGGCACAAACTTACATAAAGGCATGGACATGAAGGATAAATGTAAGGAAGTACATACACTATCACTAAGCATCATCAACATAATACACTCAAGATAACTATTTTAAAGATTAAGATAAAATAGAAAATTTTAATTTATTCTAATAGGAAATTACAAGACTTAATTTTGGTAGGGCTTAACCATAACCAATGTGAGGATGGTTTGCAAAGACATACACAGTTGAATATAAAGGAAAGTGTGAGAAGGAGAGAAAGAGAGAGAAGGGGTGTTGAAGATCATAGAAAAGTTTCCTCATATTGTTAATTCAATCAATATAATAAATTTAACAATAAAAAATTCATGAAGGTTCTTATTAAAATGTGTACACTTGCTCAATGATATTCTTCTTCAAATTGGTGTAGGGGGTTACTTAGGCAAATTTGAGCTTTTGAATTTAACTCATATTTATTAAGGCTAAAAATCCACACAAGTAATAATAGTTAAAATATGATTGACAAATATTTAGAATGATTAAGATGTTTCTATGCCACTCCCTTAAAATTTTTGTAACCTCTCTTTCACTCCTCATTAGTATAAAATCTTCACTAGCTCCTTTTATGCTCAAAATGCTTAAAACATGGTTTTCAAACTCATGACTACAAAAAAACTTCATGAAAAAATATTTATTATATTTAAAACTTGAATCATCCCATATTAGTGCCTGAAATGTTTTCTAGCACTCCATTTCATGCCAAAACCTCTTAATTGGCTTCATTTCCATGTAACCCTCAAAACATACAAAACTCCTTATATAAGACAATGTGTGGATAGTATTTACAAAATAAGAAGTTATTTAAGTACCCAATATTCCCTTACATCTCCCTAAAAAATTTCATGACCTAATACTGAGTGAAACCATACTTATTTACCTTTTTTATCTTTCCAATGAGGCCTCAATTATGCCTCTAGGCCTAGAAACTATGATTTTGCTCCACATACCTCCCACACATATGAAAATTATATTAAGTGTTTGATTAACTTTACCTATCACATTACCATTCTACATGCCAAATTTGGGCCTCTGAGACCTTGTGTAGATATAAAAACCATGAAATGGCCAAAAACCCTAGCCTTTCACAAGCCCTTTTCACACTGCCTTCAACAATCATACCTGCAGGATCATTTTTAGGGTGATATGTATATATTTTTGGACTTTAATAGGTTTATGAAACATAAATCCATCTTTCCTAATGGTTTTTATCAGTCCATGAGGCTAACAACATTATTTTGGGCTCAAATATTTACAAAAACATAACATTTATTACTTATGTATAGGTGCAAGTACAAATAAGTGTCATAGTTAGGAACTCCTTGGAGTTATAAATGATTTTTAGGTGATTTTAATAATAATTCATCCAATTTAAAGTACTTTGGAATATGATCTCTCTCATTGGGATCCTATCAAGGTTTTAGGAGAGTTTAAAGTAGTTTAGGGTCACAGTGATTGTTCATAAACCCTACAGATTTAAATTTTGAACTAATGCCACAAATTTAAATTAAAAAATTATCCTAAACTAACCATAGGTTATAAAGTTCCATTGTAACTATTTCATACAATTCTAAGCACAAGATGTTGTTTCTAGGGTCTCAACTATGCCATTAGAGAGTGGTTTACAGTCTTAACCATTGTTCATATAAGTTAGGGACCTAAACCAACATATGATGCTAAAATATTGGAGTATGGTTAACAATTTTAAATACATGAAAAACATTGGATCCCAAGCATAAGGTTAGTATCAAAATAAATAAATAAAGTCTATCTTGGATGCAACTTGTACCTAGAAGAGCTTGATAAGGTCTTATAGGCCTAAATGGTCATTTTATTATATTGATATACCTATAAATTCCCCTATAGGTTTTATAAAATATTTTTAAAAAATATTAATGTCTTCATGTTCTCACTTTACCCTCAACAAATCACTTTTCTCATGACTTACACATAGGTTTGTGTGTGTGATCTTAAGCTTATTAGGCCTAAGCAGACCTATCAACATTTGAATCATTTTTGTTGACTCTAAAGCTCATATGGAGTAATAATGAGATTATAGGATTCCCATGTGAATTTATTATTCCTAAATACATCCTCTCTCTAAAACCAAGTAGGCATATTCACTTGACAAGGCAGGCTTATAAGAGTCAAACTGACTATGTGAATGTAGGGTTAAAATGAACTATTTTGATCATCTTTTGTGACTTATTTTTAGGTATTATTTGACCTATAGTGACCCTTTTAACCTTTTATATCTATATAAACACCAATTCCATTTTTATACATTTAACTCCCTTTTTAAGTTTGTAAACTAATTGTAGTTACCCAAGTAAACCTATAGGTGATCACTTGGTGTCTTGACTATACTTTTGGAATTTAGAATCCTAATGAAAATCACTTATGAAAGGAATAACCTTTTTCATAGCATTGAGAGTTTAGTGTTTTATTTTTAACCTTTTAAAATTTCAACTACATTATATCCTCACTTGCATACATGTAAATTATATTTGCTCAAGACATGTTTGTAGGTGATGGCTAAGAGTTCTTTAAATATTAGGCTTTGAAACTTGGGATTATCAACTAGGCTGTTGAAATTTTGAATGTAATTAAACTTAATTAAAGGATAGTTATAACCATAATACAACATCATTGGCCTCTCATGGAATCTAAAAACATTTTCCCTATTGTATTCATACACAGGCCTATGTATGAGCGTCTAGGCTTGTGAAATTACTCATCTCAACCTTTTTTTGACTCTCAGATAGCTTAGGTGATCTCATTTATTTGTGTATTATTTAATACATATAATAAGTTATTATATCTTCATATATTTTCATTCATGTGAGAAAATGGATTTTGACTCAAAATGAAGACATACAGGTCTAGAACCTATAGGTTTACTTTTGCTTGAATAAACTATTAAGAACCAACTTCTTGAGTCTTGGTCACTTTGGAATTGTATAAAATCATGTCCTTTCCATATCATACCATAAATAGGCATGTATACATCCTACTAAACACTATGTAATATTAAATTATGTCTTTTCATGTACAAGGATCATGTATGAAGGTTAGAGTTCATGTATTCACTCATGCTCTTTTGATGATGTAGTGAGATATACCAAGGTAATATGAGTGTTTAGGGGCCTAAAAAATGTCTCTCCCATCCTCATAAATCTTCAATATGGGGTTTATGATCCATGAATGACCATATACATGTCTGTAGACCTTTGGGTGGCTAAAACATACCCTAGCCTTTTTTGAGAGTATATTTGGATCCCACTCTCATTTTATTATACCTCAAATTTTTTTATTGAAATTATCACATGATATCATTGAATTTTCATTTTTATTTTGTCCATTTTTATCAATCAATCCTATAGGAAATTTATTCATATACTACACCATGCCTCCAAAGAGTAAGAATCATGCCACCACTTAAAGGATTGTCTGTAAAGAACTAATTTTAAAAGAGAAAGAACATGTATAATATGAGAAGTAAAGGTGTTCCATTTTAAATTACTAATAAATTACTTTAAAACTTTTGAGAATGACAATACTTAGAACCAACCAAAATGCTTGTAGTTGGGGTGGTGATGTTCATATATGCTTGAGACACCAATTTAATTCTTAAATACACCTTACATAGTTGAGTAAATTGATGAAAATTACATTAAAATTAAAAATTTAATCTTTTAAATCACCTCACAAAATCCATTTTCTTCCATCGAACTCTAAAGTGAAAAAATAGAGGCAAAACTAGACCCTGCTTGGATGAATAAGACACAGTGACCTCCTTTCACTCTTATTGATTGTTCATAAATGAGGTGCCAAAAATATGATGAATATGGATATTTATTTTAATTTCATGACTACCAACTACTATGGAAAAAATATTATACCATGACTCTCTCCCCTTTGTTTGTACTGAGCATATGTGACCTTTATTAGTTTGCTAAGAGAGCGATAGAGCTTCTGATGAAAATTTTGGAATATTAGGACATTTAAAAGATTTTAAATAATGAATATTGATTTTATAAGGTAAAGATACACACTTTAACTATTTTTAACTTCAAATGGGTCTCTCAAGTCTATACAAGTGCCTATAATCATGTTAGGAGGCCCCTTATCCAACGGTAGCACAATTGATTACTTATATATGAGCAATTGAACACGGAAATTATACCAGAATGATTAAGAGACTAGAAACATGAGACAACAAAGAATTTGAGAGACAATACACATAATTGTATTAGATAATACTAGAAGAAAATACAAATAAGGAAGATGCCACTTCTCCCTCCACCTCAAAGGCTTGCCACACCTCAAGACCTTCTTCCCTCTCTCTCTTGATCAACACAAAACCAACTCTAAAACCTGAGTTACAATCCCTCCTTGAATGCTATAGCTGATCTCCTTGACCTTACACCTGTAGATCTCCTTGACCTTGCTTGCTTCAATACTCTTACTTGATCAATTTGATAATTACAATACATGCCTCATGGGTCTTTAAATAGAATCCCATGGTTACAAAAATAGACATCTAACTACTAAAATTAGACACACAGCTCGCGAGTTAAAATAGCCTCTTAGCATGCAAACACTCGATTTAACTAACTGACTGTTCGTAAACAGCAGTTCTGGACCGCACAGGCGACCGACATCGGTCCCTGCTTGTCTGGTGCTGCTGACGTCAGCCGACTCTCTGCCATCACCGGTCTCCTTCTCCACTGCATCTGACCAACGTCGGTCATACTGCCGACGCCGGTGGCTCTGGTTCTTCAGCATCCTTTCTTCATGTGTGTGCAAACAGTTGAAGCTTTTAGCTCCACACCCTAACAATCTCCCACTTGGAGATAAACAGCTGCAACCTGTACCTGTACCTGTACACCATCTATTTTGTTCCTTAGGCTCTGTATCCCTCTTCAAAGTCACCCTTGAAGACCAACCACCATGAAAACCTGTGATGCTATCCCTATCACCTATGCCATAAGAATTTTGCTGCTCCCAAATTCTTCATGACATACTTCTAAACCAACTTTACCCTTAGCTCAGAAAACTCCCTGTATATGCAACCCTACAAAAAGTAACACAATACAGTAACAGGATAATGTAGCTAATATTATCCAACCTGGTAAAGATAAAATACAATGGTCAAACCTCCATTGCCCTGCAGCTAACTCAAGACCATATACCATAGCCTTCTGTCTCAGATGTCCATCCACTCTCTTCTCTAAAACGGGAATCCATCCCTCTATCCAGCTGACAACTCCACCAAGTACCTGTTTGGCTTTACTCCAAGGACTCACACTCCTCATCCATGTCAAGCTCCCACTGTTTCTGGATTCTACTTGCATTGCTTCCTCCATCTTCCTAGTTCATGACTAACAGTAAGCAATATAAAGAAGGTGAACAATGAATATGAGGTTCACATACCTTTCCTGACCTCCACATGGGTGTTTGAGACTTAGTAATTCACCCAACATCCGTTCCAGTGACCAATCTCAGCCAACTCCCAGTCTGCTCCCGACCGATGTCGGTTCCCTGCACTGATCCTGACTGCCGACATCGTTACCCCTGGCCGACGCCGGTGTCCACCCTGCCGACGTCGGTCCTGATGACCGACATCGGACTTCTCCTGCCCGACCTACCGACCTTGCTGGTCTGCACAAGACCGAAGCCGATGTCTGGATGACCGACGTCGGTTCCAAGTAACCGACATCGGTGCCTATGTGTTCCCGTGAGTGATGAATTCTTCATCCGCGAGCTCTTCTTGGATCAAATCTCTATCCATGCTGCCCTGCTCAGATTTATTTACTGCCTCTAACTGTTCTAAGGCCTTCATCTCCTCCAAAAACACCAAGACATCCATGTTCTTGTCAAAAGCCTCAAATTTCCTTTTCCTGCAATGAATTCTATCCATGCCTTCTGAACTTGAACACATACCTTTTGAGTCAAGAACTTCCATTCCCTTCTTATTCATGTGACCCTGCCTAATAGACCACATCTTCGAATCTGCACCAGAAGTGAAATCAGTAGTACAAGTAGATAGATAAAGAGAACCTACTTTCTTACCTCTTGCTAAAACAAGTGCTCCCTTGGTAACCTTCCAAGAATCCGCTGTGAGGGTTATTGTGCATCCCTCATCCCCCAACCTTCCTACAGAAATCAAACTCTGCTTCAGAATTGGAACATGCATGACCTCCTTCAACACCCATGTGTTGTCAATCTGCAATCTCAGCTGCACTTTCCCTTTGCCAACTATTTGACAAGGTGTACCATCCCCTAAATAAAGAACTCCAAAATCTCCCTGTTCATACTCATGAAACAAATCTCTGTTTGGGGATGCATGAAAAGATGAACCAGAATCTAATACCCATGATCCTACGTGACTATCCAAAGAAAGTATGAGAGCATCCTGTACCACAATGTTTGCATCCTTTGCTTCTTCAATACCTGCATGTTGATTCTCTTTATCTCTCAACCAACACTCCTTCTTTATATGTCCTTTCTTTCCACAAAACCAGTAGGTAATACCTTTAGACTCGGATCTCCTTCCCGACCTTGATTTCCCTTGCTCAATCTTCTCCTTTTGCCTTCCTCTGCTTTCCACACTTAGAGCGTTCCCTGATGATTCACCTGTGCTTCTCTTGCGTATTTCCTCATTCAAGATCACACTCACAACATCATCAACTTTTAAGATTTTATAAGCAGATGCAGAGTTACTTACTGCCATAACCATACCGTCCCAACTTTCAGGCAAAGAACATAAAATCAAGAGAGCCTTTACCTCATCATCAAAAACAATGTTGACTGAAGCTAATTGGTTTACCAAACCATGGAAATCACTGAGATGAGTATGTACCGAACCTCCTTCCTGC
Source organism: Torreya grandis (assembly GCA_037957365.1). Classification (NCBI taxonomy): domain Eukaryota; kingdom Viridiplantae; phylum Streptophyta; class Pinopsida; order Cupressales; family Taxaceae; genus Torreya; species Torreya grandis. The sequence goes on along the minus strand of JARHVA010001225.1, from coordinate 1,096,076 downwards.
ATTTGCAAAGTAAATAGCTGCTTCATAAGGTATACCTTATTAGAAGCCGAGGGCTTTTCGTATAAATTTGCCAAGGACTTTATCAACTCTTTCATTGTTTTACACTGTGATAAGCTGGAAATCACAGAAGCTCCAAGACTCAACCTTATGGAACCGAGAGCCTTCCGATCAAGAACACTCCATTCTTCATCCTTCATATCTGTGGGCTTGCATGCAACCCCACCCAACGGTAAGTACAGATCCTTCTGATACAGATAGTCCTCAATCTGCATCCTCCAGTGTTGATAATTCTTGCCGTTAAACTTCTCCATTCGTAGCCTACTTTCTTCTGCCATTGCTGAACTCCCACTCAATCAGAAAACCCTGTGAATGACCTGTAATCAAAAACAATAACCTGCTTCCTGCAAACCGTAGCTCTGATACCAACTGTTAGGAGGCCCTTTATCCAACAGTAGCACAATTGATTACTTATATATGAGCAATTGAACACAGAAATTATACCAGAATGATTAAGAGACTAGAAACATGAGACAACAAAGAATTTGAGAGACAATACACACAATTGTATTAGATAATACTAGAAGAAAATACAAATAAAGAAGATGCCACTTCTCCCTCCACCTCAAAGGCTTGCCACACCTCAAGACCTTCTTCCCTCTCTCTCTTGCTCAACACAAAACCAACTCTAAAACCTGAGTTACAATCCCTCCTTGAATGCTATAGCTGATCTCCTTGACCTTACACCTGTAGATCTCCTTGACCTTGCTTGCTTCAATACTCTTACTTGATCAATTTGATAATTACAATACATGCCTCATGGGTCTTTAAATAGAATCCCATGGTTACAAAAATAGACATCTAACTACTAAAATTAGACACACAGCTCGCGACTTAAAATATCCTCTTAGCATGCAAACACTCGGTTTAACTAACTGACTGTTCGTAAACAGCAGTTTTGGACTGCACAGGCGACCGACGTCGGTCCCTGCTTGTCTGGTGCTGCCGATGTCAGCCGACTCTCTGCCATCGCTGGTCTCCTTCTCCACTGCATCTGACCGATGTCGGTCATACTGCCGACGCCGGTGGCTCTAGTTCTTTAGCATCCTTTCTTCATGTGTGTGCAAACAGTTGAAGCTTTTAGCTCCACACCCTAACAAATCACCCGCAAAGGAGTGATTCTCTCAATTTGGATGTTGAACCTAAAAAATGATGTAATATGACATTAATAAATGTATGAAGATTATATAAATACCTAAAAATATTTTACAAATGTATTTTATGGATATTTTATATTTTTTAGCTTTGTCATATGTTGAACTTGACTATATGCACTTTTCCCTTGTATTACACTTTACCCTAATCTTCATGAAGAACCTTAAATTATCCAAACAAATGTTAAATGTTTATACAAGGTATTAAAATTATGGTATGAATTTTAGAGATAATTCTTAACATTTGATATCATTTTAATCCATATTTTCATGTTCACCTTATGATTAGACTAAAACAAGACAAAATATAAACATTACCTTAATCGTGTCAAAATAACCTTAATTTATGCTAATAAGAATTTAACAAGACCATTTAAAGACCAAAAAAGGCATGTAAGGACTATGAAAAAATTCATAAAACATGAAAAATCAAGTTTTTAATGAACTTGATCTATTTTATCCAAAATTTGGCTAGCAATATAATACCCTTTACATTCTATATAATGGTCTACTATTGTTAGTCTTACTACATAAAGGAAAGAAACCAATGAACTACTTGTTATTTGACTTAACATGCTGTTAATGGATGTTATCCCAACCATGAAATGCAAACACATTGGCTAGTTAAGTCCCTTTGAAATTTAAATGGCATTTAATATTGATAATAAATAATAGTATACCATTATATATTGATGGTTCATTGGTTCCTTTCTTTTATGTAGTAAGATTGATGGTTTTAGTTTGTATGTGAAGAGTATCCAGAAAGCTTAAGATAATACTTATTATTGATAGTGAATAATATTAGACCAATATATAGACTGTGGTTCATTGGTTTCTTTTCCTTATGTAGTAAAATAAACAATAGTGTGAATGGCCTAGGAATTTTGCATTCAAATTTAGTTATAGTATAAAGCTAGAATACAAAGGTATAGAGTTCAAATTAATTTATATGTATCATATCTGAGAATGATATACATAATGTAAAGAGTATTATCTAGGAAAGAAGGATGGATAATATTTAGGGCATTATACATACTATAATAAAGGGTATTGTATAAGCAGTTAATACACACACACACACACACACACACACACACACACACACACACACACACACACACACACACACACACACACACACACACACACACACACACACACACACAGATTAATTTTTGGAAAGAATGATAATACTTGATCTGTGTATACCATTATGAAAAATATAAACACTTTGAGTTTTCCCTTACCTATAAGAAAGTGGTTAACTGTCCTTTTATATTTGATGGATATGCTAAAATGAGGCAATACAAACATTGTCTTATGGAGAGAGTAGAGGGGTGTCTATCATGATCAATTTCTTATTGTTATTAGGATTTATAATAATGAATTGGAGACATGCACACTCATCCTTTGAATATGAATGCAATATAACTTGGCACATTTGGGTTTATGAACTAGTAAAATAAAGTATAAAATTAATAGTTAATTAATAGGTAATAGAATAGGGAATTAGTACATTATGACGTTATATTAGTATATTCAAGTATAAAATCAATGGAGTGTTTAAATACAGGTTTCATACATAGTTATGATTATGCATTGAATTAATTGTGTGTTTAATGAATGGTTTAAGGGTTTATAAATATCACAAATATTAAAAGGGCACAACCTAAAAACTATACACTTCTATATTAAGTTATTAAATAGAGGGGGGAATAGAGAAATTACCCTAGTGTAAATTTATTTAAACAAAGAACAAAAACCAATTCCATTAATTATGAAGGAATTGGATTGTATGCAGTTATCTAGTAATGGCGATGAAGAGAACATGGGAAATTAAGATCATCAAAGAGAGGTTATGAAGAGGTTGTAAAGGGATTGAGATTTGAAAATGATATGAGCATTTATCCAAAATTTTACCATTCCCATAATTTCTTGCCCATGATTTCACCAGTGAGGCCTAACAATCCCTTAATAATCATGGTTAAGGAAAAACATGTAGTTAACGCATTAAATAATGGTTTAGGAAAATGACATTGTTTAATATAAATGCATAATTAAGAAAAACATACTATGAAAAAGTCATGGAAAATCTATGTGAGACTAGTTGGGGGTCAGTGCCTAGTGTGGTGATCCACACCAAACACACTAGCTAGTTACACTTAGTGTTGTTTAAGATCTAAGGAATTGTAAAGTACTAAAAGTAATCCATGCTGAAGCATAGGTGTCCACATTATAACTTTGCCTTGAAAATGTCTGATTTTATTATATCATGATTTAGGGTAATAATTTTAATGTATTTGAACAACTAAATATAAAAGTAATTCTTTGATAACATTCAAATCTCTATTAAATATGCATACCAAATTATGAATTAACAGTGAAAGAATGAATAATCTAACAACTTGGAACTCATATAATTTTTTAACAAAGGATAAAGATTATTTTATGGTATATTAAAAAATGCATATTTGAATGATTTGCATTAGTATTTTCAATATAACCCAATCCTTGATGGTCATTCTAATCATGTGGTAATAGAATGAGTGATACCTTGAGATTGTTTTCCCAATCCTTGATCATAATATTTTTTTTGTAAATATTTCATTCCAAAACCATAATTTTTGGAAAACTAAGTATCATTATTGAGAGGTTATTAATTTATATCCTTTTATTGATTTGATTTTTCATTTTTAACCTTTTATTACTCTATGTTTGATATTGACCCCTATTTTTTGCTCTAAATTTTTCCTTGGTACCTACATTTATTGTTTTGGTACTTGTGATGTGGGAGAGGTACCAATAATGTGAGTGTTTTTATTTATTTATTTATCAATGATATGATCACCACTATATTTTTGACTTTGTATTTTGTTCTTTAATGAAAAAAATCAATCTGTATGATGGCCATGCATTCTATGGTATGAAAAATAATATTTGGATCTCCATATAGGATGTATAAGAGGTAATTTGATCATTTTGTTTTGAAGCATGTCTCTTAGGATTTCACTTAGACTCTTAGTAGCCATTTGGTCACTTTTAAAATAACTTATTTTAGATGTACTCAGTTGTAGATTTTCATTTGGATAACAAACATTTTTTGGTATACCATTGACATAGGAAGATGAAAAAACATTATTAACACTTGCATATGTGGGATTTTACATGTATATAATCTGGTTTTATAACTCTTTTATAAATTTATGCATACTTGTGATTTTATCTTTTAGGGTTTCACAAGAATAAACCTTAGGTATTTGAGATTGATTACCTTTATTTAAAATTATAGGGTTTACCAACTTACCTCTTAGATAAGTGATAATTTGGACCTAGTTAGAGGTATGATATCTATCACCCTCTTTAGGGTTAGGAGGATCAAGAGGCTCTATTTCATCTAATATAAGTCATGGACAAATAATGAGTGGATTATTGTAATTGCAATTCAAATAATATTTCGGTATAATAAATGGTTGAGAGTATGCATGTTGCCATCTAGATGTTGGTTCTCTAACATTATAAAAGGAATTTTGAGGAGAGATCAATTATTGTTTTCACTTTAAAACCCTCTTATTATTGGCATGGATTTTTTGACAAGGAAAATAATGTAGTAAAGCACATAAACTATAAGGTATTGGAGCATGAAATAATTATCAGAGATATCCATAGAAAACATGATTACAAAATTATAATAATTAGGAATCAACAATAGAAAAATTAGAAAAACCTAATTGACCTAGGGTTTGGAGTTCAAAGATTGAGTTCACCAAATGTTTAAATGTAAATTGGATGACTATCCTTTTACTTAGGCACATATGGTTAAGAATATAGAAATGAAAATACACAATGGGGATGATCAGATCTAGAACAAGCCAATTGGGTGTTAAGCTCATATATAAACATATACGAAATTTATTAAGCTAAGATAAGCTACAAATAATAAGTACAAATATGTTAGATATGGAAATGACAAAGAAATAATGTACTTATATTATTTTAATGTTAATGTAATTTTGGATCTAGAATAGGTAGAAAAAAGACTGGAAGAAGATTTTGGATCAGTCATCAAATTCTATATTGGATGTTTCTGGGACCACATATGCTAACATGAGCCTGGGATGATTACATCAAAGATACTATCTAAACCTCATACAAGTGTCCTATATGGAATATTTTATATAAAAGTATCTGAGCATATTTATGCTTATAAGTTTCACTTTATCTTCATTATTGTACATTCAGAGCTATTTTATGGACTATCCCTCATCAATTTACAAAAAGCTAGTTCTTAATCTTCATAGTGATCCTCAGGAAAAATGGGATATTGGGAAAAAGGTTTCATGCTAATACCAAAAACCCATATGTTAATGATTTACTCTTACATATCCAATACTCTAGATAGGGTGTTAGACTAATGTAGTTCTTTCCTATGTGTAGGCTTGTGTGTGAATCATGAAATATGTACAAAACAAGTATAATAATGACCTAACTTGTAACTTTGCAAATATAGCTCTTGTGATACTCCTTAAATACTTCATACTTGTGTTTTTATTATCTTAATAAATGATATAGTAATAGGAGAAAATAGGGAAGCTTTTATTTACCGAGTGCTTGATTAAATGCTTTGATAAATTGACTTAGATATTTTCCAAGTTTTTGTACTTTAGGAATGAATGAGGGTTGATAATGTATTTATATGAATTCATTCAGAGAATTAACTTGAATTAGAGAACTTAGGTCAACCATTAGGATATGATTCATTTTAAAATTAGATGACTTTAGGGCATTTAACAATTTCATTGGAGTAGGAAACTAGCATCGATATAGGTGTATGTCCTAGATGTTAGTGTCTAAGGAGCATGAAAGTACATGCATACTCAAAACTTGTAAAGGTGTAAGATAAGTAGGTTTTAAGCATTATAATAAATACAAAATGCCTTTATCATCAACATAAGAATTTTTTGAATAATATATAGTCCAAAAGACACAATATAAAGCAGATGTGAGATTTAAAAAAGTGGGAAAGTCTAGGACTAAGAGAAATAACCAAGGTCTGAGTTTGTCAAGTGTACAAGACTAATGTACTATATAATCCATAAAATAGTGTGTATAGAGTTATATTATCCTTTTGAGGTAAGGTAACTACCAAATTATATTTAGCCTCACCTTAAAATGGGAGTGAGGCATATCAATGGGGGAATGTCATTGAGGCATGACTTACACATTTTCATAGTTTTAGATTTTAATGGAGTCATGTAAAAAAATGCATGACCTCCATACTTATTAAATATTCAACATCTCTACATTATAGTGGGGAATCTTATGGAAACATATTCTCCAAATTTCAAAAAAATATTATTTTCTCTAGACTTAGTGGTGTCATGTTATAGAAACATGCTCTCCACACTTGAACCAATTTCAAATTCACCAAATTTAAAAGTTATATGGTTCACTCTCTCTCTCTCTCTCTCTCTCTCTCTCTCTCTCTCTCTCTCTCACACACACACACACACACACACACACACACACACACACACACACACACACACACACACACACACGTGGTATCATTCTATACATTGGTACCATTATTATAGCCAGGTTTCATCTTGAGACATATATGAGGTGCACATATGTCATACAAAGTGCGTATAAATTTTAAAATTCAAATAAATTTATATATTTAAAATATTTTTATGGATTGTTATTATACCTAAGATATATTGTTATGGACTCTTATTGAGCTAATCTATTGTAGTAGTTAGTTCACCTTTTGGAAGGTTGAGTTAATCAAATCGCTCAATATTATCCAAGTTATAATTTTGATTGATTAAATCATATAAATTTACTAGAATTATAGGTTGGATTTGATTAAATCATCCACCCTCACCATATATATTATGATTTGATTAAATCACTCACACTCATGAGATCATGCACATATTTGGGCTGCATGATTTATATGAAACAAGTTCAATGGTTGTGTTGTATTGAAGCACATATAACAATGTGATCACGTGAAAGTCTAAGATGCATGATAAATATCATGGAAAAATTTAGAAAGTAACATTACAAGCTCAACAATAAAATAAATCACACCTAAGATCACTCAAAATCAAGTCAAAAGGTAATGGTCCAATGAGATTGTAAACAAGGGGTATGTTCAAATGTTGCATACTCGAAGGGAAATGTCTTAGTCAAATATATATATATATATATATATATATATATATATATATATATATATATATATATATATATATGATGCCATATTCAAATGTTCATACAACAAAAAATGACATATTCAAATGTCAAAGAAAGAACACATAGGCACAGGGGACCTAACTCAAGGAGAATATTTAAATGCTCACATAAGAAAGACAATATCAAGGCAAGACACTCAATGAAGTACATAAAGGAAAGAAAAATCAACCAATGTAAACATGTAACATAGTATCCCATAGATAAAATATGTTAGAAAAAAATTTCAAGTGCATAGCATATCAAGTACCCTATGAAATATATAATCATGGATAAAGGCATGTGTAATTACATAAGAGCTCAAACATGATGATGTAGATTGACCATATAATGATATAACATGTAAGTATCATGATCATAGAGGTGGATGCCAAAAAAGTACATATGATATGAGTAGAGTAAGGGATCAACATCTAAAATAGGAAAAGGTCATGTATTTATGTATGCCCTTATCACACTTTAGTATAAACATGACACGTGTATGTGGAAGTAATTGATATGCCTTCCATCAACATAGAACTAACACGTGGATGCTAAGGAGTAAATTGAATATGTTTATGCTAAAAATAGTTTTGGAATTTTTTGGTATTTTTGGAATATGTGAAAAATCTTCCTTTTGGAACTTGGTGTAATAAACTAGTGCTACTGCTAAGGAACATGTATAGGTGTAATATCTATCAATATATAATCTATCATTCTCTATGGTTTCTTTGGAGTAGTAATAATAGTAACATGTTTAGTTGTGCTTGATATATTTGGTTTTCATTTATCTATATTGATTTTATCAACTTTTAGTGATGGTTTCTCTTGATAGGTACAGGGTCTTGTAGATATGGATAGATTATGTGGTAAGTTATAAAATGGATCAAAACATGGTTTTCTAAATGGATTGATTAAATCATATAAATTTACTAGAATTATAGGTTGGATTTGATTAAATCATCCACCCTCACCATATATATTATGATTTGATTAAATCACTCACACTCATGAGATCATGCACATATTTGGGCTGCATGATTTAGATGAAACAAGTTCAATGGTTGTGTTGTATTGAAGTACATATAACAATGTGATCACATGAATGTCTAAGATGCATGATAAATATCATGGAAAAAATTAGATAGTAATATTACAAGCTCAACAAGAAAATCAATCACACCTAAGATCACTCAAAATCAAGTCAAAAGGTAATGGTCCAATGAGAATGTAAATAAGGGGTATGTTCAAATTTTTCATAATCAAAGGGAAATGGCTTAGTCAAATATATATATATATATATATATATATATATATATATATATATATATATATATATATATATATATATATATATATATATATATATATATAAGGATGCCATATTCAAATGTTCATACAACAACAATGACATATTCAAATGTCAAAGAAAAAACACATAGGCACAAAGGACCTAAATAAAGGAGAATATTTAAATGCTCACATAAGAAAGAAAATATCAAGGCAAGACACTCAATGACGTACATAAAGGAAAGAAAAATCAACCAATGTAAACATGTAACATAGTATCCCATAGATAAAATATGTTAGAAAAAAATTTCAAGTGCATAGCATATCAAGTACCCTATGAAATATATAATCATGGATAAAGGCATGTGTAATTACATAAGAGCTCAAACATGATGATGTAGATTGACCATATAATGATATAACATGTAAGTATAATGATCATAGAGGTGGATGACAAAAATGTCCATATGACATGAGTAGAGGAAGGGATCAACATCTAAAATAGGAAAAGGTCATGTATTTATGTATGCCCTTATCACACTTAAGTAGAAACATGACACGTGTATGTGGAATTAATTGATATGCCTTCCATTAACATAGAACTAACACATGCATGCCAAGGAGTAAATTGAATATGTTTATGCTAAAAATAGTTTTGGAATTTTGTGGTATTTTTGGAATATGTGCAAAATCTTCCTTTTGGAACTTGGTGTAATAAACTAGTGCTACCACTAAGGAGCATGTATAGGTGTAATATCTATTAATCTATAATATATCATTCTCTATGGTTTATTTGGATTAGTAGTAATAGTAACATGTTTATGTGTGCTTGGTATATTTGGTTTTCATTTATCTATATTGAGTTTATAAATTTTTAGTGATGATTTCTCTTGATAGGTATTAGGTCTAGGTATGGATAGATTATGTGGTAAGTTATCAAACAGATCAAAACATGGTTTTATAAACTCTTCATCTATAAATTGTTCACCATCTATATGAGTAGTGAGAGTATAGGTGTTTTTATATGAGGAAAGGCCTTTATTTTCTCCCTTTGTAACCATATTTGGAACGCTAGATTTTTCAAGTGTCTCTTGCTTTTTTACCTCTTTTGTTAGAAACCCTCTTTTGAGAATGCTTGTTTGATTTTTTTGAGTTTGAGTTGGCAAATTTTGTTCTTGTTATTATTGTAACATTGCATTTGGAATAGTTTTTTGCTCTATTTTTTACATTTGTAAGTGTTTTTGTTTTAATCATCATTTTGATGCATTTCTTGTTCTTTGTGTACCTCATTTTAATTTATAGGTTATTAATAATTTTATTGGAAAAATGCATATTTGAATTATTTTCATTATTATTTCCATTATATCCAAGCTTTGATGGCCATTTTGATCATATGTGGCAATAGGATGAGTGATGCCTTGGGAATGTTTCTCAATATTTGACCATGATAAACACATTTTTGTAAATATTTCATTCCAAAATCATACTTTTTGGAAAACTAAGTATCATTATTGAGATGTTAGTTTTCATCCTTTTCTTGATTTGATTTTTCATTTTTAACGTTTACTTACTCTATGTTTGATATTGGCCCTTATGTTTTTCTCTAAATGTTTATTTGGTACCCATATTTGTTGTTTTGGTACTTGTGATTTGGGAGAGGTACTCATAATGTGAGTGATTTTCTAGGTTGATGTATCAATGATAAGATCACCACTATCTTTCTAATTTTTTATTTTGTTCTTTAATGTAAAACAATAATTTGTATGATGGCCATGCATTCTATGGTATCCACAATATTATTTTTATCTCCATATAAGATGTACAAGAGGTAATTTGATCACTTTATTTTGAATAATGTCTATTAGGATTTATCTTAGAATCTTAGTAGCATTTTGGTCATTTTTAAAATCATGTGTTTTATATGTACTCAGTTGTAGCTTTTCATTTAGAAAAAAAAAAAAAAACATTTTTTGGTATAGCATTGAGATAGGAAGATGCAAACACATTATTAAAACTTACATATCTAGGATTTTACATGTACATGATATGATTTTGTAAGTATTTTAATTTTTTTTTCATACTTTTCATTTAAAATTTTAGTGTTTCAAAAGCACAAACCCTAAGTATTTGAGATTGGTTACTTTCATTCCAAACTATAGGGTTAACCACCTTACCTCTTTGATAAGTGATAGTCTAGACCTAGTTAAAGGTATGGGATCTATCACCCTCCTTATGGTTAGGAGGATAAATAGGCTCCTTTGTATCCAATATAAGTCATGGGAAAATAATGGGTGCAGGATAGTAATTATCATTCAAATAATATTTGGGCATAATAAATGGTTGAGAGAATGTATGTTGGTGTCTATATGATAGGTTTATAACATTACAAAAGGAATTTGGAAGAGAGTTCAAGTGTTATTTTCTATTTAAAACCCTCTTATTATTTGCATGGATTTACTTAATATTTTTGACAAAGAAACTAATGTAACAAACCATAATAATTATAAGTTATTAGATGATGTAATAATTAACAAAGATATCAATAGTAAACATGATTAAAACATTATAGAAATCATGGATTAATAATAGAAAATTTATAAAACCCTAATTAATCTAGGGTTTGAATTTCAAAGATCAGGTTCACAAAAATTTTAATCATAAACTGGATGAATATCTTTTTACTTGAAAATATAGGGTTCAGAAATATAAATGAAATTTCACAAGGGTGATGATCAAGTATAAAACAATCCAATTAGGTTTTAAACTCAAATATAAACATATGATAAATTTATTAAACTGAGATAAGCTAAAGATAGTAATTACAAATGTGATAGATATGGAAATAACAAATAAGTAATGTACTTAGCTTGTTCTAATGATAATGTAGTTCTGGATCTAGAACAAGCAAAAAGAATACTGGAAGAAGATTTTAGAATAGTTGCCAAATTATAGATTGGATGTTTCTAGATCCATAGACACTAACATCAGCTTGGGATGATTGTGTCAAAGGTACTATCTAATACTCATGCAATTATATTGTTTGTAATATTTTATATAAAAGTATACTACTACTCAATGCTTCTAGGTTTGACTTCACCTTCACTCTAGTGCATTCAAATCTAGGTTATGGACTATCGCTCCTCATGAGTTTGAAAAATGCTAGTTATTCATCTTTATAATGATCCTAGGGAAAAATGAGTTAGTAGGAACATGGTTTAGAACTAACCCCAAAGACCCATCTATTCATGAGTGGTGCCTACATATACAATACTCTGAAGAGGGCCTTTGAATAATATAGTCTCCCCTACATGTTGTCTTGTGTGTGAATAATGAAATATGTGCAATGCAAGTACAAAAATGACCTAACTTGTAACTTACAAAATAAATCTCTTGGGTAACTTCTTCAGTACTTCAAAATTGCGTTTGTGTTGTCCCTATGACTAATATGGAAATAAGATAAAATAGGGAAGTTTTTCTTTATCAAGTGGTTATTTGAATGCTTTAGTAAATTACCTTAAGTATTTTCTAGGTTTTTGTTTCTTAGCAATGAATTAGGGTTGATCATGTATTTATATCAATCCATTTGGAGAAGTAACTTGAATTAAATCACTTAGATAACTATTAAGATATATTTCATTTTCAAATTAGATGACTTTATGGCATTGGACACTTGCATTAGAGTAGGACACTAGCATCAATATAGTTGTCTATCCTAGATGTTAGTGTTTAGGGAGTAGTAAAGTAGGTATAGACTCAAAAGTTACAAAGGTGTAATATAAGTAGGTTTTAAGCATTATAGGCAATATAAAAGGTCTGGGTCATCAACGTATGATCGGTTGGACTAAGAGATAGGCCAAAAAGCATGTTGTAGTGAAAATACAATACTTTAAAAAAGGGGAAGGGTCTAAGATTGAGAGAAATAGCTAAGGTCTAAGTTTTCCAAGTGTACAAGACTGAGGTGATATATAATACATAAAATAGATTATATAGAGTTATCTTATCTTTTTGATGTAAGGTAACTAGAAAATTCTATTTTCCCTCACCTTCAAATGGGAGGGAGGCTTATCAGTTGGGGAATGTCATAGAGACATAATTACACATTTTCATAATTTTAGATTTAAATGGGGTCATTTAAAAAATGCATGAACTCCAAAATTATTCAGTATTCAAAATCTCTAGATTATAGTGGGGGAATAATATGGAAACATGTTATCCACATTTCCAAAAAAATATCAATTTTTATATATTTAATGGAGGCATGTCATATAAACATGTTTGCCACACTTGCACCAATTTTAAATTCACCAAATTTCATAGTTGTATGATACACACACACACACACACAACTATGAAATTTGGTGAATTTAAAATTAGTGCAAGTGTGGCGAACATGTTTATATGACATGCCTCCATTAAATATATAAAAATTGATAATTTTTTGGAAATGTGGAGAACATGTTTCCATATATATATATATATATATATATACATATATATATATATATATGTATATACATATGTATATATATGTATATACACATATATATATGTATATACATATATATATATATATGTATATACATATATATATGTATACATATGTATATATATGTGTGTATATGTATATATATATATATATACATATACATATGTATATATACATATATATATATATATATATATATATATATATATATATATATATATATATACATACATATACATACACACACAGACACACACACACACACACACACACACACACACACACACACACACACACACACACACACACACACACACACACACATATGTTTGCCACACTTGCACCAATTTTAAATTCACCAAATTTCATATATATATATTTGTGGCATCATTTTATACATTGTTACCATTATTATACCCAAATTTCAGATTGAGACATATATGAGATGCGTATGTCATACAAAGGGCACCTAAAATTGAAAAATCAAACAAATTTACAAATTTTAAATATTATTATGGACTATTATTATACCCAATATAGACTGTTATGGAATGTTATTAAGCTAATCTAATATAGTAATTGGTTCACCTTATGGAAGGTCGAGTTGATTAAATCACTCAATATTATCAAACTTATAATTTAGATTAATTAAATCATTATAGGTTGGTTTTGATTAAATCATCCACCCTCACTAGATATGTATTATGATTTGATTAAATCAATTACACTCATGAGATCATGTGTGTACATGTATATACACATGCACACATGCGTACACACACACACACACACACACACACACACACACACACACACACACACACACACACACACACACACACACACACACACACACACACACACACACACACTTGTAGGTTCAAATTTATCCTAATATCAGATTTAATGTTTCATAATGTGTACTCCTAACCTTACTCTTTATAATTAAAAGGATTTCAAATTATTTCAATTTTAGATTTCATACACTAATTATATACTATTACATTCTCTTGGTTACAAATTAGTCAAAAAAAAATCACTCAATTTAGGCTCATACAAAGATAAGGTATGTTATACACACCCATGTATGCATTTATTTTATTTGAACTAACAATTTCATTACTATATTAAAGGTGGAGGAAGTGTAGATACTAAATTATGATTTTATCTATTACCTAGAACTTTTACACTTAGAAAATACCTATCATGCTTGTACCTTTGAGTTCTAGACCTAACCCATGCTGAAAGGCTCACGTTCAATATCTCTTTGTGATGAAATTAATTATATCTTAGTCTGACCATTATTATTCTAATGACTAGGCCTTCTATACTCTGTAAAATATATAAACATGATTATTATCCTTTACTTCTAGTTCATGACCTATACTTATCTTAAATCTACCTAGACACTTACATCTCAAAAAAACACCTACATCGAAACAAGTATACACTTTTACTACAAAGTTTATAGTTCCCATACAAGGGATCTTGATGTGAGGAGGGAGAACTATGGGATAGATAAGTGGACCCAATAGACAAATGATCTATACAATTCCTTGTAGAAGGGCAAGTGGAAGACATATGGAGCTTGATGATGTCTATAGAACATGAGGTTAAATTTGATGGATAAACACAAGATGGAATATGGGTAGGTGATAATTTCATTGACTTAACAAAGGGAAAAACTATAAATAAATAATAAAGACTACTGATAATGTGTGAATAATTGTTCATGATGCATGGAGAGTTACATAGGATCTAAATTGCGCTTAGAGATTAGAATAACCTATTATTATAATATTCCCAACTATCAACATTGGTAAAGAAAAGATGTACGTAATATGGGATTTGGCATCCTAATGGGTATGTGCAAGGAATTATAATTGGATAAATTGAATCATGAACTTAGGAACATATTGAACCAATTGGAGATTAAGAGAAAATTAGAAAAATCTTCAAATTACCCTATTTGGGTGTACATAGGCTAAAAATAAGAATCATTCAAAATATTCAATCTAAAGGGAGAAATGGGGGAATATTTTTAGTTAAATAGGTGTTAAAACCATGGATAAAATACAAATAAAATTAGACCTTTTGTGAGAGTGGGGGGGATATTCTAACTAGTTTCATTTGTACTGACCTTGAGGAATCGTCATGGATAGGGATGAGAACCTTGTGTTAAGGGGGGTTAAGTCCTATTATCATTCTATAAAAGGTAGTCCATTTAATTTTTTTTGGTGTGGACATGTTATGCACCAAAAGTCTACATAAATTATGATAGGTTTAGAGCACTCTTTTTCTTGTCTTGTTTTGGCTTGATAGTGTCTACCTCAAGGGCATAACTCAATGCTTTTGTAATAACATTAAAGTAGATACTAGTCTAGTTTGAAATTCATGTTGTTATCTAGTAATGTCTTATATTTCTTGATGAAATAAAGTTAATTAAAATTAATAATATATTTGAAATGCTTGTTTACCAATGGATATATAGTTAGATTGTGAAAATAACTAGTATAATTTACTCTAAATTTATGTTATGTTTAATTTGAAGATGTGTCAAGCCATTGTGCACATTTGATATAAGCCATTAATATGATTTTATTTAATATAAGTTTAGAGTAATATGTTTAGTTAACTCCTCAGACTCTTGCCTAATGATTTGATTTGGTTTGTGCTATAGATAGACCTAATACACAATGGTATAATTGTTATTAAACATGCTTTTAAATTTCAGTATTAATAATCTCATTTAAATCTTGAGAAACCACGTACTTTTCTACCCTAATCTTTCTCTCTTTTTATCCCTTTTTTTGTGATGAATATTATGTCCATTGTATTAAAGTAATTACACATATGTGAATGATGAAGTAAAAGTACTTAATAAAATGTCATTAAAAATCCTCAAAAAATATTAAATTTATTGAATTTTGGGTGGTTAATATCCATTGCTCACCCAACTAAATGAGTGGAAAATTATTGGCCCTTGGATTTAACTAGCTGAACCCTAAAATTGAGAGGATATTTTTTCTCATGTGTTTCTATCTCCCTTTTTCCCATCAAATTAGTTAACTCTAATAACTACTTCTATTGTGGGTCACAAATTAAGGCTAACATGTTAAAACTATAGTTTGTCTCATACTTAGTCTTAAGAATTGATATTTTTGTATTCACCCATAAATCCTCCTTTTATACTATATCGTTTCCCTCCTTTTGACATTTATTTTATTGATACTTTGAAATTTTTTTATCAAGTACAAATTGTAGACCGAAAGTTAATAGAGTAACATACTTTTACAAAGGATCGGTTAGTGTAGGAAGTTATTATATATGTCTCTAGTGTTGAGATACAAGTGGTAAAAACATATCTCTTGGAGACTCATTCCAAGAAGGTTGTGTAATGGATCCTAATACTAGAAACTCATGCCTTGGACTAGCGAAATAGTGGTCCTAAAATGAGAGGACAAAAGTCCCTTTAATTCTTCCATGGTCTCTCAATGTGCCTAATTTAATAGGTATATTTTGATATCCTAACAAATATATCATATTGGATTTACTTCTCTATTCTTTCTTTTTATTCTTCTTGCAGGTTATTGCTATGTTTTATCACAACTATTATTCTAAATTATTTGCTAGTTTTCTTGCTTATGACTAGAATTTTAATTGATGTTCAACATAGAAATACTACTATAGTTACTTGTTTTATTTTATTACTTACAAAATGATCCAACTAGATCTATATTCAAAAATTTGATAGAGGATTTCCTAACACATCAGTGATTATGAGCTAATAAATTTATTTAATATATATCCAAACACTTATTCAATACATGCCCAAAAAACTTATTTAATTCTTAAAATATCAAGCTTAGATTTCCAACACTTCCCATTAAGCTCAATTTCCCTACTTTCTCGATATTAGGAGTTTTTAATAAAACCTATATGAATAGTTTGGATCTTGTTGTTTCAACATCTGCGTACCTAAATTGTATCAAAGGCATTCAATTTTTTTTTGACAATGGTTTGGCTAAAATATCTATGAGATGATACTCAAATATATAAAATTGCAATTAAATCTCTCCATATTCTACCAATTCTTTAATAAAATGATAATGCATTTCTATATTTTTTCTTCATCCATAAAAATTATATTTTTTATTAGAACTATTGATGATACATTACAATAGTATATGATAATGCCATATTCATGTTCCTCATTTAAGTCTTCTAGGATTATCCTAACTTAAATAAATCAACATGCAGTTGCATTTTCTACTACATACTCAACTTCTACTGTAGAGAGAGAAAATACGGGTTTCTACTTGGAGGCCCATGAAATGGATCCAAGACCAATTTGAAATAGATATCCAAAAGTGATATTCTTGTCATCTACACTACCTACCCAATTATTATTAGTATAACCAATCAATACAAACTCACATGATGAATCATACAAAATTACACATCCCTTAGTGTCATTGACATATATAAGGATTCTCTTTATTGCTTGCTAATGTGTCTCAGGTGTTTCCATAAATATCAAAATCAGACTTACTGCATACATTAAATAAGACCTAGTTTTTATTAAGTACATTAGACTTCCAAGTGTGATTTTATATAAGGTTGGATTTACATCATTATTGTAATCTTCATTGATTAATTTCATAATATAGCTATTGGTGTTGATGTGGGATTGATTTCAAACATTTTGAGCCTATCCAAAACTTTTGTGGCATACTTTGTTTGAGAAATTAATATACAAAAATCCATTTTTATTACCTCAATACAAGTAAAAAAATATTAATAGACCTAAGTTTTTCATCTCAAACTCACTTTTAATTACTTCTTTAGCAACCAATAGGTCATTGTTCCTTGTGAAGATCAAATCACATACATACAAAACAATAATTCTTTGTTACCATGACTTGCCTTGATGTAGAATGTTGCATCATTATTTATTTTTATGAAGTAAGTACTTATAAAACATGAATCAATCATGTTGTACCATGTTATAGGTGCCTCATTAAACCTATAGAGTTATTTATATAGCCTATGCACTTTGTATAATTATCTTGGGACTTCATATCTAGACTGTTTTTCCACATATACTTCTCCCTTAAGCACTCCATTAAGGAAGGCATACCTCACATCCATTTGAAATATTTTCCACTTGTGTTGAGATGATATCACTATAAAGACTTGTGTAATTTATATTGTTTTAACAAAACACAAGTCATCATAATCTCTTTTAAGATACTATTTTTAGCCTTTAACAACAAGCCTTGATTTGTATCTACTAATTTTTCCTTCTAATTCACTCTTGGTTTTATATACCCATTTAACTCCAATCACCTTTTTACCAATACGTAAATTAGATAGACCCCATGCCTTGTTTCTTTTTATCGCATCTAAGGATCCATGGCTTACACCATTTCTCTTTTTTTTTGCTTATTCAAAATATATTGGATCACGATGAGAAAATAAAGAAAGATTCACACTTTCATCAACATACCTTTGATTATCATAAATTTACCTAAGGACACTTAAATTTCTTGGAATTAGAGAAGCCAATTTTTGATCTAAATTCTCACTAGATGGATACTTAGAGTTGTTAGATTGCAGAGTCTGTTTAGATGTTGATGCATGAGGAAGTGTTAATTTAGCTATGCTTTATTGGGATGTAACATGTTCAACTTCATTTATGGAATGTAATACTTCATTTCCACTTTATGCATCATATATAGGTAAGATTTTTGAGATACCTAATAAAGTGTCAACTATACCATCTCATGACTCATTATCAATGAAATCAACATCCTTGATATATTGGTATAAAATGTTATTTACACCATAGTCTTAAGTTTACTTAGGTTAAAATCTTACATAGAGTGTTTATTTCATATTATTTGGGAAATATGTGGATATCAATGTTTGTCCTACATGAGGTGATCCACTTTCATGTGAAGACAAGTGTGGTAGTTGCACATGTGTGCATCCATGATGTGTCTTTGACCTCATGCATGCATTATTAATTTGACAATTGGTACCTTTTCACATTGATAAATGTGATCCACATCCTCTCCATCAATGCTATAAATAAAAGGGATTCAAGAGAGAAGGGAGAAGATTGTGAATGAATTGAAATCCATTGGATAACATAGTGAAGTGTCTTTCAATAGAATAGATTTAGTTTATCTATAATAATTATATTATTATGAATTTTTAGTTAAATTCTTGTATTTGAATGAAAACTTCAAATTTTGGTTTAAGTTGTATGAATATTTTTTTATATAAATATATTGGCATGCTTTTATGTAGGTAATGAAAGTTATTCATTCTTACCTTCAAATTTTAACATGGTATTAGAGACATATACAATCAAAGTTTCATCTTCATGAACCAAAATTTAGGCCTTCCATAAGTGATTCAACGATTGGAGATTATTTATTATTTTTTTAATATATATATATATATATATATATATATATATATATATATATATATATTTAAATATAAAAATTCAAGATTTATGCAAATCATTTGGTATTTTATGGCATTGGTGGATATAATTATTTTTTACAGCCCTCTCCATCCTCCTATTGGCATTGATCCATCTATTTTTTGAAGGAATCTACTTCAAAAAAATCCATAAAACCAAAAGGCTCATTGGCATTAAAATCCAGCCAAGATTCAAACTTGGAAGGATTCTACATTGGAATTCAAGACTCAAATCATTCAGAGTTGTTCCATAGCCATCCTATGTAGCTTCAAGTAGATCCACATGATTCACATATATCTCCACAAATCAAAAAAACTACCTACACCTTCCAATTCATCCACTAGGCCTTCAAAGTAAAAAATGTCACTTTTAAAACTCTTTAAATATTAAGTTATGTATTTTAATATATGAAGTGCTTCATAAGGTAGTTGGTAGGTTATTTTTATAATAAGAAAGTGTGGTGGGAGGTCCAAGGTTCAACCCCAACCCACACCATTATTTTGATTAATTCTTTTTGTCTTTTACATAAAAAACAAAATAACAAGCAAGTGGGGGACATAACTTATAGCAAGTGGAACCATTATTGTAAATGCACTAATTGATAAAGTGCCACTATTTTTTTAAGGGGGTGGTTACATCATTTTTAAGATTCTTAACCTTCATTTTTTGTGTGCATGTGTTTGCACACTTGTGGTTATGCTCTTTTTTCCATTTCCCATTGTTACCAACTTCCGAAACATCAATGTTAAATATGCTTTTGTAACTCCATATAACTATTATACATCAAAATTACATATGAAAATCATTTTAAGGAGTAAAGGGTTATTTAGAGTAATAGAAGGCAAATGATTAGAACCTATATAGGCTATTAAGAAGCCTAAGTGGTATAATAAATGTGATGAGGCATTTTGCCAAAATTCCCTCTCTATTTCTCCTAAATTATTGTTAAATTATTGTAAATTAGATTCCATCAGATGTCATCAATTGGACTGTGAACTAATTAGTCTCAATCCCAATGACTTTGCCAACATTCAGGGCTATATCTCTTAGATTAAGTCATTACAACTTCAGTTTATTGATTGTAATATTAATAATTATGATGAATAATAGATCCTTAGGGTTATTTCTAATATTGGTTCATCATATTATATCATTGTCTATACATTCCATAGCAACAATACTCATGGGGTGCCAATTTTAAATTGCCCATATTTGACCAGTTTGTGGAAAGATTAACTAGAGAGCAAGATAAGATTATTCATATGGGCACTATTTTCAAAGGTGCTCAATCTCATGCACTTATTGTAAATATAAAATAACCATAAAATAAGGATAATACGAGCTCCACACCATATTTAAATCAACAACATTCTTCTTTTATGCCTAAGTATGATTCTAGATAAAAAAAGATGTTTGAGATGTAATTTTTATGGAAAAAATGGGCAATTTAAAGACCACTACTATGTTCAATTATAAGTTCTAACAAAAGAAATGAAAAAACATCAAATAAGTCTTCCCTTTCCATCATCTTCTTATTCAAACAAGAGCAGAGCGAAATCCCTTACTGCCATTGTTAATCCAACAATCTGAATGGGTTTTCAATTCAAAGGCCATCTTTTTTTTGTGACCTTTTTTGTAGTTGGGCACTTAGATGGTTGTTTTTTAGTTCCTATTTTCTTGTAAATGAGTATCTCACTAGGCACATTGTGTGTCAAAACTTATGAGGAAATTTTGTTGACATGTTTGAGTGATGGTTAATACCATCCATTTTTGGAATATTTTAGTGATTGATTTACCCATTCGTAAAGACATTGTCTCTTTTTAGTGGTTTATATGAATTTGTTATTCATATTTGTACCCCAGTTTAGTATTATGGGGGGGATGGGGTATTCTATAGAGTATTTATTCCTTGGTGTGTTGCATCTTTTTTGGAGGTTTTTTATTTGGTGTTGGATCAACTCATCCTTCTTGACAACTTTAATGACTGCATCATTTTGGTGGTTTTTTCTTCACTCATAGATCAACCCATCCTTATTGGCCCATATTTATTGGTTCATTTGGTGATGGTTCATACCATCATTTTTCACTACCTATTGATATTGAGTGATGGATATAACCATCCATGTATTATTTGAGTGATGGATCTACCCATCTATGTGTAATTTGAATCATGGATCTACCCATCCAAATTAACTCTTCAGGTTGATTATTTTATCTTGAAGCATTTTTGGTAGCACCAACATAGGTATTTATTTAGAGTGTCCTCATATACAACATCTTCTTCAACTGGTAGATTACATCAACTGATCACCTTTGTACTTTGATAGGACATGATGATGCTTGTAAGGAAACTTTGATATTGAGCATATTATATATAGGTACCTATTTAGGCATAGTTGCTGGGATCAATCTTCTGAGAATGTATTCTCATATTTACTACTCCTTAAGTTGAACTTAAGGGGGGTGTTCGTTTAAAATGTTATTTACAACATAGTATGAATTTTACTTAGGTTGGTATCTTAAATAGAGTGTTTGTTTCATATTATTTAGGAAATATGTGCATATTAATGTTTATCCTACATGAGGTTCTTTACTTGCATGTGAAAACAAGTGTGGTAGTTACACATGTGTGCATCCATGACGTATCTTTGACCACATGGGTGCATTATTCATTTGGCAATTGGTCCCTTTTGACAATGGAAAATGTGATCCACATCCTTTCCCTCAGTGCTATAAATAAGAGGGATTTAAGAGAGAAGTGAGAAGATTGTGAAGGAATTAAACTCCATTGGAGAAGCTTGTGAAGTGTCTTTCAGTAGAATAGATTCAATTTATCTATCACAATTCTATTATTATGAATTTGTAGTTAAATTATTGTATTTGAATGCAAACTTAATATTTTGAGTTAAGTTATATCAATAATTTATTGTATTAAGATCTTGGCATAATTTTATGTAGGTAGTGGAAGTTATTTATTCTTCCCGTTAAATTTCAACATGATAATCACAATCTTATTAGTAACATGGTTATATAATATGTCTGCCTTGAAATCTTTGGTATAGCCAATGAATATGCAATTTTATCCTCTATTATCTAATTTTTATCTTTTATCCCTTCACACAAATGCATATGCCACAAACCCAAATATTCTTAGGTGTTCCATATTGTATTTTATGTTTTTCCACACTACTTATGAAATCTTTCCACACATAACCTTTGTGGGATATATATTAAGAAGATACAATATTATTCAGTTTTACCCCAATATTTGTTTGAAATCCCCTTGGCCATCAACATAGTTCTCTCTATATCCCTAATGATCCTATTATTTATCTCTGTACCTCCATTTTTTTACAAAGTGTGATTGGTGGTAAAATATTTCTCAACACCTTCATTCTTGATTTTTGAAAGAAATTATCCGAAGACATACTCTCCACTTCTATTTGATCTAATGATCTTGATGAAGTGTCCAATTTACTTCTATACCAAGGTGTCAAACTATTTTAACTTCTCAAAGGATTCTAATTTGAGCTTAAATACATGGACCCAAGTCTTTTTGTTGTAGTCATCTATGAAGGTTATGAAGTATTCATTCTTGGCTAAGATGAGATATTGAAGTTAGGCACATATATTTAAATACACCGAATCTAATAGTTATTTTCCCCTTCTATAAATCCCTAATTGAAAGGGTTACCTACGTCATTTTCCTAAAATACAAACACCACATTTTATATTGGGATCTATAATTATTGGTATCCCTATAACCGTATCTTTTTTATTCTAATTTTTTAAACCTAAAAAACTAAAATGTCCATACCTTAAATTGTAAAGCATGGATGGATCCTTGATGTAAATATTGAAATTTATCTCTTGGGGTAGGTGCATAGAATGTGTTACTACTGATTGTCTAGCAATGAATTGTGAAGAAAAAATAGATTGCATCTTGAGAGTGATCACTATTTTTTGTCATTTTTACTGCCATGATATGATTCTTTCCATCTCTATCAAATATATTACACTACCCATTATTTATTATAAATTTTTACCTATTTTGGACAAGTTATCCAACATTCAACAAATTATGTCTAATGTTAAGGACAAAATACACATCTCAGATTGTTCTTCTACCACCTTGTTTGGTGATAATGGAGACTGCTCATATGTAAACATTTGTGACTGATTCATTATTTTCCATTTTCCATTTATAATTTACATTTTTATAAATGAAATCAAATAAATTTTCATGACCACACATGTGGTTTCTACATCCATTTTCTAGAAATCAAACATCACTACAACCCTTCTCTATAATATTATAGATAATAAAAATATTTGGGTTTTAATATGATTTTGATTCACTTTGTATAAACTTAAATTTTATCACCTCATTATTATTATTATTATTATTATTATTATTATTATTATTATTATTATTATTATTATTATTATTATTATTATTATTATTATTATTATTATTCAACACTAATTTCATCTAATTTATATACTTTCATCCATAGTCATATTAATCCTCCCATTCTAGTCATTACTCTAACCTTCCATTAATTTACTACATCATACACTAACCTATTAACATTACCATGTCAATTAATTATGTTATTATCACTTCTTATCAGTCCCAATTACCATCTAATTTTTTTCTTATTCAATATTTGAAAATTTAGAATTCCCTCACCTAACCACAATCCACTTACCACTAGGATTTTATACAATCCTAGTCAATAATCCTCACCTAATCATATACCTAATCACACTCAGTCTTCCTAACATGAATTATAGAGAAATATACATTCTAGAGTGTTCCTCTTTCTTCCTCATTCTCTAGAGATGTTTTCTCTAGATCCTTCTAAAGACTTTTTAATTCCTTATAAATATCCCTCTATTCTTGTATTTAAACAAGCCATCACTCCAAGTAAAGGCATTGGAGAATTTAGAGTATTCATGTCAATCTTATGATATTGGATCTATTTGGACAAGCTTGCCTATTGTCTTCCATCAATTATCAAAGTCATCATCTTCCATTGTTGCTATAAAATTCTAAGTTTACATCAAGAAATTCATTTGTCTTTGGGTTTCATCCTTTATTTGGAGGTGAATCGATTTTTAAAAAGTGAGGTAAAAATTATGTTTATTTTCTTTGTTATTGTCATTTTGATTCATCTAATTTACCCAAATAATTGAGGTTAGAAGAGAATTTGTGATTGAAATTTTGGTCTTTTACACGCTTCATAGATTAACAATATGATTTCATTTTATTGAAGATTTATGTATAGATATTGGTGTTATTTTTATAGGTCACCCTTCAAGATTGAAAAAAAAAAAAAAAAACTCTACTAATGAAAATTTATTTGAAGATTCATTTGTAAAAAAATGGGAGTCATAACTACTAATGTCATTTTTGTAGGTTTCCCCTATAGTTTCCAAATTAAATCTACTAATATTTTTGTCTTGTAAGTTGATCAGTCCAAAAATTTGCTAAAAAACTTATTTTTAAATCACCTTTATCCCTTGTTTGCATTTATTATCAAAAAACTAAAATAATTGGGTTAATAAACTTTTTGGGTTGTCTGTTTATTTCTCAAAGGATAAGGTTATATATTATCTCCTCCTTGCATCCTTAGCGACGATTACTAGAGGATGAAAAATTTGTTAAACCTTCCCTTTTTTATTTATAGGGGAAATGTGTAATGGTAGTGATTCCCACACACTTGTCATAGTATTAGGGGGATTGTGACCATGGATTTCACCAACATGCACAAGACTACACTATTGGAATTATTGTCATTGATGTTAAAGGTCTAGCATTATTGGTGATACAGACCCCATTACATTTAATGGTGTTTTTAATATTCATATCTTGGCTAATGTGTGTTAATATTTATTTAATATTAATGAATATATTTTTGGTTACATATAAGTCAAAAGAGGGCCCATGAAGAAGTCAAAGAGTCACGGGGTAAAAGACAAAAGAGGAATGGGAGGCATTTTCTCATGAAGAGTCACCTTGATGAATTATAAGAGTCACCATGTGAAGACAAAAAAGGTATGGCAATTTTTTCCATGAAGGGACACTTTGAGGAATACTAAAAGTCACCAAGATAAAGACAAAAGAGGAAAGGATGATTTTGCTTATGAAGGGTCACCATATGACTTTTCAAATGCAAGGATATGAAGGGTCATGCAAGTTTGGAACCATTTTCTATGATGATTGAAGGGTCAAAAAGGGTGAATGACAAAGGTAATTTGGAAATCTATAAATAAAGGATTGAGAAGCCATTTATAACATGCAAGAGAGTGCATGGTTTGTATTTATTTTCAAAGAGAGAAAAATAGGAAATATTGTCGAGTTCGATTATTTTTTGAGTAAGTAACATTGAGAGATGTGTTTTATACACAAGAGGGGTTGGTGATCCTGTGGGTTGGTGCTCACAAATTTTGTAAGGGGTTGGTGCTCACAAATAGTTGTTGTGTTGGTGCTCTTAAAAGTTGGTGCTTGCAAACTTTGTATTTTGAGTTGGTGCTCATTCATATACTTGAGATTGTTCTCCATGGTTTTTCCCACTTTGGGTTTCCACATAAAAATATGATGTCTCTCTCTCTCTTGTGTGGTGAAAATTATTATTTTAGTTTTATTACATATATTGAATGTATGATTGAGTGATTAAAGAAAATAAATTAGATTAAATAAAAGATATATTATATACTGATTCACCCCCCTCTCAATATATTTCATGCTTAACAATTGGTATTATATCAAGTTCATTTTGAAAAAGTTTTACAGCTTGAAGGAAGATCAAGAAAGCACAATGGCTAGATCACATGAAGGATTTTCTAAAAATAAGGCACCTTTGTTTGATGAATTGAATTATGTTTTTTGGAGCATAAGGATAAAGACTTATTTGATGTCCCTTAGATTTGACATATGGCAAGCAGTGGTGGAGGAATATGAAGAGTCACAAACACTTGTAACTACTCCGATAGAAAAGAAGGCAAGTGAAAATAATGCTAAAGCTTTAAATTCTATTTTATGTGGTTTATGTGAATAATAATTTGTTAAAGTTATCCAATGTAAGTTTGCTCATGAAACTTCAATAAAACTTGAGAATATTTACAAAGGTGATGGAAAGGTTCAGCAAGCTAAGCTTCAAACTTCCAGAAGATAGCTTGAGAGTTTGAAGATGGAAGAAGAAGAAAATATAGCAAGTTATCTCTTATGGGTTGATCAAATAGTCAATTAGATTCAAGGTCTTGGAGAAAATTTAGAAGAGTCGACTGTGCTTCAAAAGGTTTTGAGATCTCTACCATTGAGATATGATGTGAAAGTTTTGGCAATTAAAGAGATGAAGAATTTAGCTAAGGTAAGGATGTATGAGCTTCATGGTATTCTTACGACATATGAGATGTGGACTGAACAAGATAAACATTCAAAGAGAGAAGTAGCTTTCAAGACATCAAAGAAAGAGAAGGCTAAAATTCAAGAATCAAGTGATAATTCTAGTGATGATGAAGATGACAATGGAGATCTATTCATTCGCAAGCCAAAAAAGGGCACAAGTAAATATCAAGGAAAATTACCTTTTAAATATTTTAATTGTGGAAAGATTGGACATTTTGCAGCTAAATGCCCAAATAAGGGTAATGATGACAATGAAGAAGGAAAGTCTACGTATAAAAAGAATTTCAAAGGCAAATTCAAGAAGGGATTTGAGAAGAAGAGTTTGTATTCTAAATATCCTAGCTTAGCCGAAGATAGTGGAGTCGGTGACTCATAAGAAGATATTATATTCATGGCCATACATGAAGATTCCTCTACAAGCAAAAGTATAGATGATCAAAAAGAAGAATAGGATGAAGTGAAGTGAATCTGAAAGGAGATCTTATTTGTGCCTTAGAAGAGTTAAAATCTCTTGAAAATAAGAATCAAATATTAAAGCTCCAGATTGAGAAAAATGGAAAGGAGTCAAAGGAAATAATTGAAGATCTACAAGCACACTTTGAAGAAGCCAAGAAGAATGAAGAAGATCTAACGACACAGTTGAAAATAGTAAGTAAATAATGTGAAAGGTATGTTATTAAAATTGCTTCTTTAAAAGAAGATCTTGATAAAATAAATAAAACAATCAATGATAGAGCAACCAATGATTCAAAATTTGAGAATAACACTAATATGTTGAATAAGATATTAGAAAATCAAATATCAATGTTAGATAAGATAGGTATTGGATTTGAAAAGGAGAAAGAGGAAGTCACTAATTTTATAGACAAGGAAAAATGAAAGAGCTATGCTAAAACTCTTATAAAAGAAGAAATAAAAAGGAAAGAAGTTAAGAATATAGAGGACATCTCAAACAAAGAAGGCTGGAGGGAACAGAGCTACAAAAGGAAATTAGGTTAGAGATACACAAATAGCTCCTATTTTTATGGTTACTATTTTTATTGTAATGGATATGGTCATAAGAAACTAGAATGTCAAAAAAGAGCTAATAGTTTTAGAAATAAGGAGAAGGAAAGTCATGTAGAATCAAGCAAAAGCCACAACTCTTTTGTTCCTCTATCAGGTTTTCATGAAGAGGCCATAATATGTTACAAGTGAAACAAATTTAGACACATATCTTGGTACTGTAGAAGTGTGTTTGAGTCATTCAAGAAGGACAAGAGTTTTAAGGCTCTATTCATTAAGAAGAAAGTTTAGACAGGTTCTTGGGAAAAGAAACAACCTAAAAAATCTATGTTGGTGCAAATAGCTTTGCATGCAAGAAATGAAAAAAAGCCATATTTCATTGATATTGGATGTTCAAGGCAAATGATAGGATATAAGATAAATTTCATAACATTGAAGAATATCAATGGTGGCACAGTGAAATTTGGAGACAATACTACTGCTAGAATTGCTAGAAAAGGGTACACTAAGTTTGGTTAATGGTAGAACTAAAACTAAAAATGTTATATATATATATAAGATCTTAATCATAATATTTTGAGTGTAAGTCGAATGTGTGATTAGGGGCACACATTAAAGTTCTATGTAGAAAGTTATGAAATTAGAAGAAAAGATTTAGATGTATTGGTTGCAGATGCTCAGAGAACAAGGAATAACTTGTATATGCTATCAGACATCAAAGATCAAAGATGTTGTTTGAGTCAGATTGAATAAAGTTGGCTATGCCATAGGTGAATGGGGCACATAAATTTTGACAATCTTGTCAACATCATCAAAAAACAAGCAGTCAAAAATCTTCCAAAGATTACAAAGCCATTTGACACGCTTTGTGAACCTTGTCAGCATGGGAAGTAGGCTAGAAGGTGGTTCAAAACAAAAAAGTAATCAACCACTCAGATGCTAGAGCTTGTTGACACTAACCTATGTGAACCTATGAGAACTTAAATATTTCATGTTGCTTATTGATTATTTTTCACGTATGACTTGGGTAATGTTTTTAAAGAAAAAATCAAAAGCTTTTAGACATTTAAAAGCATTAGTTGAGAATGAAACTAGTTTAAAGATTAAGTGTCTAAGATCAGATCAAGGATGAGAATTTATGTCAAATTAATTTAATGAGTTTTTTGAAGATCATGGAATAAAGAGACATTATTCATCAGCCAGAACTCCACAACAAAATGGAGTAGTTGAATGGAAAAATATAATAGTTCAGGAGATGGTGAGAACAATGCTAAATGAATCCAAGATAATAGATAAATATTAGAGATAAGGAATTGCTACAATAGTGCATATTCAAAATAGAGCATTATTGAGAGTCAATAGTGACAATACTCCTCATGAGCTATTGAAAGATAAACTAGCAACAGTTGATTATTTTAGAGTTTTTAGCAGTAGATGATTCATAAAGAGAATTGATGAAAAACTTGGTAAGTTTGAATCCAGAGAAGATGAAGGTATATTTCTTGGTTATTCTTTCAAAATTAAATCTTATAAATGTTATAAAAAAACAACCAAGAAAATTGTTGAAAGTGCAAGTGTCAGGATAGAAGAAGATAGAACACAAATAATCAATGATCTAATAGACATTCATGAAATCATTGAAGAGGAAGGTTTTGAAGAATCGGATGAAGATGAGGAGAAGGAGAAAAAAGGAACCAAAACTCCATCCAAATATGTTCATAGAAATCATAATGAAAGTGACATCGTCAGGGACATAAATGAAGGAATTTGTACTAAAAGAATGATGGTAAGTGAATATGAGCAAGTTAATTTCTCTCTATTATCCAAAATTTAACCTAGAACTTTTTCAAAAGCTAGACAGGACAAACATTGGGTTAAGGCTATGGATGAAGAATTAAATCAAATAGAAAAGAATGATACTTGGGAATTAGTTCCTAGACCAAAAGATCATAATGTGATAGGAACAAAATGGGTTTATAGAAATAAGTTGAATGAAAATGGAGAAGTGACCAGAAATAAAGCAAGATTAGTATGTAAAGGATATGCTCAGATTGAGGGAATAGATTTTGAAGAAACTTTTACACTAGTGGCAAGGTTAGAGGATATTAGAATATTCATTGCATATGAAGTGTTTAAAAATTTCAAAGTGCTTCAGATGGATGTCAAATTTACCTTCCTGAACATGAATCTTGAAGAAGAGGTCTACATTAAGTAGTAAGAGGGATTTATTCTCTCAAATATTAGTAACCATGTATGCAGATTGAATAAAGCATTTTATGGATTGAAACAATCTCCCAGATCTTGGTATACAAGACTTGATAAGTACATCAAAGATCAAGGTTTCAAGAGTGGATTTGTTGATAGTAATCTCTACATAAAAATAGAAGGTGAGCATCAATTGATTGTTGTGGTATATGTTGATGACATCATTTGTGGAGGAAAAATTGAAAAGATGACAAAAGAATTTTTTGATAGAATGCAAAAAGAATTTGAGATGTCTATGCTTGGAGAATTGTCATTTTTCTTAGGATTGCAAATATTTCAGTCAAATAAAGGAATTTTCATATCTCAAAGTAAATATGCCAAGGAAATGTTGAAGAAATTTGTTTTTGTGAATTGTGCCCCAGTTGGCACACCAATGTGCATAAGAAATAAGGTGAGCAAGGATGAAGATTCCCATTAGTCATCACTTCTTGAGAGAGTAGGTTGTAGATCAATAGATTAAGATGGAATATATCGGTACTACATAGTAGATTGTAGATATTTTCAAAAAGGCACTACCAAAAGACACATTTGAGTATCTGCAAGAGAAGTTGGGAGTAATTTCTTTTACTTCTTTCCATTGAAGTTTAGCATCAATTGAGGGTGAGCTAAGTGTTAGCTCTAGGTAGGCCCTTTGCCATCGATGTCAAAGGAGGAGAATAATAGGTACATGAA
>JARHVA010001225.1:892500-1060000 GCA_037957365.1 Torreya grandis | reverse complement strand
TATTCTTATCTTTCCTCAAGAACTTCATGTGCTTCTTGATTCGTAGCTGATCCAATGAACTCTTCAAACAATCCTATTGTGTCTTTATTTAAGACATCATCTTCATCTTCAAAATATTCATCAAAGATTACATGCACTTCATTACCTATCATTCCTTTGATTTCTTGATCACCTTCTATTTAATTTTCATCTTTCTACTCTTCTCCATCAAGTAGTTTACCATATTGAGGGTAACAAAACACCCCTTCTTCAGCTACATCTTCACTCTTCCATGCATCATCTTCTTCTTATTTATGAATCATTGTCCATTCAACTTATTCATTGAAATAATTATCTTCACCTACATTCAACCATGATAAATCAATGTTAGATTGAAAAATTTGAGGTCCAATTGCGTCTCTCTCCTCTTCCATGGCAAGTTGTGTTTCCATCTTCTTCAACCGCCTCTCCAAATGTTCCATCACTTGTTGGTTTGCTTTATTTTACATTTTTTCCATAAAGCTACACTTGACTCTTTTCTTGATCTTGAGTCCACACTATAAACTATACACATTCCACATTATCAATAACTCTCTTTCCATCCTTGCTAATGCATTCTTCATCTCCTTTATCTCTATCTCCATCTTCTTCTCACTATGGATTTCATATTTAACATTGTCTCTCACTTTCTTTTCTACCTCTCCCTTCATCTTCAGCTTGAGTACCTCACTTGGGTACATTATTATCTTCTTGTTTTGGTCTTACTTAGACCACATCTTTTGGTTCACACTTTGAACCCCTTTATTTTAGACCTCACTTGGGCCTTTCAACCTCTTGTCCTTCACACTAGGACTATTCTCTCTTCATTGAGCTCTATTTATGAGCTTCTTTCTCTTGAGATTTTTAATAGATTATTTAATTCAAGGATTACACCACACCATTCACTATTTTATTTCTTCACCTATCACATATTATCAGTCATGCATTCAGACCAATAAATCAAACACAAATAACTCATACCTTCTCTCTTATCTGTTGTCTCTCAACAAGACTCCATACAACTACCTTCTTGCCTGCTTACCTGAAAATTCTTAATCTATATACAACATGCATTAACTTAAAATTTCATACCTATACCAACCTATTTCTAGAGCATCTAGATGGATCTAATACCAAATGATGTAGATCTCTTACCATCATCCTGCATTTTAAGTTTCACTTTGTTTACAAACTTGCAAATCTTCCTTAGCCAACACTAGGCTTATATTATCCAAAAGGACCAAAACTCAAACACCTGCTTAATAAAATTTGAAGAACACATAAAACATTCTAACACATTATTTCAAACCATATCAATCCACCTATACCATTTATCATCCTACATTTCACTCATTAGTCCACTTCTTGTCTTCAAATACTACTAGCCCTCTTTCAGTGAAAATCCACTAGTCTATTCCCTAAACCATATCATCAAGGAAAAAATAGGTTTTTGAGTACCCTTTATCATTCCATTTCTTCAATTTTTTTTTAAGGTTAGGTTCATTTGTAAAGTTTTGTACCTATAGGCTTACCTAACTCCCCAATTAGCACTCCAAAAGATAAACCTCCTTAGTTTGAATAAAATAAAGTCAACCAAGGAAAAATATTGAACTTTTTGTGTACCAATTATCTTCTTATATATTAATCAACTATTTTTTCCATCTCACTCTATAAGAACATACCCTTTCCTTCTTTGTCTTATCTCAACTAGGTCTCTTTTAGGCCTAATCCACCTCAGTCCTCAAATATCCATACAAATGGATATGTACACCTATGAAATAAGGTGATTCACTTAAATCATGATTATTTGGAATAAAATAAAAATTTAATCATATTTTTATTGTTAAAACTCATTATATGCACCAAACCCTAGATCTAGAGTTTCTAGACCACTATATAGGCTGAGAACCTTCTAAAAGGCATAAATTTTGATGTATGAAGTTTAAATGGAACAAATAAATTTTTTGTGTCTATATTTACCTTAAACACATTATCCAATATCCATATTCCTTTTACCAATCCTCTGTTACACTTTTCTCCTCCAAGATGCACTTGACTGTGCAAAATAGATGACTGTCTACAAGTCTAGGAAACTATATAGATGAATAAAGCATATATCTAGGGAATAAAAGGTTAAATAAATCATTCAAAAATATTATAGGTATTACCTATATATCTGAAAAAAATTTATAATAAGTTTCAAGACCACTTCTTTCCAAGGAACACACTCATAGTACCCATAGTCAAATCAAACACATATTGCTATAGGAAAATAGGGGTTAGTCGATTAGTTTGCAACGGGGTTTAAATACTCAACATGGTATCTTAATTATTAATTCATAGTTTATCTTCATTACAAAACTTTTCATAATGTCTCCTTTCTCCACATTCCTTATGCTTTTCTCCAACTTGATCAACTCATGTACACACACAGGTTATTTGACTGTTCTTATCAAAACATGGTATATATATAACTTCAAACACTAGTAATTTGGGTTATATGATTCAATAAATAACTTACCAATAATTATATAAAGGAATTCACAATATTAATATAATCTTTACCACTCCATGCATGGATAAATCACAAACACATAGAGTTCTATTATTCAACATGACACACAAAATTGTATACAATTATGGGTATGATCATTCTCAATTTCAAGTCTGAAGCAAATTATTATAATTAAAATATTATCAAACTTAACTCCATCACTAATATATTCACTTTAATATTTATTTAAATACAAAATAAAGACTTACACAATCCATTATACTATCTCAGTAGATTTTCTTTCTTTCTTATCTTGTCTACCCTGTTTTCTCATCTCCTCACTCCTACAAACCACGTTACTCTCTTCCTTATTTTCCTACATGATATAAAATCCTCAACATAATTTTTAAATATTTATTGATTAAATAAACTCTATAAACTTCATAAACCCACGTAGGATGGTGTATAATCTAGCTTCCACCTCATATTTCAAACTTGACATATGACTCACAACCACTCTTAAAACTTTTCCTAAGACCATAAAGGTCTATTACATCATTATTCAAAAATTTCATAACACCAATACTAATTTATATCACTAAAACACTTTCAATCCCTCATTACACATTTGAAAATTCAAATTAGGAAAAAGGTGGGAAAATCTCTAAAGGACTCAAATTCAAATTTGACTCACATTTATGACTGTTAGACCAACTCTTGGGCATTCCTAAGATGCCCTTGTATCACTTAAACCCTAGGTAAAACATAGTACCCTCTTCATAAAGTGATCATTACTTCTCCACTATCACCAAATTATCTTGTTCTAGTCTACACCCATAATCCTTTTATCATATCCTAGACTTGCCTCTAATCATCACAAGTCTTGCCCATCATCACCTTTCATTACACATATCATATCCTTATCATTCATTACCTAGTCTTAATCCTATCCATAATCATAATCGATTGTCCTTGTTTTACCCTTATAATCTTGTCTTTCCTTTATTCTAATCATATCCTAGTCATACCCTATCATCCCATCACCATCTCTTAGTCTTTCCTTAGTCACAACATATCCTATAGTCCCTTGTCAACCCCTAAGTTGTACCTAGTCATTTATCAACATTCATCACTATCCAAACATCTAGCCTACATACATCATATCCAAACCTACACATCCATTCATTCAATCTACCTTTATCTAATCCTAATGTCCCTTTTGACCAACCCCAAATGAAGTCATAAATCCAGCCCCATCACATCACCTATAATCTAAACCTATCAACCAACCATATTCAAACCCATCAAAGTTTGTAATCATACACCTAATTTGGTATAAATTGTAAATAATCCTATAATGGTCACCCTCATATGTTTGGTTGCATCTATAACTAGCCACGTTTGATATCAATCCTCTAATGAAGACCCAATATTATTTTTTCATTCACTTTGTCCAATCCCATCAACTAGGTCATCTAATATACTTGAGAAGATAATCTTAGTCTTAATCTAGTATAAATTATCCAATCAAGTCAAAACATCATTGAAGGTCATTTAACCTAGTCTTTACTCTCTAGCTTGTCACACCTAGCCCACCTATTAAACCCTTGGGCATCATCATATCCCATCATCATTAACAAAAATGCATAAAATTTAGTTAGCTTACACATTAATTTTATTGACTTAATATTATAAAATATCATCTCACATAACCAAGTCAATCTTTAAATCCAATTAAAATCAAGTCCTTGATCCAAGTTTGTTTTTTCATCCCACTTTCATCTCTTTGAATTTTTCAATCAATATCTCACACCTATTGATTGGGGCCAGAGATTCATGTCATCCATCTCTTCTACCACTTTGATTCATGAAATCTACAATAGATTTGGATGTTGCCTTATTGGAAAAATACATCTTTGCCAACAAAGATGCACTCCTTTTACTAGTATTATAAATGGGTAGCCCACTTCCTATAGAATTTGAATCCATCTTATTGAAATTGCCTCTAGTTCATATCCATCCACACCAATGACCACCTAGCCCCCATGCTAGCCTGTTACAACAAAACAACCTGTTCACTAGTCATAATCTTGGTCATAACATCCCCCAACATACTAACAAATGGAATTCTATCCTAGCATATCCAACTAAAGACTATTCATCCCCAAAGTTACCTCCCATATTATAAAACCTATATATATTGGAATTACACTACCTAATGGAAACATCCCATCCTAAGTCAAATGCTTCCACATATAAGGAAAAAAGTGAATAGAGGCTTTATACTTCACTTCTCAAATCCTTGGAATCCCTCTTTCACAAACTTGTCATCACTGACATGATGGTCTATCCACCCATATGGGATATTAATCCAAATAATCATAATCCCTCATGGTATAGAGAAAATCAATACTATCAATATCATAGAACATGGGGTAATTCTACTAATTGGTGCCTAATTTTACAAATCTTTGTCCATGATCTCATTGATCATGGTGGTCTAAAAATAAACAATGAATCAAATGAATCTTCATCCAAGGGTGAACTGAAGGGGATATGCCAAGATTCACTTCCTAATAATGATTAAGTTATTCCACTTCTAAACTATGACTAAGACACCAATCCCATCTTCAATTATCCACCTCTCTTATACAAACACATATTTAGTAAATCCATCCTTACCAAACCCATCCTACACATACTGTATACCTTCTATCTATCATATTTAGTTCCTCATTATCAAAAATCCCTTCATCTTAAAGCCTCCATCACTAAACTAAAAGTAAATAAGGTACTCATGGACAACCATACACTCTAACAAGCCCTCCTCATGTCCATAGTTAAATCATCATCTACTAGAAACATCATATCCTTAGTAATGTCCACATTAGAATCAACATTAAATTCAACATATATGCCATTTTCATTAGGCCCATGTCAAAAATAAGCATTAGAATCTGAATTAGATTCCATGTTAGAGTCATCATCCTTCATAGATGTTGATGATTATGCCCAAACCTACCTTTTAAGGGATACTTCTAATTCAAATATCAACAAGTCACCAATAATGTATGTTGATGTGTTTCCAGATGATGACATCATCATAAAATATATGATACTTCAAGATACTTTATTAGTAGATGATTATCAAAGTCAATTTGATCTAGTTTGGGAAGATTATTCTATAGGTCAATGTAAAAGCTTTAGTGATCCTTCTATGAATCTTGATTAGGTTTTATCTAACATTGACATTTAGCTTCCTAGTATCCTTTATGAGGATCATGTTTCCTATTATTCCCCACTCATTGACCTTACTAATCCATCCCCTCTGATTTCATCCATCATTGACCCTTTCCTTCTACCCATTGACAAACATTTAGTCACACTCCTCCATGGGGACAAACATGAACATAAATAATTAGATTTCTATTCAGGTCAAATATCACATGCCAAAGCTTCAATGATACTAGATAATATCCAAGTTAACATTAAAAAAAGTATAACAATGTCATTAGCTTTGATCTAACAAAAAATCAAAGTTAAAATCAATCAAATATTTAGCCAATTCAAAAAGACTCTTCCCTTAATGAAAACCTCATTGAGGCACTAGGGGAGCATCAACATCCAAGTCAAAATTATCATTCCTATTAAAATTAAATTCCTACCAATAAAACCTAATATCAATTAATAGAGGGTAGTCAAAGTCAAAAATCATCAAAGCAACAAGTCTTTGTTAGAAGTTATAAAGCCAAAAATATTCCAATTAATTGGAATAAAGAGCATAAAAGTCAAAGCATCTTGGATACTTTAATATCTCAAATGACACTTCCACCATATCTAATGGTGTCTATAACTATTGAACCCTATTTCCATGCTCATTCCAATCACACCATCCATAATAATCATATTACTCATTCAAACCCTCTACATCACTACCAAAACATCCAATCTCATCCATACAATACATCACCTTCTTGGGAAGCATTATCTCTCATAGGGGCTATAAAAATACTTGAATGAGATGTTTGGAGGACACCAAATCAATAATAAATTAAGGTCACAAGGACATTGATGGAATCAATGTCAAAATGTTATCATCATTGCATCTCTCATGCCTATAATAAATTAAGATGCCATAAATCAATCAAAAGGTCAAAAATACTCATCATCTAATGGCGAAACCAGTTTCATGCCACCTTAGGTAAGTGTCATGATGAAAGCCAGTCGCCAACATCATGGTAAAATAATATGTTGACTATAAGTAACTTGACACTTGGAGGAAAAGTCCACTCCATACCTCTATTCATATTTTGTACCCCTTGTTACCCCATCTGTGTCCCATTCTAACATTCCATACCTATTCCATCTTATTCATCCTTCTTCAAGCTATGTCATCTTGTGTCATCTTATCCTATAATATTCATCCTATCTTCCCATCTTAATTTTTGTATTAAAGAGGAATATGTATTGGGACATGTTCTAGAATCATCATTTCCTTATCTTCCAAGTGGCACTTGGGTGAAAAGACATTTGGTTCCCTCACGTGCAGTCCCTAGAGATCCCTAGTCCATTTTTCATCATCCCATTTGAGCACCATCCAAATAATTTCATCATTCCTTCTACCATCATTACCCATATTGGTTTATAGGCTTGGTTTTCCCTTTGATAGTGACCCTCTCTTGTATATACCTACCAAAAAACCCTAAAAATTAAAATATTCCCAAAAATCTAAAAAATCATAAAACCCCATAAAATACAAAACATCTTAGTTGTCTTGTCTTATGTCTGAAGTAACTCCATATACATAGTCCAAGTTCCCATCATAATTATCACTTAAAAACTTGGTCCAAATTATGTCCTATCCCTTATCACACATCTAATAAACTTTCTCTATAGTCAAATCATAGTAACCCATTTTACCTAATTCTAACTCACTATTAGATCCCATTATCATCCCCATCCTTATCAACCCATCCAAACTTGAGAAAATCCTATCTAAATTTCCTAATTAAGCTCATCTTGTTAGCATCAACCTTGACTGGGAATTTCCTACTCAAGTTTAGTCAAATCTTGTCTTTGATAGTTTAATCCTAGTATTTATCAAAACTCTAACTTGTCATATCTCCCCATCTTAGTCATAACCAGTCAAGCTTAGGGTTAATTTCACCCTAACCCATATATCAAGCTAATTGATGTGCCTCTATCAAAATATACTCAAGATCACCTTATCCAAATCCTATCACCCATCACATTTTAATTTACCCATTTGATCAAAATAAGCTTATTAGTCCCATGTATTACATGTCATTCATCACTCTCTTATCCCATCATCCATCAAATTTAACATCATGGCTCATATAATTTAAAATCATGACCTAATCATGCATTTTGTAATATTTGTTCATAATAACATGTAAGACACTATATGTAAATACTTTTATGATGTTTACTATGTTTGAATGTATTTTATCATGTTTATGCATGTATATTTTTGTCTACTCATGAATAATTTTCTTCTTTTAATATTAGTATTATAATTAGTCTTACATCATGTATCTATGTTTTGTTTTCAAGGGTACAATGAATAAATATGATATATTGACACCAACGTATAGATTCATGCTTTTGGATGCCCTCTAAATAATTTTTTATTTTCCCCTCTTATGTTTATGCAATATGGTACAATGACATCATGGTCATATAGATATATCATGATGCATATTGCCTATTGTTGTATTTAACATGATCACATAAACTATGATGAGACTTATTACAACAACTATGGCTTAACAATGGATTAGAATCATCAATTATTCTATCTTATCTCTCTTTTCTAATCATCTAATAATCTAATCATCATGTTTATATCTTCTTATTGATCATTCATCAGCTCATCTAATCTAATCATGTCTCCAATTTATAACCTCCACAT
The DNA here is from genome assembly GCA_037957365.1 of Torreya grandis. Lineage (NCBI taxonomy): Eukaryota > Viridiplantae > Streptophyta > Pinopsida > Cupressales > Taxaceae > Torreya > Torreya grandis. The sequence goes on along the minus strand of JARHVA010001225.1, from coordinate 1,051,556 downwards.
TTAAATAATTTTTCAAAGTCTTCCATCCTCTATCTACTCATAAATTATCCATCATATCCTCATGTCTAACATATAAGTTTACTCATCCATACAAAAACTAAATTTTTTGCTAATAATCATATCATTTATCTTCCTTGTTATCCTTTTCATCTTCTAATTTATCTTGGACTACAATGGCCTTAGGTCTTTTCAAATTATGTAGACAATGCTTAGTCACATGGGATAATTGAGTGATGTAGAAAAAGATAGGCTAACCTTATGGAGGCCATAACTTTTGACTTGTAACTCTGTTTGAGATCTTTCACATGCCAAAACAACCATATCAAGAAGGTTGTTGTTGTCCTAGTCATTCTACTGGCCTAGCAATGTTTTTGATATTTTTCAAAGGTCGTGCGTGATCACTGAGGGTCTAAAATTATGATTTAATGATTTTTTTAGGTTTTTTCTATTTTAAAAAATTGTATATTTTTAGAACTAGAAGTGAACTATGGTTCAATTTAGTCCCATAATCTAATTATAGTGTTTACGATATTTTGAGAGATTTTTGGGCTATTTCAAGAGTTTTTAAAAATAGGCATTTTTTTTAGATTTTAATTTTTTTTGAATTTTTCATGTAAACTCTAATTTCTAAGTTAAGGCTTATTTAAGCATGGTTTGGTTGTGTAATTATTTTAAGTGATCAATATGAATCAATTCTGAGTATTATTTCAAGATCTTGGCCTATTGGTAATTTCTTGTTCTTGTTAGTTTTTGATTTCATTATTTGGTATCAGAGCAAGTTCAAATCTTGGAGGATTAAATAATGATGAGAGGACAAGGAGGTATGGCATAGATTAAATAGAATATACAAGAGATATAGAGGCAAGTTTAATAATTAACAGAGGTTATCACCAATCAAGGAAGAAGACAAGTTGGTGATGAGGAAGGCATAGATCGTGATGAAGAAATTTAGCAAGAAGAGGAAAAACAAGAGCAATCGATGTAAGAGAGGATGGTTCAGGCTTTAGAATTAAGGAATGAAGGAATCAAGGTTGATGTTCCATATTATGGAAGTAATTTAAAACTAGAGGACTTGATAGATTGGATGAATAGCATAGAGAAGTTCTTCGAGCAGAAGACTATGAGAGAAGACAAGAAGGTAAAGTTTGCATGCATGAAATTGAAAGGTCATGCAATGATTTTGTGGGATCACCTACATAAAGAGAGATAGATAAAACGTAAAGAGAAGATTAATTTTTGGAAAAATATGGAGAAGCCAAGGGACAAATTTTTTCCTATGGATTATGCACAAACCCTATATAGAAGATTTCAAAATTTAAGGCAAAAAGATCATAGTATACAAGATTATACAGATGAATTTTACAAGATTTCCATACAAGTGGAATATAATAAAATAGAAGAGTAGATGACTACAAGGTATGTAAATAGTTTGAAATTTTCTATTCAATATGAATTAAGCATGCATAGAATACTTAACATGGAGGAGACTTATCAATTAGCTTTGAAGATAGAAGAAAATCAAAATAGATAGAATTTTAGAAGGACATCTACTAGTCCAAGAAGAGGTAGATCCCCTCTAATAAGGGGACAAGGTGGGTTTAATACCACCAGAGGTGGCTTTAATGCCAATAAAGGTAAATCGTCATGTGGTGTAAAAAGGTGAGATGATAATAGGCAAGGGTCTCAATACCAACAAAGAGGAAGAGGATTTCATAAAGGATGAGGTTATAGTGGTACTAGAGGATGGTTTATAAATCAACATAGATATTATGTATGTTATAGATGTGGAGAAGAAGGGCACAAAGAATTTGAGTATCCAAACTAGCAAGATCAAGAAAGGAGGCAAGAAGATCACCCAAGAGTAAATCTAGCTGAGGCTGAAATAGAAGAGTAGAATATTGAAGGTGCACCAGTAGATGTTGGAGAGAATATCATGATGAGAGGAACCATGATCAATCCAAGGAAGGAAAAAGTGCAAAATAAATAAGGTGGTGACACATGGCTGAGATCAATTTTTTTTCAAACAAAATGTACTTCTGGTGGAAAGGTATGCAAAGTAATTATAGATGGTGGTAGTTGTGAAAATATGGTTTCTAAATAAATGATTGAGAAACTAAATCTGTAATGTGAAAAACATCCTAACCCTTATCTGATTTCATGGTTTAAGAAAGGGAATGAGGTTACGGTAGATAAAAGGTGCTTAATCAAGTTTTCTATAGGAAAAAATTATAATGATGAAATATGGTATGATGTTATTCTGATGGATGCATGTCATGTGTTATTAGGGAGACCATGGAAATTTGATAGGAAAGTAGTTCACGATGGAGCAAAGAACACATACACTTTTTGTAAAGGTGGTACAAAGGTAGCTTTTTTTACCTCTTACAGAGGAAGAGAAGATAGAAAACATGCTCTATACTAAATAATTTATCCAAGATATGAAGGTATCAGGTTGCTGTTATGCATTAGTAGTAAAGACTGAAGAAACAAAAATGGTACCAATACCAATAAACACTTTTTGGAAAGGTGGTACAAAGGTAGTTTTGTTACCTCTTAAAGAGGAAGAGAAGATAGAAAACATGCTCTATACTAAAGAATATATCCAAGATATGAAGGTATCAGGTTGTTGTTATGCATTAGTAGAAAATAATAAGAAACAAAAATGGTACCAATACCAATAAAAGCACCAATAGTGTTGAAATAATATGTAGATGTTATGCTTGATGAGTAACCAGATGGTTTACCATTAAAAAGAGATATTCAAAGTCACATTGATTTGATTCCAGTATCATCTCTACCTAATGAATAAACTTATAGGATGAGTCCAACAAAACATGCAGAATTAAATAAACATGTTACTAAATTGCTAAGGAATAAAGTGATAAGGGAGAGTATGAATCCATGTGCAACAACAGAATTTCTAAATCCAAAGAAATATGGAGGATGGAGAATGTGTGTGGATAGTAGAGCAATTATTAAAATTACAATAAAGTATAGGTTTCCTATACCTCATTTAGATGATATGATGGATGCGCTTTTAGGAGCAAAATATTTTACCAAGATTGATCTAAGGAGTGGTTATTATCAGATTCATTCATGAAGGAGATGAGTGCAAAGTTGCATTAAAGACTAGGGATGGCTTATACGAGGGGATGGTGATGTCATTCGGATTATCTAATGCACCTAGCACATTTATGAGGGTGATGAATATAATACTAAGAGAATATATTGGTAAGTTTGTGGTTGTTTATTTGAATGATATTTTTATATTCAGTAAGATCAAAGAAGAACACTTACAACATTTGAGAATGGTAATGGATTTGTTAAGAAAGGAGAAGTTATATGCAAATCTGAAGAAGTGCAGGTTTATGAAGAATAATTTGGTATTTTTGGGATTTGTAGTTTTAGAAAATGGTGTGAAAATGGATGAAGAAAAGATAAAATAAATTTTTGAGTGGCCTATTTCAAAAATCATTATAAAGGTAAGAATTTTCCATGGTTTAGTAACTTTTTATAGAAAGTTTATTAAAAAAATTAGTAGTATTGTGGCACCAATAACAAATTACATGAGAGGGAAAGAATTTGCATGGACTAGAGCAACCATAGAAATCTTTGAATTTTTAAATAAGAATATTATAGAAAGACCAATTTTAGCATTACCAAATTTTAATAAAGTGTATGAGGTTTATTGTGATGCTTCATTTATGAGAATTGGTATTGTACCGAGTCAAGAAGGAAAGACAATAGCATATTTTAGTGAGAAATTTAATGAGGTAAGAACAAAGTATTCTACTTATGATGTTGAACTTTATGCAATTTTACAAGCATTAAGACATTGGAGGCATTACTTGGTGCCTAAGGTGTATATATTATTTATAGATCATGAGGCTTTGAAGTATGTGAATACACAAAAGAAGTTGAATAGTAGGCATGAAAGTGGATTTATTTCTTACAGGGGTATACTTTTGTGTTGAAACATAAATCAAGAAAAAAAATCAACCAGCTGATGTATTGAGCATGAGGGTAGCGTTATTAACTACTATGGTGAGTGAAGTAGTTGGATTTGATGCTATTAAAGAATTATATGATACTGATCCATATTTTGGCAATATAGTTGAATAGTGCAGGAATCTATTAACGGGTGGGATAGATATTATTCATGATGAGTATGTTATACAATAAGGTTATCTCTTCAAAGATAAATAATTATGCATTCTAGTTGGGTCTCTACAAGATAATATAATAAGAGAATTACATAGTGGAGGTTTGGCTAGACATTTTGGTAAAATAAAGACAATATATTTAGTGGAGGAAACGTATTTTTGGCCAAAGATGAAGAGATATGTGACAAGGTATGTTTCAAGGTGTAGAATATGTTAGGTGGCTAAAGGACATGCATAAAATACTAGACTTTACATGCCGTTACCAGTTCCAAGAGGACAATGGACAGATTTGAATATGGATTTTATGTTGGGATTGCCAAACACACAAAGAGGTAATGATTCAATTTTTGTTGTTGTAGACAGATTTTCTAAAATGGTTCATTTCATTGCATGTAAGAAAACCAATGATGCCACTAGACTTACAGAATTATTTTTTATGGATATTGTGAGGTGTTCCAAAAACTATTACTTCAAATAGGGATACAAAAATTTTAAGTCATTTTTGGAGGACTTTGTGGAAGAAGATGCGTACTAAGCTACAAATCAGTAGTATATATCACCCAAAAATAGATGGATAAATATAAGTTGTGAATAAGAGCTTGGGAAATTTATTGAGATGCATAATGGGAGAGAAGTCAAAGCAATGGGACTTAGCTTTACCACACACTGAGTTTTCATATAATATTTTAGTGAATAGATCAATAGGAAAGTCACATTATCAAATTGTTTACCAGAGAAATCCTATGGATATTTTAGATTTGGTACAATTTCCAATTGTAGATCAAATTAGTGATGATGAAAAAGTGTTTGTAGAGCATATGCAACAGTTGCAAGAAGGAGTAAGAAGAAAGTTACAGGAAAGTAATGATAAATATAAAGTAACAAAAGATGTCAGAATAAGATCTAAGGTATTTGAAGGAGATTTGGTAATGGTTTACTTGAGGAAAGAGAGATTTCCAAAAGGCACATACAATAATTTGAAGTACAAGAAAATTAGACCATGCAAAATTGTGAAGAAAATCAATGATAATGCCTATGAGGTAAGTTTACCACATGATTTTGATATATATCCATAATTTAATGTTTCGGATTTATATGAATTCCATGAAGAAGATGGTGAATATGATGAAAATGAAGAAGTAAATTGGGAGTAACAGGTTCCAAAGAAGAAAGAAAAAATAGTGTAGGTTTTGGATATGAAGATAGTGAGCACAAGGCAAGGGAATTATAATAGGTATTTGGTGTAGTGGGAAGTATTGCAACAAGAAGACAACACTTAGATTAATGAATCAGAGTTGAAGAAGATTGATAAGGAAAAATGGTAGTAGTACAATCAGGGCAATTCGTTGGAGCTGAGTTATTTTCAACTAGAGGAGAATGATGTAGAAAAAATAGGCCAACCTTCTGGAGGACTTAACTTTTGACTCATAACTCTGTTTGAGCTCTTCCACATGCCAAAACAACTGTATCAAATAGGTTGTTGCTATCCTAGGTCATTTTATTTGCCTAGCAATGTTTTTGATATTTTTTGGAGGTTGTGCGTGATCATTTGAGGGTCTGAAATTATGATTTAATAATTTTTTTCTGTGTTTTTTTCTATTTTTAGAAATTGTATATTTTTTAAAACTAGACATCAAATTTGATTTAATTTCATCCCATAGTCTAATTATAGTGTTAGGATGTTTCAAGATATTTTTGGGGTATTTCGAGAGTTTTTAATAATAGTCATTTTTTTTAGATTTTAGTTTTTTTTTAAATTTTGCATGTAAAATCTAATTTCTAAGTTGAGGCTTATTTAATCATGGTTTGGGTTTTTAATTATTTCAAGCAATCAATATGAATACATTATGATTATCATCTTTAGATCTTGGCCTATTGGTAATTTTATTGTTCTTGTTAGTTTTTAGTTTCATTATTGAGATTAGCTTGGCTACTATCATAAAGTTTTTCATCATTCATTAGTCTTCCTCATCTTCTATCCAATCCAATAAAATTATTCTTAATCATAATACATTATTTTTAATTCATGTAAGCATTCAAAACCTTGAGTTACAATATCAATTAATTCATCAATCATAAACCCAAGACTCATAACACTCCCAGGCATACATCCTTAAATGTGATACATTGAAAGATTAAAAATCTCCTTATCACTCTTTAATCATTGTTGGTTCCCATTTGGGGCATGTCAACAACCATGACACCATCATATCTCACTCCCTGACATGTGTCCTTGCCAAGGGCATCATCAAAATAATTATGTTGTAGGTTGCTGATTAGTAGAATTGTTTCATATTCATCAAATCCATCATTATCATTCATCATCATATGCATCACATTATTCATCTCTTCTCTCTTCCATCATTTCATTATTTACTCTTTAGGGAGAACGATGTCATCCTAAGTTATTTCAAGACTATGTTTGCAGCTCTTGGGCACATGGAGTGTCCAAGGATAGCTTGGTCACACTCAACCCTTCCCCTTCATCTTTTGGTCACTCTATCATATCATTTATTCTCCCTCATCTTATTTATCTTCTTGCTTGCATTCAAATTTGAGCAACACCTATCATTAATATTATGAAATCATTATCTTGTTTTTGCCTAATTCTCTCCCAATATGTATCCTTACTTGGGATATATCTAAACCTTATGGCCTTTTATCTTATCATCATATTTTTATAATTATTTATCATTTAGGACATGTTGACAACTACAATAACATCATCCTCACTCCCTAGTATATGTTTTTGCTAGGGGCATTGTTTATTTTTAGCTCATTGCCTATGTCAAAATTATTCTTCAAATATCCATTATCTTCACAACATCCCAACCCCTCTTAACCTCTTAACTTATCATGCCCCTCATTTCCTCTTCAGAATATCCACCTATCTCATTCTTCCATGCATGTCACTTGAAAGGGGCATCAAGTGTCCACTAATATTACCATCAGCCATAAGTGTATTTCTTATTTTAAATCTAGCATTACTTCTTATAGTCACAATGCCCTTTCAAAGAGGGTAAAAATGTATGCACTAAAATTAGATAACCTCCCCAACATCATTATTTTCACCCATTTCATCCTTTAACCCTATTATTGGTCCATATATAATCATTTATCCAATATCCCCCTTCATTCTTCACATGTTAACTTATCCCCTTTCACCCTCTAAATTAATTAATTCAATATTTTCCCTTAGCCACATAATTATCCCATTCTTATAATATACTAGTTTTTTAATATCCACCCCACATTCTAATTTATAAAATTATCCTACATGATAATTCTAAATATTTCATATTTTTAATCTCCCAAAGGAAAGTGTAGAGATTTATTATCTCTACAACTTTTCCTCTTCTATAAATCTCCAATGGATGAGGATAATATCCCACCGTCCAATTTAAAAATTTAGGAGGGAATTAAACCTAATCCTTGATTTTCCCTTGTCTCTTCATATAAATCCATGGTCACCACCAAGCATTTAGGGTGGAATGTGGAAATTAGATTCTACATGCTATCAATTTGTTTATCATCTGTTTGTCTCCAAGTCTCCATGGTAAATTTTGAGTCTATAAGGATCAGTCAAAATCTTTTCTATTTTAGGGCATGTATTAGTCTAAATTGGAGGTGAATGTTTGTAATTGAGGTATACATTTCTTTTATTTCATTAGTTTATTACATGCATTTAACTTTATTCTACCCAATCATAAAGTGTGAAAAAGATTTATGATTGAAATTTTGGTCTTTTAGATAATTTTTTGTGTTTGACATTTTAGGATTTTGGTTGCAAATTTTATCCTAATACACACTTACCTTTCCCTTATATATACTAGAATTATTATTAGATTGATCATGTTGCCTCTTTAACCATTCACTTAAAAAATTACCATACTTATGATAATAAGAACATTGGACATTGGATTTATCATGCCTTTAATTAGGATTGTTCTTGTGAGAGTTTGACTATGAAGTCCTCTCTCCCTTTTTTCTACTATATCTTCCTCTTCTAAATCCACTTCTTCCACATCTTCTCTTGATGATATTTATACCTCTCTCATTTATACCTCCCCCTTGCTTATCACATTAGCTTGAGATTTGAAGGATTGATCTAGAGAAGGAGGGTCTGATCTATTCAACCATTGCTCATGGGTTTGTAGACAACACATCAACTCATCCACTATCATATGTGATAGATTTTTATAATTTTCAAATACAATCACCACTGGATCAAACTTCATTGGAAAAATCCTCATAATATTTTCCACAATATGTTTATCTACCATATTATCACCATTCAATTTCAACTAATTAAGTACACTAGATAATCTAATATGGAAATCAAAAATTGATTAGTTATCCTTCATCTAGAGGGGTTTAAATTCCCTTCTCAATAATTGGAGCTTTACCAATTTTACCTTATTTGCACTATTTTATGATTATTGAAAAATATACCAAGCCTCCTTTGAATGCATTTTTACTACAATCATGAGGAAAATGGGATCGAATATTGCTCCCTCCTTCAAGCTTATGGATTTAGTGACCTTCCTTTTGGTGTCCCTCAACTAAGTCTTTTTTGCATTTATCAAATTTTTATATCATTTAGATTTGTAACATCAAGAAAAGTTGATTCCACTAATTCCCAGAAGTCATTAGTTGTGAGGATGGTCTTCATATTTCTATACCATACATCATAACTCTTGAAATTAAAAGTGGGAGGATGTTTCCATGCCTTTTGCTTAAGATCCAACCATACTAGAGATTTCAAAAATCCAATAAGAACAAAGGATCTGGATTTGATACCACACTATTAAAAATAAACTAAAATAAGGATAATGTTACATAAACAAAGTATACACAAGAAACATAATTATCACAAATCTAAAAAATATTATAGACTAAATTTGATGATTAAAAATCTGTAACTGAAATTATTTTTTATGTACAGACTATTGGTATATTTATTCTCTTATCTATTATTATTCCTTCCAAAATTGCTCTTGTTATGTGTACTATGTGATACTAGAGTTTTTTTCTTTGTTCTTGCTTTTTGTTCTTCTTGTAGGCTACTATAACATCTCATCATAATTGTGGCTATGAATTGTTTGTTGTATCTTAATTCTTCTAACTAGACTTTCAACTGTTGTTCAACATACACAAACTATTTTTGTTGTTTCTTTTATTTTCTTACAAAATAATCTAACTACATCTATATTTATAGCTTTCTAGAGGATTTCCTAACACATCATTTATTATGGGATAACAAATATATTTAATATATGCCCAAACACTTATTTAATACTTACCCAAAAAATTATTTAATGCTTACTAGGTTAAGTTTATATTTCCAAAAAATATTGTCCATCTAAATATTGTTCAAAATAGTTATATATTTGTAGTAAACAAAGTCTTCAAGGAATTTAATTTTTATTTATTTATTTGATTATACTAAATCCACTTTTTAAGGGCTTCCTTGTCTCTACATTTAATTCAGCAATAAGATATCACCAAATGTTAAAGAAAAAATAAGATATACAACATTGTTTTGGTTGACTTGTGCTTAGTGAATGACATCATCAGCATGGTCAAAATTTTGCCTAAATCCATCACCTCATGAAAGTCAACAAATGTTTCTCTCATGTGTGTGTGTGTTTGTGTTTTGGAGGGATCCCTAAAACCCTATTTTAAAATAATATATTGATAAAATTAAATATAATATTTTCATGACACATGTTAATTTCTTTTCTATGCCTAATATTTTTTATCAACAAATTTTTTCAATTTGGTATGGGATCACAGTTGGTGTCAGGGTTATAAAGTACTCTATTTATTATATTTTGAGGTGATTGATTCTTGAGTTTATTACATATTTTTTATTGGAATTCATTAATATATCCATTATTCACATAGAAAATATACTACATATATGGTTATAATAAAAATTCAATCACTTGATATTCACAGCTCTTTACTCATGTCGTCTCAAGATACGAGTCATATAATTAAAAATAAAATATTAATAAACACACCTATATAATAACATAATAAAAATAGCATATGACTAGGGAAAGTGATAATATCAAGCTTTGGGAACAACACTAGAGGGTGGTGGAGGTGAAAAATCTTTGAGAGGTTGAATAGCCTAAGAAGATGGCTCTCGAGAGAGAGGATCAGGGTCCACCCACCAATCTTGTATGATTTTATAAGGAGCCAAGGAAATAATAATTCCCCAACAAGGAGGTAAAGGTGTGTATAACCCCATCACCTCTTCAACTTGAACACTGAGGTCTATTGAGATAGGATAGCCAAAGACTTTCCATGTGGCAGTGAGATCCATTCCTCCCACTAAGGTGGAGGGTGGTGAAGTAACTACAAGAGCACTATATCAATGTCTTTGCACTAGTGGAATGGTGATTGTAATGATTGGTTTGTAGGGGCTCAACTCACTAGACAAGGAGAGATCCTCTAATTAATTAGAAATGATAAATATAGATATACTAGAATTCTATAGCTACTTTCTCTCCCTAAGCTAGAATTTACAAAAATGCCAAAGAAATAACATGCACTTTATTTTAAAGAAAAAAACTAAATAGAGAGTTATTCATTGTTAATGATAGATAAATATATAAAATTCCATTCATGATTTGTATAATTATATATCTAAACAAGGAATACAACAATAACAACAACAACAACAACAACAACAACAACAACAACAAAAGTAATTTATGTGGGTCATCGAGAATTATCCCCAAAGAAATCCATTCTCTAATTCATAGCATTTGAGTGATAAGTCTAAAATAAATTGTGAATCCATTGCTAAGCTTTTTGAGTTCCTAAGAAAGTCTAGAATAAGATCCAGAAGGACTTAAGTATGGAAAAATTATGGCACGTGGGATTAAGTGTCCTAATGTGTTTGAGACACTCCCTAAGGGAGAGGCCTTAGTGGATAAAATAATAAATAAAATGGGTAAGTTTGGGCTCTAGCTTGGCATTCCATATTCTATTGAGTCTAGAGATCCATGTTATGGGAGAGAAGTTCAAACTCCATTGCACATTAACCTTTCCTAAAGCCAAGAAAAATGGATTCATATTTTCATATAGGAGATCACAGGAGTAGTTTCTAAAAGGGTTTCACAATTCCACTACCAATCCTTCTACCATGTAATTGGAGGTTGTAGACCCATTTTGTGGAGTATGCCATGTGGCATCAGCTCTTGAATACATAGAATAGGAGGTATGTCTAATCTCAATAATTTAAACTTTGCTTGCAAGTTAGTCTAGGGATCTAATCTTTAGATGAAAGAATATGTCTAATAGTGGGTATACTTGATTTGTAACACTAAACAACCATTATGATTGACATATCTGCAAAAATAAGCCCAATATTTCTAATGATAAGGGATCACTAGATATTATATAGTCATTCAAATAAAGACTAGTTTTGAACCCATCAATAACCCATCTCAGGCTTAACCACTTAATAGGCTTTCAAAATTCTCTTAGTTAAAATGGACCCTTCAATTTTGACAAGGAAAAAGTAATCAAAAGAATGCGAAAACATAAGCTTTTCAACAAGTCTTGCCATAGGGAGAATCTATAGAAAATCAATGTTTTAGAAGAATTTTCTAAGCCTTATTCCCCTTACTAAATCTCACAATCCACTTAATCCACTTGATGCAGAGAATAATTCTTTGTCCGTTGATATTAGAACCTCCTTCGAATCTCCTTAATATATTTAATACTTTTAAACTTTGCTTAATATATTTAACACTTTTGAATATTTATTTATTTTAACTCTCAGAGTCCATTAAAAAAATACTCACTCGCAAATTAATCTCAAAGGCAAAGGTTAGGGTTAAGATCACCAAAATTTGTATAGAGCCATACTCGTTAGACCTTAACTCCCTAATTTTATTGGCATTATAATTTCACAGGTTCGTGATGAAGTAAGTTAGGGGAAAGGTCCCAGTAGTCGTGCATCCTAACTTTGGACAGCGAATTAAGGTGCCATAACATCACATTAGATTTTGAAAATTTTACCCATTTTAATATGTCATCTTAACTACTTATAACTAAGGTTTCAAGGTCTAATACATTATACATTTTACGATATAACTGATTTTATCACGAGAGGTCATAAAATGCATTTTTTAAACCTATGACCAAAACTTAACCTTTGGAATACCTATAGTTGTGCATTAGAGTATCAATACTTGAGTTTTATTTGTTAAGATGTGATTAGTTACTTTTATTTTATTGAATAAATGTTGAACAAGTATTAGATATTACATGTTCAATTTCTGATGCACTTTAATATTTATATACACCAATATATTCCATCTCTGGAGCACATGTTAAAAAAACCTTGTTCAACCATTGAAACATGCACAACTATTGAGACCTTTCCCCTACTCTGGGTCGAGGATGTCTTTCTTTGACAGATTTCCTGAACCCCAAAACGCGATCAAATGGTTATCAATCATTTTCAGTTTGTTGGAGTCAACGATGATGTGTATCATTTTGATTGGAAAGCCTGAAATCGAGCAAATTAGTAAGGAGGAATGCTTTTAATTTTGATTCAATGAGTATTGGGAGAAGAAAAAGGCGCCTCATGCAATACAACACAAGATCCATTTTACGCGGTCATTAAAATACACAATGGACTGCAAATTTAGCAATTACTTGTCCTCAGTGTTGACAATTTCTCTGTTCTTTTCGGTGGTTTTGGCTCGTCCGTTCCCTGAAATTGAGGTCAAAAGTACACATGTTGTCTCTCGAAAAGCAAAGGTTGAACTTTGCCATAATAACGGCCTCCATGTGACATATGAGATGCTGCCCAAAGGACCAGTTTCTCCATCTCTGCCTTCTCCTTGTCACAATGCTTTTCCTAAAAGTGATTACCCACATGCTTCAACTACCACTTATATTTCTTGCACCAATTCTGCTACTCCGTAATTGTCATGTCGATTTTATTAACTGATTATTTGTACGGTGCCTTTTTTCTCTTCTCAACCGTATGGAAAATTCCAAGTCTGTTCTGTATTAATATTCTTATCTACTGACATGTTAGGCTTACAACCAGTACAATATTATTCTACTTTAGAGAATAAGATGGGTATTTTTTGTTCCATAAATGGCAATGATGGAATATTTCATAGAGATTAACAGTATGTTGCAAGTTAAAGAGGGTACAGTTTTTTTCTATAAATTAGAATTCGTCGAATATTTCATAAAGATTAACAGTGAGGCCCTTCTTTTTATTTTTTATCTACCTAAAACGTAGTACATTTTACGTGTGCTCAGTAAAGTCTCCATAATTTATATCAATAATATTTTTTATTGATTAATTCAAATGAGGTAGTAAGCTAAGCAGGATTAAATACTATTGGAATGGATATAATGTATGGCGCCAAAAAAATATTATTCATACTCATAAGTTAAATGGATTTAAAGTACTTTTAGAATGTATATAATGCAGAATTTAAGAGAAATGATTTTTTTAATTGTTTTTTATAAAATACGAATTAATATAAATTGACTTAAAATTAAACATAAATAATAGTTGTCCACTCAATGTGGATTAATATAGATGTCATAGTGAAAATTAAAGAATAACCAACCGATAAGGGATGGATTTTCCATATGTAGTCCCAACATTACGACAAGATGATGCAATCAATTATAAGGTAACCGTTGCTATTAATGGTTTTTCAGAAACACATGAACAATAATGATGTGTTGTGGACAAGTTTCAATCAGTAGTCTCTTGATTGATTGATGCATGTGAGTAAGAAAACAATGTCTTGGTTATTGTCTTTAGTTTCAACGGTAAGGCTTTAGTCATGATTAAGATTTGCTTTGATAAATTATGCCCACTTAGAATACCAACAAGATGTTCAATCATATTTTTGGTTGGATATTTTTTTCTTGATGCATGTGTAAAGGTTAAGGAATTACAAACTATTTAATGAAATTCATATTGAAGCTTTTAAAATATGATGGATGATTTAATTTTTTAGATAATTATGGAATGTAAATTTTAGGTTGTTAAAGGGTTTGAGTAAAGTAAATTAGAGTATAAATATGTAACAAATATAATCATTGATTTTTGTAAGAATTTATGTAACTTAATTTTTAAAAATAGAAATAAATAATAAAAATAAGTATTTAGCTATAAACTCACTACGATAGATAATTTGAAGGTTAAAAACTAGCACAAAAATTGATCAAGGTGTTGTGAATAGGACCCAGGTGTTAGAAATCCTCCAAAATAGTATCACAGTACCTTGGATGGTAGTACACCACACTAATATTCTCCTGTCTAGTGTTAATATCCTTGTGCAAGGACTGATGTGAACTTATAGGAGTAGTTGTGTCTGAGTCTGATAGGTCTATTCTTGTGCGGAAGAAACCTGCTTTGTTATTTATGACTTGTTTTGGACTGATATTGTACGCAAACCTTATATCTCCATGTTTTTAGGGTATTTACGAAGCATAAATAGGAAAAGTGTGATGTTAGTTAGGTAGGCTGGATTTCCTCAACACTCCAATGTGTTGAGAGTTGCCTATATACCAATACCTCGAGAGGGAATCAATCTTGATATATTTCTCCCAATCTAAGTGTTGGATGCAAGTGCAAGTGAATGTTAATGAGTGTCGACTTGAGTGAATTAAATGAGGATTGAGATTATAAATCTGTGTATTTTGAGCTTAAGAGGTTGTAGATAATTTTATATAGTAGGGTAGAATAGGGATTATTAACCTTGACTGTGCACAGCTTATTTTGAGCATATTTATGTGTTTTACATCTGATTCTATCTAGTATATAAAAGGATAAAATTCAAGTATATATACTATTTTTAATATTTGTATGGAGTGTGAAATAGGTTTAGGCCGATCCTATGTGTCGTAGGAATTAAAAATTTATTTGTTGGGATTGAAATTAGGTAAGGGATACTAGATTAGTCTCTTAGTCACTAGTGCGGTCTGCTAGTGTCCAAAGAATTGCATTAGTATCGAGGTGGCAGAACCTGAGGCACTAGGGGCTTATTAATCTTAGGGGAAGGTTTAGAACTGATTTTTGCATATCTAAGGATGTGTAATACCTACAAAAAAGTTGGGTAAAGGTTGAAATAATCCCTAAGATAGGTATAGGGCTAAACTAGGGATGATTGGTCTCAAGTAATACCCACACAAAATTTGGGTAAAGGTTGAAAGAAGCCCTAAGATAGGTCTAGGGCTAAACTAGGGATGGTTGGTCTCAAGTGACATTTTATATGACTATAATGGATGTTCACATTGTATCTTTGCCATGTAAATGTTTAATATTATTCTTTCAAAATTAAGAATAATGAAAAGTGTTAATTAAATTGAGTTTTTTAATGTTAATTAAATTGAGTCTTTTATGCAGGTTAATTTCATTGATATGATTTATATTTTTAGGGTTTCTTTTATTTATTATCATTGAATATTGAATGTGAGTAAATTTTGGGAGATTTTATGAATATTAATTTTATTGTAGAGAATAGAAAATACAAATAGGACGTTAAGAGAGAAGAGGTGTTGTGAGTAATAATATAATATATTTTAATAAAAAATTGATTTATATAAAATATGATCAGTAATTATATATGTTATAAATATACTCATAATCTAAATGCCTTATCCAATATTATCTTATCATTTAATGTTTAATATTATTAGCATTTAAGATATTTCATAGATGATTCCAATTATAAAGAAGAGAAAATGCAGATACAATGTTAAGAGAGAAGAGAGAAGAGAAAATAGAAAAGAGGTATTAAGAGAGTAAATAATATGATATGTGTAACACTTTGAAGAGAAAGTTACACACTAAAAATAATAATTTGTTTTGTTTCTCTAGTTAATGGAGTAGAAGAAGTTACATATTATAATTTTTTTGTTTTGGTATTGAGTTCATGGTTGTATATTTGTTTTGTTTCAATTTTATGGATATACTTCAGAAGATATTGTAAAAAAGTATTTGTGTTCTTAGATATGTCACTTTATAAGAATTTATTACTTATTCTGTATAATAGGTATTTTGTAATGATAGTAGTAGAGTGGAGTGTAATGAAATGAGTTTTTCATATTTATATTTAATCTTAAATTTCACTATCATATATGAATTTCAATCTTAAATTTGATGTCTATTTGAATGTCACTTAGAATATTTTTCTTTTGCTTAGAAAATTTAATATAAAACTTGTAATATCTTGACCATATGGTGGAGTTTAGACCCCCTTTTTTCCAAAAATAAAATTTAAAACCTAACATATTTATGTGGATAGATAGATGTCATTTATGACCATTTAGTGAGAAAATAGAAAGGAAAGTAATGAGTTTATTAATCAATATATTGTGTGAAAAAATCAATATAAAAATCTTAAGATTAATATCTCTCAAATTTTGTCTTAAGATATCCATAATATTTTTATTATTCTTTAATATAATAAATGTCAAAAGAATATTTTTGAAAAAAGATTCATAAATAAATCAAATCAAATGTTTTCTTATAATTTTATAAATTTTAAAACTCTCAATTATTTAATAATATTGTTATTATTAAGAATATGTTATATATAGAATATCTAAATATTATTTCAGTTTTTTCAGTTTTATTAAATTTTACTTAAATTTTGTTTGTTATTATCTCTTATATTATTTCATTTTTCAAATATTTTATTACTTCAATATTTAGTTTATAAAATTCATAAATAAACATTTAATTTTATGAAAACATATAAATAAATTATAATTATTTATTATAAGTTTTTAAGAATTTATACAACCAACAATATGAAAATCCTGATAATGTAAAATTGCATCAGTGTGTTTTTATAGAACTAAATTTTCACGAGTAATTAGAATATTCTTCAAATATTAACCAAATCTACATGTGATAAATTCTAATAGTAATATAATTTTTAAAACATACATGATGTAAAATTGCATCAATGCTTTCAAATAGAGATTTCAAAAACAGATTCCTAGAAGACGATCTTATAATATTTAAATTTGTATAAATATATTATTTATGAACTATATAAAAATTATAATAATATATTATAAGTTTATAAGAATTTATGGATCTACAAATATGAAAACCTTGGTTGTAATATAATTTTTAAAAGATATAATGTAAAATTTTATCAGTGTGTTTTTACATAACTAAATTTTCATGAGTAACTAGAATATTTTTTCAAATATTAAACAAATCTACATGTGATAATAGGTGTACTTTCAAATCTAATGACATCTCTTAAAACATACAAACTAAGATAATTCAAACAACATATTGTGTTCTAATTATTCATGCTACTTATAGTTATCGATCATTTTCATTTTAAATGGAAAACCTGAAATCAGGGAAATTTTGAGGAAAGAATACTTGCAGGGATACACAGGCCGTGTCTCAAGAAGCAGAGGTTGAACAGGGCCATAATAATATGAGTATATTTTCAATTTAAAATCAACGATGATTTTAAATGGAAAACTTGAAATCAGGGAAATTTTGAGGAAAGAATACTTGTACGGATACACAGGCCGTGTCTCAAAAAAGCAGAGGTTGAACAGGGCCATAATAATATGCGTATATTTTGTTCAGGTAATAAGTTAAGCGGACTTAAGTAGTATTGGAATGATATGATGCATGGTAACAAGAAAAAAACATTTTTCATACTCAAGTTAAATAGATTTAAAAGAATGTATCTAATGTAATATTTATGAGATTTTTTTTAAAAAAAAATCATTATTTATAAAATATGCATCAATATGAGTTTGACTTAAAATTTAAGAGAAAATAATAACACTTTATTGGATGATCGTATCCTGAAAATTCAGGAATAACCAGCCCACATGGATGAATTCAACATAATTGTTATTATATTCCCAGCATTAGGACAAGATGATGTAATCAATTTTAAGGTGATCACTGCCATTAATGGTTTGTCAGAAACACATGAGCAACAATGATGGGTTGGGGAGAAGTTTCAATCAGTATTCTCTTGATTGATTGATACATGAGAGCAAGAAAACAACATTTTGGTCATTTTTAAAAATGATATTGTTATTGTTATGTGACTAAGACTTGCTGTGATGAATTGTTGCCGGTTGGAATACCAACGAGATGTATAATCGTTTTTTCTAGTGATAATAGACTAATCTTGATGCCTGTGTAAAAGGCCAAGGAATTGCAGAATACTGAATGCAGTTCGTGCTAAAGCATTCAGAATATGGTGGGTGCAAACATTATCTTTGCCTTGTAAATGTCTGATATTCTTCTTTTATGATAAGAATAATGAAGTTAAGGTCGTTGAACAATTAAATGTAATAAAAACTCGACATGTCACTTCATCCCGTATGACATATGACTATTGTTCATGTTAAGGAAAGGTCAGATATATTAATGGGTGAATAGTTGTCAACGAGGGTGGGCCGTGGCAGATATTGAATTTGGAGATTGAAAGTTGTCATAGAGCACTAAGTGCTACTTAATAGGTTGGTGTTACAGCATAAATCTGCTCAGAGCACTAAATGCTTGACAGGACATCCCTTAATGCTTTGATGGTTGAGAAGCGTGGCCCATTAAAAAACAAAGGCTGCACAAATAAACTTTCCACTGTCTTTTCCAAATGGTTGACTTTGGAAAGATTAAAAAGTTCGCGTCATTTCTAGAAAAGGATATTAAACTGGATCTAATAAAATTTATAAAATGGAGAAATTTATACTTTTGATTCATCGCTAATGAGTTAACACACAGTATTAAACTACTTCTTCAGGCTTGGACTAGACACACCTTTGTTAGCAAACCGGTCTGTTGCCTTATTACCTTCTCTATAAATATGACTAAATGTAGTTTCGTGAAAGGCTTCTATGATCTTGAGTGTCTCTTCAAATGATGTTTTTGATAGACCAAATAGGTATCACTTCTTTGTTAAGGCAATTAGGGAGACCCCTTAAAGGAAAGGTGAGTAATCCTCACTCTTTGGCTTTGACTTCCACATAATGATTTGATTGGACTTCCATATTGCTTATCGGCTGCCACTAAATTTAATTTGTTGTCTTTTATAATGATTCTACCCCCTGCTTGTTCAGGGATGGCTATATAGGCACATTCTTAGTTCAATTTAAATAAACTCGGAAAGGGGCACATCTATTTGATTAAGTTTCCATCAAATTTATTCTTCTTCAAACCTTTAAAGAAATATCGAGGTTTTAAATAATAGTTATTTTAATTTATTTATTTAAAAAAATTCTTTTTTCTTACGATTATATTAAAAAAAAATTAATATTTTTTTGTGTAAACTTAGATTTCATATTATAGATGTTCCATCTTTTATTTTGGAAGATTGTTGAATTCTTTTATATGCATTTAAATTTACTCACTTCCTCACTAACATCATTAGTTTCATCTATTTCCATCTAATTTGTCTTAATATTATATTATCTTAATCCTAGTTTAATATTTCTAATATATACCCCATTCTACACTAACCTTATAACATCTCGTGCCCAATTAAATTACCTAAGTCCCCATCATCTACTTTCTAATCTTACTTGTCAAATATTTAGGAATTTAAAATTCTCATAACCCACCAACTTACCTACTCCTAAACTTACCCCCTACTCTCCACCACCATTCTCCTTATCTAGAGAGTTAACTCTCTAGAGAATTCTAAGGAATTTTAAATTCCTTAGAATTCCCTCCTTCCTCTCTAGAGTTTTCTTCTCTGGAGGATTCCAATGAATTTTTCATTCATTGGAAAGTCTCCCTTCATTGCCAATTTAAATCCATGCTTCCAAACTAATGAGCAAAATGTGTATGAAGTCTACTAAGCCAAACTCCATTAATTCATCCAATAATAGTCTTCTAGTAATCCATTTTTCATGAGTCAATTGACTAAGCCAATATCAATGTTATCATAAAATATGAGTTTATTTGAGGCAATCCAACACCAAATCTAATAATCTTTAATCTTATTCTTATTTGGAACATAAAATCAGGGAAGATGTAGGGATAATTCTGGTATAATCTTTTTATTTGAATTGCATTTTTATTTAATTAGCTCCAAATTAGAGGTGTGCTGAAATTTTGTGTAGGAAAGTGATATTTTTGTATAAATCAATCTATTTGCACAATTTTTTTGCATTCACATCCTTTCCAACCGAATTCCCAAAAACACATGCAATACAACTAGTTTCCAAAGAGTGTGCAATTGAGAATTATTGAAAGGAGAGATCCATTAACAAACAATATATAATATAGATGTCGATTGCACCCAACAAACCCCAAACATAGAGAGAATTAAGTTAAATATATTCCATGTAAAGGGACAGTCTAATAAAAGATGGTAAAATATTTCATCTTCTCTTTTACATAATGCTCATATATTAGGTATCATAAAACCTCTTCTCTTCAAATTATCTTGAGTTAGTATTTTATTTTGAATAGTCAACAAGAAAAATATATCAATTTTTAGAATGATATTTATAAACGAACCCTACTACCATAGAGATTAGTCCAGTTTAGACTCTTAAAGTATTGAATAACTAGAACTCACAATATAAATCCCCTCTAGTGTAGCTATTAAGCACGGGATATACTGAGAGGGGGGGGGGGTGAATCAGTATATCATATATCTTATAAAACATTCCTTTAACCAAATTCCACTTAATCAAACATTTAAGATATGCAATAAAACTCAAACAATAAACATCACACAAGATAGAGAGAGACACCAAATATAACATGGAAACCCAATGTGGGAAAAACCACGGAGAACAATCTCAAGTATATTCGTGAGAACAAACCCATAGGAGCACCATACCCCTTTGCCAAGTACCAAACTCAGCTACAATTCGTGAGCACCAACCCATAGGAGCTTCAAACCCCTTTGCCGAGCACCAACCCAGCTACTATTTGTGAGCACCAACCCACAGGAGCACCAACCCCTTTGTCGAGCACCAACCTAGCAACAATTCATGAGCACCAACCCACAGGAGCACCAACCCCTTTGTGTATACCACACACCTATCTCTCAATGTTGCTATCTCAACAAATGATAGATCAATACAAAATCTCCTTCCTCTTTCTCACCTTTACTCTTTTAAGCTAGATATAACAAATATAAATCATATTCATCTCTCACAATTGCTCTTCTAAGCTAGATATTACAATATCAAATCAACCTCTCTCTTCCATATTACAAATGGCTTCTCAAGCCTTTATTTATAGCTTTCCAAATAATCTTTGGCCTTCCCCCTTTGTGACCCTTCAATCCTCATGGAAAATGGCACCAATCTTGGATGACCCTTCATATCCAAGACTTTGAAAAGTCATGTGGTGACCCTTCATGACCAGAAACGTCCTTCCCACTTTTGTCCTTATCTTTGGTGACTTTTCGTATTCCTCAAAGTGTCCCTTCATGAGAAATTGTGCCCTTACTCTTTTGTCTTCACTTGGTGACTCTTGGTATTCCCCAAGATGACTCTTCATGGGAAAATGCATCCCATCCTTATTTTGTCTTTACCCCGTGGCTCTTTGACTTCTCCATGGGCCCTTGTTTTGTCTCATATGCAACCAAAAATATATTCATTAATATTAAATAAATATTAACTCATATTAGTCAAGATATATTTATTACAAACAACATTAAATGCAATGGGGCCTTTATCACCAATAATGCTAAACCTTTGACATCAATGACAATATTTCCAACAATCTCCCCCTTTGTCATTGATGGCAACCTCAATCCTGAAACTACCACATCCTATCACCTACACATACCATCATCTAAAAACATACAGTAACTCCCCCTTACTATAGCAACCTGTACCTGTTCCCTGTACCTATTTTTTGCACCTATATCTGTACATGTTATTCTCCCCCTTTGACATCAATGGCAAAGGGCCTACCTAGAGCTAACACTTAGCTACCCCTCACTTGATGCTGAACATCAATGGTAGGAAGTAATAAAAATTACTCCCAACTCCTCTCGCCAATATTTGAATGTATCCTTTGATCGTGCCTTCGAGAAGATATCTGACAAAACATATACATTGTTCCCTGTCCTTTGAACATCTACAATCAACTCATTTGAATTTTTTCTTCTAATCTCACAACCTTTAGCATGAAACCTTAATGTGTATCCTTGATCACATATTTGACTAACACTTAACAGATTATGCTTAAGACCTTTTACATACAAAACATTCTTAGTCTTAGTTCTACCATAATCCAAACTCAAAGTACCTTTTTCTGCTATCCTGGCAGTGGTTTTATCTCTGAATCTCACTGTACCACCATTGATCTTCTTTAGAGATATGAATTTACTTTCATCTCCTGTCATATGCCTCGAATATCCGCTATCAATTAGCCATGGTTGATCTTTACCTCTCACATACAGAGCTATCTGCACCATCAT
This sequence comes from Torreya grandis, assembly GCA_037957365.1. Taxonomy (NCBI): domain Eukaryota; kingdom Viridiplantae; phylum Streptophyta; class Pinopsida; order Cupressales; family Taxaceae; genus Torreya; species Torreya grandis. The sequence goes on along the minus strand of JARHVA010001225.1, from coordinate 1,028,947 downwards.
AGAATCTTCAGGTTGTTTCTTCTACCATGAACATGTCTGAACCTTCTTCCTGATGAATGGAGCTTTGACACTCTAATCCTTCTTCTTGATGAATGGAGCTTTGAAACTCTGATCCTTTTGAACTGACTCAAACATGCTTCTGTAATACGGAGCTATGTCTCCAAAGTCGTTGCACTTGTAGCACACTATGGTCTCTTTCTTCATCAAAGCTTGATAGATGAGCAAAAGAGTTGTGGCTTCTGCTTGACTCTACTTGACTTTCCTTCTCCTTATTTCTGAAATTGTTATCTCTTTTTCTACATTCTAATTTCTTGTGACCATATCCATTACAATAAAAACAATAGCCATAGAAATAAGACCTGTTTGTATATCTTTGACCTAATTGCCTTTTGTAGCTTTGTTCCTTCCAACCTTCTCTATTTGAAATGTCCTCTATATTCTTCACTTCTCCCTTTTTTGTTTTCTCTTGTGTAAGAGATTCAACATAGCTCTTTTTCTTTTCAAAACTAGTCCTTGTCTTATCTAAATATGCTTTTTGACTTTCCAATATCTTATTCAGCATGTTAGTGCTATCTTCAAATTTTGAATCACTGAGTACTTTATCACTAATTGCTTTCTTAATATTTTCTTTCAAAGAGGCAATTTCAATAACATATCTTTCATAATATTTTCTTGCTATTTTCAACTGTGCTGTGAGATCTTCTTCATTCTTCTTGGCTTCTTCAAAGTGTGCTTGTAGATCTTCAATCATTTCCTTTGACTCTTGTTCATTTTTCTCGATCTGGTGCTTTAATCTTTGATTCTTCTTCTAAACAGCTTCTAACTCTTCTATGGCACAAATGAGCTCTCCTACCATATTCACTTCAACTTCCTCCTCTTCTTCTTCTTGATCATCTTCATGTATAGCCATGAATAGATTCTCTTCTTCTTCTGAATAGCTGACTCCACTATCTTCACCTGAGCTAGGATCTGTAGAATATAGGATCTTCTTCTTGAATCCCTTCTTAGATTTTCATTTGAAATTCTTCTTGTATGTAGGCTTTTCTTCTTCATCATCTTTAACTTTATCTGGGCATCTAGCTTAAAAATGTCCAATCTTTCCACAATTAAAACATTTAAAAGGTAATTTTCCTTGATATTTACCTGTTCCTCTTTTCGGCTTGCAAATGAAAAGTGCTCCACTGTCATCTTCATCATCACTGGAGCTATCACTTGATTCTCGAATCTTAGCTTTCCCCTTCTTTGATGTCTTGAAATCCACTTCTCTCTGTGAAGGGTTTATCTTGTTCTGTCTGCATCTCATATGCCATGAGAATACCATGAAGCTCATCCATCTTTAGCTTTGCTAAATTTTTCATCTCCTCGATTGCTGAAACCTTTACATCATATCTCATTGGTAGAGATCTCAAAACCTTTTGTAAAACTGTTGACTCATCTAACGTTTCTCCAAGAACTTGAATCTGATTTATGACTTGATCAACTCACAAAAAATAACTTGCTATATCTTCTTCTTCCATCTTCAAACTTTAAAACTACCTTCTAAAAGTCTACAACTTAGCTTGCTGAACCTTTCCATCACCTTTGTAAATATTCTCAAGTTTTACCCAAGTTTCATGAGCAAATTTACGTTGCATAAATTTAACAAATTTAGATTCACATAAACCACATAAAATAACATTTAAAGCTTTAACATTACATTCATTTGCCTTCTTTTCTGCTGGAGTAATTGTAGATGTCTGTGGCTCTTCATATTCCTCCACCACTGATTTCCATATGTCAAATCCAAGGGCCATCAAATAAACCTTCATTCTCATGCTCCAAAAAGCATAATTCATCCCATCAAACAAAGGTGCCTTATTTGTAGATAATCCTTCCTGTGACCCAGCCATCATGCTTTCCCAATCTACCTTCAAGCTGTAAAACTTTTCAAAAAAGAACTTGCTCTGATACCAATTGTTAAGCATGGGATATACTGAGAGGGGGGGTGAATCAATATATCATATATCTTATAAAACTTTCACTTAACCAAATTCCACTTAATCAAAAATTTAATATATGCAATAAAACTTAAACAATAAACATCACACAAGATAGAGAGAGACACCAGATATAACATGGAAACCCAATGTGGGAAAAACCACGGAGAACAATCTCAAGTATATTCATGAGAAAAAACCCACAGGAGCACCATACCCCTTTTCTGAGTACCAACCTCAGCTACAATTCATGAGCACCAACCCAGCTACTATTCGTGAGCACCAACCCATAGGAGCACTAACTCCTTTACCGAGCACCAACCCAGCAACAATTTATGAGCACCAACCCACAGGAGCACCAACCCCTTTGTGTATACCACACACCTATCTCTCAATGTTGCTATCTCAACAAATGATAGATCAATACAACATCTCCTTCCTCTCTCTCACCTTTGCTCTTCTAAGCTAGATATAACAAATACAAATAATATTCATCTCTCACAATTGCTCTTCTAAGCTAGATATTAAAATATCAAATCAACCTCTCTCTTCCATATTACAAATGGCTTCTCAAGCCTTTATTTATAGCTTTCCAAATAATCTTTGGCCTTCCCCCTTTGTGACCCTTCAATCCTCATGGAAAATGGCACCAATCTTGGATGACCCTTCATATCCAAGACTTTGAAAAGTCATGTGGTGACCCTTCATGACCAAAAACGTCCTTTCCACTTTTGTCCTTATCTTTGGTGACTTTTCGTATTCCTCAAAGTGTCCCTTCATGAGAAATTATGCCCTTACTCTTTTGTCTTCACTTGGTGACTCTTGGTATTCCCCAAGATGACTCTTCATGGGAAAATGCGTCCCATCCTTCTTTTGTCTTTACCACGTGGCTCTTCGACTTCTCCATGGGCCCTTCTTTTGTCTCATATGCAACCAAAAATATATTCGTTAATCTTAAATAAATATTAACTCATATTAGTCAAGATATATTTATTACAAACAACATTAAATGCAATGGGGCCTTTATCACCAATAATGCTAAACCTTTGACATCAATGACAATATTTCCAATAGTAGCTGAGAAGACAAGGTGGTCTTTTCTTTTTCCTTGAAAGATATGGAATCCATTTAACAACTCATTCATAGAAATTGAATGTTGAATATCATGGGGACTTGTAGAGTACATATTGATTGTTTTCCTTCCTCTCTTTAAATCCTTAACCTCTATGTAATATGCCAATTTTTCTCCCATTGTGTTTTTGAAGGAAATACTTAGGTTGTCACATGGCTTAATAGAGCTCAAAAGTGTGGTAATAAACCATGCATCATCCTAAAACAAAACTTTACAGCTTAAACCTACATTCTACAAAGAATAATATCGTGTCACACAAGGCATGAAGAAATAAAAAATATAATTTTAAAATAAATCTTAAAAAATAATTAATGACTTTTACAAAAAATTTAAAAATATACATGCATTACATATTTGTATATATAATCTAAAACACATATGTTTGATTAATATGAATGACCCAAAATCAAGATATTTTGAAGGGAGATTGGAATTATATGCGACCTCTTTATGCTAAAAAATGGGACACAATATTATACTTTAAATTTGACATCAACCAAATTATTCAATAAATATGATCTTGTGGGAAAAAATCATTAAATAAAAATTGGAGAGCATCTTTATTATTAAGTTACTTAGCCTTAAGTATTTTAGTCCATTAGTTGTTCTATTTTTAGGGAGGAAAATTCTCTCCAAAGAAACGAATGCTATTCTGTTTTTTTTATTGTACCCCTAACCACAAAAAACTTTTTTGAATATGTTCAATATTTTGAAGAAGGATATGAAGTAGATAAGAATACTTTGTAAGGTGATTTTAAGAAGCTAAAATTTACTTGGTTGGCTTAAAATAAAACACTTCTAGCCTTGAAATTTGCATTGAAATATGTTTATAATGGGATTACAGATACATTCAATCATTCTATCCTTGAATAAAACATGCCTAGATATTATGATGATAGTTTTTTGGATTAGCACCCAAAAAAATTGAAATTTTGTTTTAAAGGTCAAGACCATGGGTGTTGAGGAATAAAAGAAAACTCTTTTCCAAATTAATTTTCAGACCTAAAAATTTAGATTAAAAATATTTTGTGTATTGAATGGATAATTACTCAAGCTTACTCAAAAATATCCAACTTTGATTAATGATAAAACATTGAGTGATTGACATGAGGGCTACAAATTTGTTCACATTTAAGGACTCAAGTGACTAATTTCCTCCTATTTCTACCATGACACTATGGAGATTTTACATATGATAGGTATTTATTCCTTGGTGGGGTTTATCACCTTGAAAGGTAGGTGCAATGTATTATCTAATCTTGATTATTTATCTGTGAGTTTAGTTGTGGAGGAGGAGGAGGTCACAACTAGGTTTTCTATGGAATATTTTTTTCTTATATATGGTCTTTTTTCTATGACTTAGTAGTAAAATCAACTAAGTATTGAAATCGACATGCACCAAGTCCCTAGTAATTGTGCCTAGAGCGCTACCTTGAGTAGTGAGTATTAGAACATGAGCCATTCCCTTGAATTGGCTAAGCTCTTGAAGGATGCTTAACTTACTATCCTTATAGATTACACCACTAAGAGCTATATCCAGCCATATATGGACTTACACCCAAAAGACTTGTGCCCTTGAATGGGCTTATGCCTATTGATCTTACCCATGATAGCCCTACACCAATGAACTTGTATAAGCTTGTTCTGAAAATGACTAAGTCCCATTGAGACTAAGGTTGCATCATGTTTCAACTAGCCCAATGTGGACCTTGGTCCCTTCACTATTGCACTTTAAGTGAGCACACAAGACTTGTGCCTTGTGTGAAATTAATGCCAGTGTAGTAGTGCATTTAATTGTTGTGTACCAAAGAGCTTACTATGCTCACACCTAGATGTATCAAGTATAGAACTGACTTGGATTGACTACGAAGAGCATGACTAAGCACAAAAACTAAACAAGAGACTTTTATACAACATTTTAGTTTAGATCATTTCAATTATAAATGATTGAAGCCATATCAGTAGTAGGATGGCACTTACACCATAAACATACCAACGTCTTGGTCACTAATCAATTTGAGTTGAGTTGATCAGAAGATAATTTAGCACAAGCCAAATTGTCTCTTTATTTCTTCCCTTTGTATAGTGTACAAAGGTAATAAGTGGTGCATGACAGCCATAAGGACTATTCATCTAGCCCTTCATCCATAATTTCAATCAGCTGAGTCACGCACTTGCACCCTCTAAGCACATGAGACCAAACCTCTATGTGGTTGGTACATGAAACTCATCAGACTCAGAAAATAAGTGCACCAAACTCCATACACAAGGTTCCAAATGAAGGGTGCTTTCAAGATCATATATGAACTACTTTGTCCTTTCACACATACTTATAATTAAGTGAGTTGAGCACTTGTACTCTCCAAATGAATGAGGCTAAACATATAAGTTGTGGGCACGTGAAACTTACTAGATGCAAGCAAAATATGCACAAGACCCATGTAATTAAGGTGAACATTGCATGGCTCTTGGAGGCCTAGGAATGAACTACTTTGATGCTTCCATGGATAATACCAATCAGGGGAGTCGAGTCCATTTGCCTTCTAAGAACCTAGGTCCAGATGCCTAAGTTCCTATGTACGAGGAAGTTAATAGACTTTAAAGATTTGAGAACAAAAGGATAACCTTTACACCATAGTTTGAAAAGGGTGCATTAAATGATCATGTGCCAGAAACTAGAGAACAAGATAAAGATGCTCAACAATGTTGGGTGCAAGATAATCTAATATGGAAATAAAAAATTGATTAGTTATCCTTCATCTAGAGGGTTTTAAATTCCCTTCTCAATAATTGGAGCTTTACCAACTTTACCTTATTTGTACTATTTTATGATTATTGAAAAATATACCAAGCCTCCTTTGAATGCATTTTTACTACAATCATGAGGAAAATGGGATCAAACATTGTTCCCTCCTTCAAGCTTATGGATTTAGTGACCTTCCTTTTGGTGTCCCTCAACTAAGTCTTTTTTGCATTTATCAAATTTTTATATCATTTAGATTTTTAACATCAAGAAAAGATGATTCCACTAATTCCAACAAGTCATTAGTTGTGAGGATGGTATTCATATTTTTAGACCATACATCATAACTCTTGACATTAAAAGTGGGAGGATGTTTCCATGCCTTTTGCTTAAGATCTAACCATACGATAGATTTCAAAAATCCAATGAGAACAAAGGATCTAGATTTGACACCACACTATTAAAAATAAACTAAAATAAGGAGAATGTTACATAAACAAAGTATACACAAGAAATATAATTATCACAAATCTAAAAAATATTATAGACTAAATTTGATGATTAAAAATATGTAACTGAAATTATTTTTTATCTATAGACTATTGGTATATTTATTCTCTTATCTATTATTATTCCTTCCAAAATTTCTCTTATTATGCGTACTATGTGATACTAGAGTTGTTTCTTTGTTCTTTCTTTTTGTTCTTCTTTTAGGCTACTATAACATCTCATCATAATTGTGGCTATGAATTGTTTGTTGTATCTTAATCCTTCTAACTAGACTGTCAACTGTTGTTCAATATACACAAACTATTTTTGTTGTTTCTTTTATTTTCTTACAAAATAATCTCACTACATCTTTATTTATAGCTTTCTAGAGGATTTCTTAACATGTCATTCATTGAGGGATAACAAATATATTTAATATATGCCCAAACACTTATTCAATACTTACCCAAAAACTTATTTAATGCTTAATAGGTTATGTTTATATTTCCAAAAAATATTGTCCGTTTAAATATTGTCCAAAATAGTTATATATTTGTACTAAACAATGTCTTCAAGGAATTTAATTTTTATTTATTTATTTGATTATACTAAATCAAATTTTTAAGGGCTTCCTTGTCCCTACATTTAATTCAAAAATAAGATATCACCAAATATTAAAGAAAAAAAAAGATATACAACATTGTTTTGGTTGACTTGTGCTTAGTGAACGACATCATCAGCATGGTCAAAATTTTGACTAAATCCATCACCTCATGAAAGTCAACAAATGTTTCTCTCATGTGTGTGTGTGCATGTGTGCATGTGGGTGTGTGTGTTTTGGAGGGATCCCTAAAACCCTATTTTAAAATAATATATTGATAAGATTAAATATAATATTTGCATGAAACATGTTAATGTTTTTTTTCTATGCCTAATATTTTTTATCAACAAATTTTTTGAGTTTGGTAAGGGATCACAGTTGGTGTCGGGGTTATAAAGTACTCTATTTATTATATTTTAAGGTGATTGATTCCTAAGTTTATTACATATTTTTTATTGGAATTCATTAATATATCCATTATTCACATAGAAAATATATTACATAGATGGTTATAATAAAAATGCAATCACTTGATATTCATAGCTCATTATTCATGTCATCTCAAGATACGAGTCATTAATACACACACACACACACACACACACACACACACACACACACACACACACACACACACACACACACACACACACACACACACACACACACACACACACAAAACACACCTATATAATAACATAATAAGAATAATATATGACTAGGGAAAGTGATAATATCAAGCTTTGGGAACAACACTAGAGGGTGGTGGAAGTGAAAAATCTTTGAGAAGTTGAACAGCCTAAGAAGATGGCTCTCTCTCTAGAGCATCAGGTTCCACCCACCAATCTTGTATGATTTTATAAGGTGTCAAGGAAACAATAATTCCCCAACAAGGAGGTGAAGGCGTGTATAACCCCATCACCTCTCCAACTTGAACACTGATGTCTATCGAGATAGGATAGCCAAAGAATTTCCATGTGGTAGTGAGATCTGTTCCTCCCACTAAGGTGGAGGGTAGCGAAGTAACTACAAGAGCGCTATATCAATGTCTAGGCACTAGTGGAAGGGTGATGTGTAATGATTGGTTTGTAGGGGCTCAACTCACTAGACAAGGAGAGATCCTCTAATTTCTTAGAAATGATAAATATAAATATACTAGAATTATATAGCTACTTTCTCTCCCTAAGCTAGAATTTATAAAAATACCAAAGAAATAACATGCACTCTATTTAAAAAAAAAAAAAAACTAAATAGAGATTTATTCATTGTTAATGATAGATAAATATATAAAATTACATACATGATTTATATAATTATATATCTAAAGAAGGAATAAAACAACAACAACAACAACAACAACAACAACAACAACAACAACAACAACAACAACAACAACAACAACAACAACAACAAAAGTAATGTATGTAGGTCATCGAGAATTATCCCCAAATAAATCCATTCTCTAATTGATAGCTTTTGAGTGATAAGTCTAAAATAAATTGTGAATCCATTGCTAAGCTTTTTGAATACCTAAGAAAGTCTAAAATAAGAGTCAGAAGGACTTAAGTATTGAAAAATCATGGCACATGGGATTAAGTGTCCTAATGTGTTTGAGACACTCCGTAAGGGAGAGGCCTTAGTGGACAAAATACTAAATAAAATGGGTAAGTGTGGGCTCTATCTTGGCATTCCATATTCTATTGAGTCTAGAGATCCATGTTATGGGAGAGAAGTTCAAACTCCATTGCACATTAACCTTTCCTAAAGCCAAGAAAAATGGACTCATATTTTCATATAGGAGATCACGGGAGTAGTTTGTAAAAGGGTTTCACAATTCCACTACCAATTCTTCTACCATGTAATTGGAGGTTGTAGACCCATCTTGTGGAGTATGACATGTGGCATCAACTCTTGAATACATAGAATGGGAGGTATGTCTAATCTCAATAATTTAAACTTTGCTTGCAAGTTAGTCTAGGGATCTAATCTTTGGATGAAAGAAGATATCTAATAGTGGGTATACTTTATCTGTAACACTAAACAACCATTATGATTGACATATCTACAAAAATAAGCCCAATATTTATAATGATAAGGGATCACTAGATATTATATAGTCATTCAAATAAAGACTAGTTTTGAACCCATCAATAACCCATTTGAGATGTGGCTTAACCACTTAATAGGCTTTCAAAATTATCTTAGCTAAAATGGACCCTTCAATTTTAACAAGGAAAAAAGTAATCAAAAGAATGCAAAAACATATGGTTTTCAACAATTCTTGCTATAGGGAGAATCTATAGAAAATCAATGTTTTAGAAGAATTTTCTAAGCCTTATTCCCCTTACTAAATCTCACAATCCACTTAACCCACTTAATGCAGATAATAATTCTTTGTCCGTTGATATTAGTACCTCTTTTGAATCTCCTTAATATATTTAATACGTTTAAACGTTGCTTAATATATTTAACACTTTTGAATATTTATTTATTTTAACTCTCAGAGTCCATTAAAAAATACTATTTTATACCTGAACTCACTCAAAAATTAATCTCAAAGGCAAAGGTTAGGGTTAAGATCACCAAAATTTGTATAGAACCATACTCGTTAGACCTTAACTCCCTACTTTTATTGGCCTTATAATTTCATAGGTTCATGATGAAGTAATTTAGCGAAAAGGTCCCAATAGCCATGCATCCTAACTTTGGCCAGCGAATTAAGGTGCCATAACATCATATTAGATTTTAAAATTTTTACCCATTTTAATATGTCATCTTAACTACTTATAACCAAGGTTTCAAGGTCTAATACATTATACATTTTACGATATAACTGATTTTATCACAAGAGGTCATAAAATGCATTTTTTAAACCTATGACCAAAACTTAACCTTTGGAGTACCAATAGCTATGCATTAGAGTATCAATACTTGAGTCTTAACTTGTCAAGATGTGATTGATTACTTTTAATTTTATAGAATAAATGTTGAACAAGTATTAGATATTACATGTTCAGTTTCTGATGCACTTTAATATTTATATACACCAATATATTCCATCTATGAAGCACATGTTAAAAAAAACTTTGTTCAACCATTGAAACATGCACAATTATTGGGACCTTTCCCCTACTCTGGGCCGAGGATGTCTTTCTTTGATAGATTTCCTCAACCCCCAAACGCGATCAAATGGTTATCAATCATTTTCAGTTTGTTGGAGTCAACGATGATGTGTATCATTTTGATTGGAAAGCCTGAAATCGAGCAAATTAGTAAGGAGGAATGTTTTTAATTTTGATTCAATGAGTATTGGGAGAAGAAAAAGGCGCCTCATGCAATACAACACGAGATCCATTTTAAGCGGTCATTAAAATACACAATGGACTGCAAATTTAGCAATTACTTGTCCTCAGTGTTGACAATTTCTCTGTTCTTTTCGGTGGTTTTAGCTCGTCCGTTCCCTGAAATTGAGGTCAAAAGTACACAGGTTGTCTCTCAAAAAGCAAAGGTTGAACTTTGCCATAATAATGGCCTCCATGTGACATATGAGATGCTGCCCAAAGGACCAGTTTCTCCATCTCTGCCTTCTCCTTGTCACAATGCTTTTCCTAAAAGTGATTACCCACATGCTTCAACTACCACTTATATTTCTTGCACCAATTCTGCTACTCCGTAATTGTCATGTCGATTTTATCAACTGATTATTTGTACGGTGCCTTTTTTCTCTTCTCAACCGTACGGAAAATTCCAAGTCTCTTCTGTATTAATATTCTTATCTACTGACATGTTACGCTTACATCCAGTACAATATTATTCTACTTTAGAGAATAAGATGGGTATTTTTTGTTCCATAAATGGCAATGATGGAATATTTCATAGAGATTAACAGTATGTTGCAAGTTAAAGAGGGTACAGTTTTTTTCTATAAATTAGAATTCGTCGAATATTTCATAAAGATTAACAGTGAGGCCCTTCTTTTTATTTTTTATCTACCAAAAAAGTAGTACATTTTACGTGTGCTCAGTAAAGTCTCCATAATTCATATCAATAATATTTTTTATTGAATAATTCAAATGAGGTAGTAAGCTAAGCAAGATTAAATACTATTGGAATGGATATAACGTATGGCACCAAAAAAATATTATTCATACTCATAAATTAAATGAATTTAAAGTACTATTAAAATGCATATAATGTAAAATTTAAGAGAAATGATTTTTTAATCGTTATTTATAAAATATGAATTAATATAAATTGACTTAAAATTAAACATAAATAATACTTGTCCACTCAATGTGGATTAATATAGATGTCAGTGTGAAAATTAAAGAATAACCAATCGATAAGGAATGGATTTTACATATGTAGTCCCAACATTACGACAAGATGATGCAATCAATTATAAGGTGACCGTTGCTATTAATGGTTTTTAAGAAACACATGAACAATAATGATGTGTTGTGGAGAAGTTTCAATCAGGAGTCTCTTGATTGATTGATGCATGTGAGTCAGAAAACAATGTTTTTCTTAGTCTGTAGTGTCAACGGTAAGGCTTTAGTCATGATTAAGATTTGCTTTGATGAATTATGGCTAGTTAGGAATACCAACAAGATGTTCAATCATTTTTTTGGTTGGATATTTTTTTCATAATGAATTAATCTTGATGTGTGTGTAAAGGCTAAGGAATTATAAACTATTAAATGAAATTTATGTTAAAACCTTTAAAATATGGTGGGTGATTTAATTTTTAGAAAATTATGGAATTTAGGTTGTTAAAGGGTTTGAGTATAGTAAATTAGAGTAGAAATATGTAACAAACATAACCATTGATTTTTGTAAGAATTTATATAACTTAATATTTTTAAAAATAGAAATAAATAATAAAAATAAGTATTTAGCTATAAATTTATTAAGACAAATAATTTGGAGGTTAAAAACTAGCACAAAAATTGATCAGGATGTTGTGAATAGGACTCAAGTGTTATAAATCCTCCAAAATAGTAGCACGGTACCTTGGATAGTAGTACACCACATTAGTGCACCACATTAGTGTCCTCATGTTTAGTGTTAATATCCTTGTGCAAGGACTAATGTGAACTTATGGGAGTAGTTGTGTCTGAGTCTGATAGGTTTATTCTTGTATGGATGAAACCTGCTTCGCTATTTATGAATTTATTTGGAATGATATTATACGCAAATATTATATCTCCATGTTTTTAGGGTATTTAAGAAGCACAAATAAGAAAAGTGTGATGTTAGCTGGGTAATCTGGATTTGCTCAACATCTCGATGTGTTGAGAGTTGCCTACATACCAATACATCGAGAGAGAATCAATCTTGATATATTTCTCCCAATCTAAGTGTTGGATGCAAGTGTAAGTGAATGCTAATATAAGTGTCAACTTGAGTGACTTAAATGAGGATTGATATTATAAATATGTTTATTTTGAGCTTAAGGTGGTTGTAGATAATTTTATATAGTAGGGTAGAATAGGGATTATTAACCTTGACTGTGCACAACTTATTTTGAGCATATTTGTGTGTTTTACATTGGATTTTTATCTAGTAGATAAAAAGGATAAAATTCAAGTATATATACTGATTTAGTGTTTGTATGGAATGTGAAATAGGTTTAGGCCGATCCTATGTGTCTTAGGAATTAAAAATGTATTTTTTGGGGTTGAAATTAGGTAAGGGACACTAGAGTAGTCTCTTAGTCACTAGTGTGGTGTGCTAGTGTCCAAAGAATTGCATTAGTATCAAGGTGGTAGAACTTGAGGCACTAGGGGCCTATAATCTTAGGGGAAGGTTTAGAACTGATTTTTGGATATCTAAGGATGTGTAATACCCACAAAAATATTGGGTAAAGGTTGAAAGAAGCCCTAAGATAGGTCTAGGGCTAAACTAGGGATGATTGGTCACAAGTAACATTTTATATGACTATAGTGGGTGTTCACATTGTCTCTTTGTCATGCAAATGTTTAATATTCTTCTTTCATAATTAAGAATAATGAAAAGTTCTAATTAAATTGAGTCTTTTATGCAAGTGAACTTCATTGAGATGATTTATATTTTTAGGGTTTATTTTATTTATTATCATTGAATATTGAATGTGAGTAAAGTTTTGGAGATTTTATGATTATTAATTTTTATTGTAGAGAATAGAAAATACAAATAGGATGTGAAGAGAGAAGGTGTTGTGAGAGTAAATAATATAATATATGTTAATAAAAAAATGATTTATATAAAATATGATTAATAATTATATATGTTATAAATATACTCATATTCTAAATGCCTTATCAATATTATCTTATCATTTAATGTTTAATATAATTAGCATTTAATATTTTTAATAGATGATTTCAATTGTAAAGAAGAGAAAATGTAGATACAATGTTAAGAGAGAAGATAAAAGAGGTATTAATAGAGTAGATAATATGATATGTGTAACACTTTGAAGAGAAAGTTACACACTAAAAATAATAATTTGTTTTTTTTTTCTCTGGTATAATGGAGTAGAAGAAGTTACATATTACAATCTTTTGGTTTTGGTATTAAGTGCATGGTTGTATATTTGTTTTGTTTCAATTTTATGGATATGCTTGAAAGGATATTGTAAAAAAGTATTTGTGTTCTTAGACATGTCACTTTATAAAATTTTATTACTTTATTTTGTATAATAGGTATTTTGTAATGATAGTAGTGGGGTGGAGTGTAATGAAATGAGTTTTTCATTTTTATATTTAATCTTAAATTTGACCGTCATATATGAATTTCAACCTTAAATTTAATATCTATTTGAATGTCACTTAGAATATTTTTCTTTTGCTTAGAAAATTTAATAGAAAATTGTAATATCTTGATCATATGGTGAAGTTTGGACCTCTTTTTTTTCCAAAAAGAAAATATAGAATCTAACATATTTATGTGGATAGATAGATGTCATTTATGAACATTCAGTGAGAAAATAGAAAGGAAAGTAATAAGTTTATTAATCAAGATATTGTGTGAAAAAATCAATAAAAAAATCTTAAGATTAATATCTCTCAACTTTTGTCTTAAGATATCCATAATATTTTTATTATTATTTAATATAATAAATGTTAAAAGAATATTTTTGAAAAAAGATTCATGGATAAATCAAATCAAATGTTTTCTAAAAATATTCTTATAATTTTATGAATTTTGAAACTCTCAATTATTTAATAATAATTGTTATTATTAACGATATGTTATATATAGAATATGCTTTTCTAAATATTATTTCAATTTTTTCAGTTTTATTAAATTTTACTTAAATTTTGTTTGTTATTATCTCTTATATTGTTTCATTTTTATTACGTCAATATTTATTTTATAAAATTTATTATTTAAAATATTTATTTTATATAATTCATAAATAAATATTTAATTTTATAAAAAAATATAGATAAATTATAATTATATATTATAAGTTTATAATAATTTATACAACCAACAATATGAAAATCCTGATAATGTAAAATTGCATCAGTGTGTTTTTATAGAACTAAATTTTCATGAGTAATTAGAATATTTTTCAAATATTAACCAAATCTACATGTGATAAATTCTAATAGTAATATAATTTTTAAAACATGCATGATGTAAAATTGCATCCACGCTTTCAAATAGATATTTCAATACAGATTCGTAAAAGACGTTCTTATTACATTCAAATTTGTATAAATATATTATTTATGAACTATATAAAAATTATAATAATATATTATAAGTTTATAAGAATTTATGGATCCAACAATATGAAAACCTTGGTTGTAATATAATTTTTAAAAGATATAATGTAAAATTTCATCAGTGTGTTATTACAGAACTAAATTTTCATGAGTAACTAGAATATTTTATCAAATATTAAACAAATCTACATGTGATAATAGGTGTACTTTCAAATCTAATGACATATCTTAGAACATACTAAACTAAGATAATTCAAACAATATATTATGTTCTAATTATTCAAGCTACTTATAGTTATCGATCATTTTCATTTTCTTGGAATCAATGATGATTTTAAATGGAAAACCTGAAATCAGGGAAATTTTGAGGAAAGAATACTTGGACGGATACACAGGCCGTGTCTCAAGAAGCAGAGGTTGAACAGGGCCATAATAATATAAGTATATTTTGTTCAGGTAGTAAGTTAAGCGGACTTAAATAGTATTGGAATGATATGATGCATTTGTTTCATACTCAAGTTAAATAGATTTAAAGGAATGTATATAATCTAATATTTATGAGAAATATTTTTTTTTAAATCATTATTTATAAAATACGCATCGATGTGAATTTGACTTAAAATTTAAGAGAAAATAACAACACTTAATTGGATGATCGTATAGTGAAAATTCAGGAATAACCAGCCCACATGGATGAATTCAACATAATTGTTATTATATTCCCAGCATTAGGACAAGATGATGCAATCAATTATAAGGTGGTCCGTGCCATTAATGGTTTGTCTGAAACACATGAGCAACAATGATGGGTTGGGGAGAAGTTTCAATCAGTATTCTCTTGATTGATTGATGCATATAAGTAAGAAAACAACGTTTTGGTCATTTTAAAAAATGATATTGTTATTGCTATGTGACTAAGACTTGCTGTGATGAATTGTTGCCGGTTGGAATACCAACAAGATGTATAATCGTTTTTTCTAGTGATAATAGACTAATCTTGATGCCTGTGTAAAAGGCCAAGGAATTGCGGAATACTGAATGCAGTTCGTGCTAAAGCATTCAGAATATCGTGGGTGTAAACATTATCTTTGCCTTCTAAATGTCTGATATTCTTCTTTTATGATAAGAATAATGAAGTTAAGGTCTTTGAACAATTAAATGTAATAAAAACCCAACTTGTCACTTCTTCCCGTATGACATATGACTATTGTTCATGTTAAGGAGAGGTCAGATATATTAATGGGTGAATAGTTGTCAACGAGGGTGGGCCGTGGCAGATATTGAATTTGGAGGTTGAAAGTTGTCATAGAGCACTAAGTGCTACTTAATAAGTTGGTGTTACAGCATAAATCTGCTCAGAGCACTAAATGCTTGACAGGACATCCCTTAATGCTTTGATGGTTGAGAAGGGTGGCCCATTAAAAAACAAAGGCTGCACAAATAAACTTTCCACTGTCTTTTCCAAATGGTTGACTTTGGAAAGATTAAAAAGTTCGTGTCATTTCTAGAAAAGGATATTAAACTGGAACTAATAAAATTTATAAAATGGAGAAATTTATACTTTTGATTCATCGCTAATGAGTTAATACACAGTATTAAACTACTACTTCAGGCTTGGAGTAGACACACCTTTGTTAGCAAACCGGTCTGTTGCCTTATTACCTTATCTATAAATATGACTAAATGTAGTTTCGTGCAAGGCTTCTATTATCTTGAGTGTGTCTTCAAATGATGTTTTTGATAGGTATCACTTCTTTGTTAAGGCAATTAGTGATGTTTTTGATAGACCAAATGTAGACACGAGAAAGCGGCTTTGACTTCCACATAATGATTTGATTGGACTTCCATATTGCTTATCGGCTGCCACTAAATTTCATTTGTTGTCTTTTATGATTCTACCCCTACTTGTTTAGGGAGGGCTATAGAGGCACAGTCTTAGTTCAATTTAAATAAACTCGGAAAGGGGCATGTCTATTTGATTAAGTTTCTATCAATTTATTCTTCTTCAAAACCTTAAAAGAAATATCGAGGTTTAATAATAGTTATTTTAATTTATCTCTTTAAAAAAATATTCTTTTCTCTTACGATTACACACACACAAACACACACACACAGATATACATATATATATATATATATATATATATATATATATATATATATACATATATACATATATATACATATATACATATATATATACATATATATATACATACATATATATATATATATATATATATATTTGTGTAAACTTAGATTTCATATTATAGATGTTTCATTTTTTTATTGTGGAAGATTGTTGAATTCTTTTATATGCATCTAAATTTACTCACTTCCTCACTAACATCACTAGTTTCATCTATTTTCGTCTAATTTGTCCTAATATTATATTACCTTAGTCCTAGTTTAATATTTCTAATATATCCCCCATTCTACACTAACCTTATAACATCTCGTGCCCAATTAAATTACCTAAGTCCCCATTATCTACTTTCTAATCCTACGTGTCAAATGTTTGGGAATTTAAAATTCTCATAACCCACCTACTTACCTACTCCTGAACATACCCCCTACTCTCCACCACCATTCTCCTTATCTAGAGAGTTATCTCTCTAGAGAATTCTAAAGAATTTTAAATTCCTTAGAATTCCCTCCTTCCATTCTAGAGTTTTCTTCTCTGCAGGATTCCAATGAATTTTTAATTCATTGAAAAGTCTCCCTTCATTGCCTATTTAAATCTATGCTTCTAAACTATTGAGAAAAATGTGCATGAAGTCTATTAAGCCAAAATCCATTAATTCATCCAATAATAATCTTCTAGTAATCCATTTTTCATGAGTGAAGTGATCAAGCCAATATCAATGTTATCATAAAATATGAGTTTATTTGAGGCAATCCAACACCAAATCTAATAATCTTTAATCTTATTCTTATTTGGAACATAAAACGAGGGAAGATGTAGGGATAATTATGGTATAATCTTTTTATTTGAATTGCATTTTTATTTAATTAGCTCCAAATTAGAGGTGTACTAAAATTTTGTGTAAGAAAGTGATATTTTTGTATAAATCAATCTAGTTGCATAATTTTTTTTGCATTCACATCCTTTCCAACCAAATTCCCAAAAACACATGCAATACAACTAGTTTCCAAAGAGTGTGCAATTGAGAATTATTGAAATGAGAGATCCATTAAGAGACAAGATCCAATATAGATGTCGATTGCACCCAACAAACCCCAAACATAGAGAGAATGAAGTTAAATATATTCTAGGGAAAGGGACAGTCTAATAAAAGATGGTAAAATATTCCAGCTTCTCTTTTACATAATGCACATATATTAGGTATCATAAAACCTCTTCTCTTCAAATTATCCCAAGTTAGTATTTTATTTTGAATAGTCAACAAGAAAATTATATCAATTTTTAGAATGATATTTATAAATGAACCCTACTACCATAGAGATCAGTCCAGTTCAGACTCTTGAACTACTGAATAATTAGAACTCAGAATATAAATCCCCTCTAGTGTAGTTGAGAAGACAAGCTAGTCTTTTCTTTTTCCTTGAAAGATATGGAATCCATTTAATAACTCATTCATAGAAATTGAATGTTGAATGTCATGGGGACTTCTAGAGTACATATTGATTGTTTTCCTTCCTTTCTTTAAATCCTTAACCTCTATGTAATATGTCCATTTTTCTCCCATTGTGTTTTTGAAGGAAATACTTAGGTTGTCACATGGCTTAATAGAGTTCAAAAGTGTGGTAATAAGCCATGCATCATCCTAAAACAAAACTTTACATCTTAAACCTACATTCTACAAAGAATAATACCATGTCACACTAGGCATGAAGAAATAAAAATATAATTTTAAAATAAATCTTAAAAAATACTTAATGACTTTTACAAAAAAATTTAAAATATACATGTATTACATATTTGTATATATAATCTAAAACACATATGTTTGATTAATATGAATGACCCAAAATAAAGATATTTTGAGAGGAGATTGGAAGTATATGCGACCTCTTTATGCTAAAAAATGGGACACAATATTATACTTTAAATTTGACATCAACCAAATTATTCAATAAATATGATCTTGTGGGGAAAAATCATTAAATAAAAATTGGAGAGCATCTTTATTATTAATTTACTTAGCCTTAAGTATTTCAATCCATTAGTTGTGCTATTTTAGGGAGGAAAATTCTCTCCAAAGAAACAAATGCTATTCTTTTTTTTCTTGTACCCCTAACCACAAAACCCCTATTTGAATATGTTCAATATTTTGAAGAAGGATATGAAGTAGATAAGAAGACTTTGTAACGTGATTTTAAGAAGCTACAATTTACTTGGTTAGCTTAAAAGAAAACACTTCTAACCTTAAAATTTACATTGAAATATGTTTATAATGGGATTACAAATACATTCAATCATTATATCCTTGAATAAATGCATACATACCTAGATATGATGATGATAGTTCTTTGGATTGGCACCCAAAAAAATTAAAAATTTGTTTTAAGGGTCAAGACCATGGGTGTTGAGGAATAAAAGAAAACTCTTTTCCAAATTAATTTTCAAACCTAAAACTTTAGATTAAAAATATTTTGAGTATTGAATGGATAATTATTCAAGCTTAGTCAAGAATATCCAACTTTGATTAATGATAAAAAATTGAGTGATCGACATGAGGGCTACAAATTTGTTCATTTTAAGGGTTCAAGTGACTAGTTTCCTCCTATTTCTGCCATGACACTATGGAGATTTGACATACGATAGGTATTTGTTCCTTGGTGGGGTTTATTACCTTGAATAGTAGGTGCAATGTATTATCTAATCTTGATTATTTATTTACGAGTTTAGCTATGGAGGAGGAGGTCACAACTAAGTTTTCTATGGCATATTTTTTTCTTATACATGGTCTTTTTTCTATGACTTAGGATTAAAATCAACTAAGTGTTGAAATCAACATGCACTGAGTCCCTAGTAATTGTGCCTAGAGTGCTACCTTGAATAGTGAGTACTAGAACATGAGCCATTCCCTTGAATTGGCTAAGCTCTTGAAGGATGCTTAACTTATTATCCCTATGGACTACACCACTAAGAGCTATATCCAGCCAGATATGGACTTACACCCCAAAGACTTATGCCCCTGAATAGGCTTGTGCCTATTGATCTTACCCAGGATAGCCCTACACCAATGAGCTTGTATAAGCTTGTTATGAAAATGACTAAGTCCCATTGAGACTAAGGTTGCATCATGTTTCAAGTAGCCCAACATGGACCTTGGTCCCTTCACTATTGCACTTCAGGTGAGCGTACAAGGCTTGTGCCTTGTGTGGAAGTAATGCCAGTGTAGTAGTGCATTTAAATGTTGTGCACAAAAGAGATTACTATGCTGATACCTAGATGTATCAAGTATATAACTGACTTGGGTTGACTACAAAGAACATGACTAAGCACAAAAACTAAACAAGAGATTTTTCTACAACATTTTAGTTTAGATCATTTAAATTTTAACTAATTGAAGCCATATCAGTAGTAGGATGACACTTACACCATAAAGATACCAAATTCTTGGTCACTAATCAGTTTGAGTTGAGTTGACTAGAAGATAATTTAGCACAAGCCAAATTGTCTCTTTATTTTTTTCCCTCTGTATAGTGTATAGAGGTAATAAGCAATGCATGATGGCCATAAGGACTATTCATGTAGCCCTTCATCCATAATTTCAACCAAGTGAGTCAAGCACTTGCACTCTCTAAGCACATGAGAGTAGACATCTAAGTGGTTGGCACATGAAACTCATCAGGCTCAAAAAATAAGTGCACCAAACTCCATACACAAGGTTCCAAATGAAGAGTGATTTTAAGATCGTATATGAACTACTTTGGCCTTTCACACATAATTCTAATTAGATGAATTGAGCACTTGTGTTCTCTAAATGCATAAGGCCAAAAATATAAGTGGTGGGCATGTGAGACTTACTAGATGCAAGCAGAAGATGTACAAGATCCATGTGCATAAGGTGAACATTGTAGGGATCTTAGAGGCCCAATAATGAGCTAATTTGATGCTTCCATGGATAATACCAATCGGGTGAGTCAAGTCCATTTGCCTTCTAAGAACCTAGGTCTAGATGCCTAAGTTCCTATGTACAAGGAAGTTAACAGACTTTAAAGATTTGAGAACAAAAAGACAATGTACATAAGCACAAGGATAACCTTTGCACCATAGTTTGAAAAGGGTGCATCAAATGATCATGTGCCAAAAACTAGAGAACAAGGTAAATATTCTCAACAAGGTTGGGTGCAAGATAGAAAGTGAAGATGCACAATCTTACAGTGTGCAAGAAAACCAAGTGAGGACACATAGCATTAGAGGGCCAACGTAAGGGATTTGTATGGAGTAGGATAGACCAAGGAAAGATAAAGCATAAGAAACTAACCAAGATAGAGAAGCATACTTGAAATGAAAGCACAAATAGAAGAAAAAGTGGAATCGAGGAGGTTGAATCACACACATGTGAGGTGATGCAACTAGGTTGCCACAAAGAAGGTGAAGGTTGTGCCAACTGAACAAGCATAGGAGAAGAATCATCTAAGACAATTGGTATCCACCCAAATTTGAGTGAGAAGTGACCATTTGAGTTTAATGTCACTTCACTGAATTAAATTTAGAGAGCATTCAATGAAATGATAGTGGAGGCACAAAGATAGGAAATTAATGCATTGATGATAGATGATTTTCATGGATTTTCCAAAATTTTGCATTTTTAAAGAAATTTAGGCATCACCATGCCATATAAGACTTGAATTAATAATTGTAGATAATAGAAGAGTATAAAAAGGTGTAAAAATGAAAATCTTAGGTGACAAACCTTAAGCTAAATTAAGACTAAGCGTAAAAACTAGAGATATTAGTGTGCAAACCATAGTGCCAAAGGTGAAAAAACTATAGCAAATGAGAATTCAAACACCTCACAGAACCAAAATTGAATGATTGAATAATAGGATAATTATGTTTGCATTGACATTGGTCTAGAGGGGGCTTAAGAGAGAATTGTGCAAGAAACAGATAGTTGGAATGAGAAGTTATCACCCAAGCTACCATTAACAACCAATAAAGCTTGCGATACAAAGGTGCAGTCATAGATCCGATGACTACAAAAGTATCAGCCACTATTTAAGGCTTTGATAACCTACACCTACCAAGGTTCAACTTAAGTAGATTCAAGATGGTGAAGAAACACAAATCATTGAGCTCCATACAGGTATAATAAGAACCCAAGTGGGTTAAGATTGTGGAAGAAATGATGACCACCAAAACAAAGGCATAGATGATCAAAGCATTAAAATCATAGAATTGGACATCGAGGCACTAAAAAAATGTCTTATCAATATATGCAATTTCTTCTAGAGGTTGTAGTAGGGGAAGATTGGTACTCATTTCTGCACATTTGTCAACTAAAGGAGTTAACCACCACATGCCAAGTCACTTAAAAGACCTGGTGTAAGATTGGATGGTGGACATAGGGTGAAAGTCGAATCAAGGCAAAACCCTGTTTGATGCCTCAAACTGATATGAGTTGATATATTCTGACACAACTCAGCTTTATGAGTTGCCTTGCTTTAATAAGCCAGAGGAACTTGTACAATTATTACTCTCACACGTCCATGAGGACCACAATTATTTCATAGGAAGATGCATGAATATTTTCATGTAGTTGATAATGAGAATAATTGGGATCCTTGATGTTGGCTGAGACATCCACCAGTTGATGGATGATGATAATAAGAAGACTTTGTAAGGTAATTTTAAGAAGCTATAATTTACTTGTTTGGCTTAAAAGAAAACACTTATAGCCTTAAAATTTACATTAAAATATGTTTATAATGGGATTACAGATACATTCAATCATTATATCCTTGAATAAATGCATACATACCTAGATATGATGATGATAGTTTTTTGGATTGGCACCCAAAAAATTTGAAAATTTGTTTTAAAGATCAAGACCATGGGTGTTGACGAATAAAAGAAAACTCTTTTCCAAATTAATTTTCAGACCTAAAAATTTAGATTAAAAATATTTTGAGTATTGAATGGATAATTACTCAAGCTTATTCAAGAATATCCAACTTCTATTAATGATAAAACATTGAGTGATCGACATGAGGGCTACAAATTTGTTCACATTTAAGGATTCAAGTGACTAGTTTCCTCCTATTTCTACCATGACACTATGGAGATTTGACATATGATTGGTATTTTTTCCTTGGTGGGGTTTATCACCTTGAACAATAGGTGCAAAGGTGAAGTCATAAATCCCATGACTGCAAAAGTACTAGCCACTATTTGAGGCTTCGATAACCTACACCTACCAAGGTTCAACATAAGTAGATTCAAGATGGTAAAGAAACAAAAATCATCGAGCTCCATATAGGTACAATAGGAACCCAAGTGGGTTAAGATTATGGAAGAAATGATGACCACCAAAACAAAGGCATATATGATCAAAGCATTAACATCATACAGGTTCACATCGAGGCACTAAAAAAAATGTCCTATCAATATATGCAATTTCCTCCAGAGGTTGCAGTGGGGGAAGATTGGTACTCATTTCTACACATTTGTTAACTAAAGGAGTTAACCACCACATCTCAAGTCACTTACAAGACCTGGTGTAAGATTGGATGGTGGACATAGGGTACAAGTTGAAGTAAGGCACAACCTTGTTTGATGCCTCAATTCGATACAAGTTGACATCTTTTGACACAACTCAACTTTATGAGTTTCCCTGCTTCAATAAGCTAGAGGAACTTGTAAAATTATTACTCTCACACATCCATGAGGACCACATTTATTTCGTAGGAAGATGTATGAATATTTTCACATGGTTGATAATGAGAATAACTGGGATCCTTGATGTCGGCTGAGACATCCACCAGTTGATAGATGATGATGAATAGGTAGAGTGCATTACAAAGCTCCTAAGTTATAAAAAGGGGGTTTTGATTTCCCTATTAAGTATTGCAAAGACTTGGATATGAGGATGGTGGCATTCCTCATGATTTTGAAACTATGCCCCGATGGTTGATGTGATAAATGCATACCTCTATATCACCTATCACATGGTGCAGGGTGTGTAATTCAACATTGCAAAGTTCATCACCAAAGAGTTGGTCAAAATGTGCTAGAGAGCCATAGTTCAAAGGGGACCTTCAGGTGGGGGTCTATCCTTATATTAATTATCATGGAATAAATTAGAGTTTCATATGGGGATATGATAATCTCTATGTTTTTCTAGAACGCAATGACTCCCTAGCTCAAAATTATAAAGACTTCACTTGCCCCACCTCCTTTAGTTTGAAATACAAAATGTGCATGATGTGATGGTGTGAGAAATACATAAAATCCTTCAAATTAGAGTGGTACATTCCTCAAGAGCTCCCTAAGAGCCTATATGAAATGGAAATCTTTGCCATGATGCCGCACTATTATGTAGTTCACTTGGTTATACTAGATGGTAATATGTTGGGGTGGTTGAAGTTACCATATGCCTTCTCAGTGAGATACTTCAAGGATTCACTATGATGGATCCCTAATGTATAATAGATAGAAATTCTAGTGAAGGAAATGGATGTGGAGAGGTACATGATAAGGTGCTAGTTCACTTGTATAGATGAGAAGGCCACTGAAGATGAAGAAGATGTATCGTATCACCCAAACATTGATCCCATCTAAGAGGTCACCATAATAGGCTACATCCATAAACTACACTATGAGATGAAGCCATAAAAGAAGGAATCTAGCATCAAACAAAACATTGAGTAGAGTGAAGACCCCCCAATCCAAATCGAGGATTATGGGATGTTGGCACCAATAGAGAAGAAGAATTTTCCCAAGAAGAAGAGGGGGGAGACCTTAAAAGATATAGAGGAGTGGCTAAGGCTCAAGATCACCTTGAAAAAAGAAGCCTCTCCTTCAGAATCCTCAAATAAGGACATATGATTCACACCAGAGGCTTCCCCTAGCACAAAGAAAAAGGGAAAGGTTCCACCTGTGACACCTAGGATATTCCTATCTGAAATAGAGGAGGAAGAGGAGTTAGAGGAAGAATAAATGGTGAAGGAAGTATACATCATGCCTGGGGAAGATGTCTCTTCATGAAGTGAATATACTTCCTCTCCATCCCCTTAGACTGAATTGGAGAAGAAGATGTGGAGATGGAAGAAACTCAGCTTCAGTGAAGCTAAGATACAGAGGGTGTAGGAGTTGGAGGAATGACAAGAATAAATGACAAAGGCCAAGATTTTTAAAGAAGTCGTTGAGATGGTTGAGGCCAAAGAGTGTAGGAAAGAAGGGGAGGAGTGCAAGGCATAAAAGATGAAGGGAAAGATGAAAGTAGAAACAAGTAAAGGCCTAATGAGGGGGAAGTGCATGAAGAAGAATTACCCTCAAGCACACCAACTAAAGAAGATTTGAAGCATAAATGGGAGGACATGGGCCTTGATCAAGAACACATCGATGTGGCACTAGAATTACACTACAAGTGATAGGCCATGTCGGCCAAGGGCATGCCCCAAGTGAAAATTGATTGTATAGAGGCTGAAGAGATAAAGTTAGAAGAAAAGAAATGTCAGGTGAAGGGTATGAAAAGGAAAGCTAAGAAAAAGGTTAAAGAAGAAAACACCAAGAAGAAAGAAATAGAAGAGAAGGTGGCCTAGGTAGAAAGGGATAAAATGAAGAAGGAGAGAGAGGAAAAGGTTGTCACTCACAAAGAATCTAAAAAGGAGAAATCAATAGAAGAGGTGCTTAGCACCCACTCTAGCCTAGCAGAGAAAGCTATATAATAGGCATGCTCCAATTCTAAAGGGGCACCTAAAGATAAAGAAGGGGATGATGGTACCTCAATAGAATAAATGGAGAAGGAAGTAGAGACCCCATTGGGGTAAGAGAAGAGTAAGGATAACACCAAAGAGGTTCATGCCAAACAAACATAATGAGAAGAAGTGAACAAGGGGGAAAAGTCTGAGGAAGAACCCCTTCAAAAACAAGATGGTAAAACTAGCACCAAAGAGAGGGAAGAAGTAGACCAAGGGGAGAATTTTGATGAGGAACCACTAAAGAAAAAGGAGAAGGCAATGGAGAAATCCTTAGTGCTAGTGGAGGGGAGTAAGAGCATACAAAGGAAACTATCAAGGCTAAGGTGTATGAGCTGAAATATAAGGAAAAAGTGTAGAAAGGGTTCACCTAGGATGATAACTTCTATATGATGGAGTGCATGTCCCCTCGAGCTATCATGACCTTAACATGCCATCAAGTCTCTTGGGCTCTTAATTTCTACATGGATGAGCCTCAGTTCGAGGTACCTATGAAAATGAATCAAAGAACTTAGAAACCTAAAGAGGGGCATGACTAATAGCTCATGAATCCTATGGATATGAACCCTATGAGGCAATCTAATTCCCTCCTCAAAATGGATTTCAAAGTTCCATGCAAAAACATTATCAATGATGTTTGCTCCACCAAGTGGAAAGACATTACACTCAAAGTAGAAGAAAAGATAAAATCAATGAAGCTCAAACTCCAACATCTAGTTGAGATCATAAAAGAGGTAGATCCATCCCTTTTGGATGGTGTGGATACCTCAAAAATGGAATCAGTTGATAAGGTTTTTGCACTGGTAGAGTAGATGCTTCCTTGGATGAATTTGGCACTAGAGGAATATGAAGACCCCTATAAATCCATCAAAAGAGAGATAAACAAAAAGTTCAATGTAGTGAAAGACATCTTTGCCAAACTAGAAGAGTGAGTAGAAGAAGCAAATGTCATATTTTACAACTTCACCACTCAAACATCAGTCATTGATGCACACCTTCAAAAAGTGAAAGAGCAAAAGGATGCTTTGGTGAAACATGCATTTACTATGAACAGGATTGAGAATGTGGAAGTGATAACATAGGTCAATGCCTTAAGTGCCTAACTAAAGACCTAAGAACAAGAATTGGAAGATCTCTTCCATGCCTTTTAAACAAAGGCAAGTGAGTAAGGGGATATTTTATATGAAGGGATGAGGAAGGCTAAGGAAAGGATGCAAGATTTTAGAAAAGAAATGGAAAGCTCAAATGTGCTCGCACTTGAGGCTGAATCAATAGAAGTAAAAGGTGCCATATAAGAAATCAAGCTCACCATCTTGGGATTTGATAACTTCAAGGCAAAGTTGTAGTGGAGCATGCTAAAATTTTGTGGGATAAGGGTATTGAAAGACTAGTCCAAGGGTGGACTATCAATTTTCCATGGGTTAATGTTGGGCCCTTTTTTGTGATACCAAGTAGACTATGCCAACTTAGCACATCTCAATGCATGGAATTCATTTCATATGATTTCCATTTTGAAACCATTAGTGCCAATTGGAAGAATCTTTGAAGATATTATGTCAGCTGGTAGGCATTTACTTAGCACCTGGGTTTAAAGTATAATCTTTTTGAGTGCTTGCACATGGTAGTTAGAGAGTACGAGTGTCAGTGTATTAGAGAAGGAATCATGAAAACCTCCAATGATAGCTTAGCACCTAAAATACACCATTATAACCTAGAAAGAATATGCCCCTTTACATATAAAATTAGTGTGAACTTGAGGGCTAAAAAAGAGGAGGTGATTAATGGTAGTGAAGCTCTGCTAAAATCGATATACATCATTATTATACTATAATCTATATGAACTAGGTTAAGTATTCTGAATGTATAGCCCAAGCTTGCCTATGAGCCATTGAGCATGAGTAGTTTTGAGGATGAACACATGCTCTATTTTCATGTTATGAATGTTGTATATTTAAATTATGAATTAATGAAGAATGATTTAAGAACAACTGAGTGTTGATCATTTCTAGATGGTTACAACATTGTTTTGTGTTTACGACGAGAATCTAGTTGTATTAATAGTATAGTCTCCATGCTTGCATTTATTGTTAAGTGAATATTTTATCTAGGTCGTTAATGGCATCCTTATGCTAGATAGTGGCTTGACTTAGTATTATAACCTACAAAGTGTTGAAACTAGCATGCATTGAGTCCCTAGTAACCATGGCTAGAGTGCTACCTTGAATAGTGAGTACCAGAACATGAGCCATTCCCTTGACTAGGCTAAGCACTTAAAGGATGCTTAACTTGCTATCTTTGTGGCTTACACCACTAAGAGCTATATCTAGCTAGATATGAACTTGAAGACTTGTGCCCTTGAATAGCCTTACACTTATTGATCTTATCTAGGATAGCCCTATACTGATAAACTTGTCTAAGCTCATTTTGAAAATGAGTAAGTCCTATTAAAACTAAGGTTGAGTCATGTTTTAACTATCCCAAGGTGGACCCTCGTCCCTTCACTTCTACGCTTCAAGTGAGCACACAAGGCTTGCACCTTATGTGAAATTGATGCTAACACAATAGCAAGTTTAAATGTTGTGTGCCACAAACCTTACTATGCTCATGCCTAGCTGTATCAAGTATAGAACTAACTTGGATTGATTGTTAAGCATATGACTAAGCACATAATCTAAACATGAGACATTTTTACAACAATTGGTATGGTGTCTAAATTGAGGGGTGGTGTAATAGGGCCTAATATTGCATCTCCTCTAAGTTGGCTTCATATAAAAATGTAGTTAGGAATGCTTCACCCAAGCCAAAATCCAATAAATTCATTCCTCCTTCCTAGGCTTATATTTTGGAACAAAAAATGGAAGTTCTAGCGATGGAGATTTATGAAAGTGAATCTTTTGAGTACTTTCATACTCTTTTAGAGAGGGTAGTAATCTATAGATTTAATGGCCTTTGGCCTTAATGGTAGCATTGTATCAATGGATATATGAGGCTTAGATAACCTAATGCAAGATTTATCTATGTTCTAAAGGGTTTTTTTATTGTTCTTTTTAGCAATTATGAATTATTTCAAAAACATTTAGCATATGGCCCCTGGTTTTGGGGTAATGCAGGTTTATTCATTACCACCTAGTTTTTAGAATTTGATCCAAACACTCTCTTAGTCTCGAAGATGCTCAAGTGGTTTCAAATGTTAAACTTTCCTTTGCATTTTTGGCATGCTTCAGAGGAGATAGGAAATAATTTAGGTAAATTCATTAAGAATGATAGTGAGAGATTGGTTGTAGGGTTATGCACCTTTTCTCAAATTTGTGTGGTAATAGACCCGAGCAAAGGATTACCAGACAAAGTCATCTTGAAGTTTGGTAAATCTCAACATATTTAGATTATGAAAATACTGCATTCAAATGTCGTAATTGTAAATAAATTAAGCATATTCATGCATCTTACCCTCAGGGGCATCCCTAAGATTTGAAGAAAAAATGAGGGAAATTAAATTCCAGTAGATGGAATGCTTTAGACCCAAAATTATTGGCTGAAGATATTTTTCAGGATATAGAAAACTAGGAAAATTCTAAGGCTAAGGAAAATAAGGAAGAAGAACATGAAAATTTTGGTGCTGAGATTCAGTCTACTTTGGGAGATTTGGTAAAAGTTCATAATTCTCACTCTAAAAATTTAGTAGGGGAGTTAAAAGCAGACATGAATAAAAAAAATCATATTTAGATAAGGAGTTACCTCCTCTTTCAAAATCTGTATCACAAATTTTTATGGTGAGTTCTAATCAAGGAAGATGGAAAGAGGTAAAAAGGAAAAAAAAGGGAAGAAAATGAAGATGGATAATCTATTAAATTATTTTCCCACTAAAGGTTAGATGTAGTTGATTTTATAGTTTTCATTTGCCTTGTTTTATGTTTGATAAGAAAGAGGCCTTCTTGGTTTATGTGGATGTTGGTTTTTTGTGGTTTGTTGGTTCTTGGCTTGCTAGTTTGTTGGCCTTGCCTTTGTTTTGTCTTAGATCTCAGAATTGTCTTTTAGATAATCTCTTGGTAACTCCTTTTTTGTATATATTTTTGATATTTTTAAATTGGGTATGGGACCTGTTGAACCCTGGTACTTATCTAAAAAAAACTCTTTTAAGTTTTTAATTTTTCACTCCTAACCTAATCTTCTCCTAATTTTATATTATCATCATCATTTTTTGGGTGAGAAAACAAATTATTTGTTAAATTTTCATCATATTTGCATATCCTTTTACATATGTCAACAATTTTTTTTCCAAATTCCCCTTTTTGTTATAACATTGGTAGACAAATGAGGTAAATTCATATTCTATTTACTAAATTTAGTTAACATACTTGGAAGATAGTTTAATGGATGAAGTTAACTCCTTGTAAACATCTACATTCAAAAAAATATGGCATAGATGAGCTATATACTAGATTTATAAATAACATAAAATATAATGAGGTGACCACAAGTTTTAGCTATACCCATAATGAGTTCTTCCTCCCAATAATCCAATGGAAGGTCTAGTAATCTGACTCATATGGGAACTAGATTAACATTTAACTTCTTTGGATCAAAACCTAATTCCCATTTTTTTAGAAACAATCCTAAACTCCATGTAAACCATGGTCCATCCAATGTGATTCTATTGAAATCTTCATTATTTAAAAAAGCGATAAAAAATAAACCTTCAATCATTCTAGATATTTTAACCTTCCCTTTCAACATGCACCATTTTATAGCTACCCAACATCTGAAAATGTCATTATTTAGTCTAGACCCCCCAAAAAAATTATTAGAGTATTCTCAATTCTAGCAAATGATTTGTCAACTATTGTGTCAATAAAAGTTAGATAGAGGCCTTATTCATCAACACATGGTTAAACAAGGTAGAACATATAAGTATTTGTTCATTTTTTTGCCACTAAGCCTTTATTACCAAGTTCTCAGATCTTTCTTAGTATTTAATCCTAAAGAGAGGTTGACTCTCCAAATCAACCCATTAAAGGAAAGGTTAAATATAAAATTAGATGTTGATGTCCCTATATTGATACCACCAAGGATAATAACCTTTCCTTCATTTTGATTTGGGTCCTAATAACCATCTTTATCTTATGAAGTGTCAGGATTTTATATTCCTCCATTATTAGATACATCACCTAGATATTCCCACCTAAGTCCCATGATGAGAAATTATGAATAGTTTATAACTAATATAAATTTATCCTTAACATTAATGTGATTATAGGTAGATATATTCTAAGAAGTATTTAAAATATTAGATGTACATATTTATTATTTTTTAACTTCTCTGTAAATCCTTAACTCTATGTAATTGAAGATAATATTTAATGATTATATATCACCTTAGTATTGTACACTTTAAAAACTCATACCTTGCTTTTTCCTCTTAGTTTTTCACCTTTTTTGCTTCCACAAGTCTTACATCTGCTCTATATTTATGTCTCTTAGCCTATATCTCTTAGTCAAACTAGTTTTATGTTGATGACCTAGGTCTTCTATCTTGCCTAGAATGCTTAAAATTTACTTATCTTCCATATATGTAAGTTTAGAACCTATACTTCTTTCTTTATCCCTAGACACTACATTTAGGGCAAACAATATCATCGATGTTACTATCATGTCCAAGTGTCAATGTTATTGTCTTATCCTAATGTAAGTGTCAAATGCTATAAATTCATCCAGTTTACAAATAAAATGTCTCCTAATGGTTAGCATAAGTTATTTAATTTGAATTATTACTCTAAAAGGATCTATACAAATACAAGATCAACCCTCATTCATTCCTCACCTAACAATATCTAATAACACCTAGGAAAAGACCAAAGATACCAAGGCAACTTATCAAAATCACTTTAAGAAGCATTCAATTAAAAAAATATTTCCTATTTACATACCAACCATAGGGATTACACATCTATATGTCTGATGTATTGAAGAAGTATCCCAAGATCTCAATTCATAAATTTACAATCTAGGTCACTATTATACTTACTTTGCACACATTGTATGATTGAAACACAAGCCAACACATAGGGGAGAACTATATTAATTTGATGCCCTATTAAGATTATTGGTTATGTAGGCAACATCCATGGATAGTGGGGTCATTGGGGTTATTTCAAAATTATGTTCCCACTAACCCATTTTCTCTAAGTTCACATTGAATATTAAAATTTAGGGATTGTCCATTTCATAAGGAGCGATTATCCATGACCCATATTTGAATGCACTAGAGTGAAGGCAAAGTAAAAACCAAAAGCATATAAATGGTATCATCTCATTTCATTAGATAGTCATGTTGGAAGCATAACCACTGAGAGGGGGGGTGAATTAGTGTACAATCTTCTCATTCAATTCCAGTCATCATTATTTAATCATTCAATCACATATCAACTTGATCTAGAAGCATCATCATGAAATCATACTCATAAAAAGCATAAAACATAATAAAACATCATATGAACACAAGATCTAGATAGGAATCCCTCATGGGGAATAAAACCCACTCA
This sequence comes from Torreya grandis, assembly GCA_037957365.1. Taxonomy (NCBI): domain Eukaryota; kingdom Viridiplantae; phylum Streptophyta; class Pinopsida; order Cupressales; family Taxaceae; genus Torreya; species Torreya grandis. The sequence continues at coordinate 996,853 of JARHVA010001225.1, read as the reverse complement.
AAAACAACTTAGACAACTTTTCCTATAAAAAATGAAACAAGTTTAGTTGATCACCAACCCAAAAAGGAGTACCAACCCCTATAATTAATATAACACTAACTAGACTTTATTAAGCACCCACTTGCAAGGAGGATAACCTAGGTAACCAAGCACCAAATCAGCCACCTCTTGAATAATAACTCACTTATCCAAGTACTATGATTCCACCTTGATTTTGTTGTCTTCTTAAACACATAATTGCCCTTCTTCTTCTTCACTCAACTAGCCCTCTAATCTGCAACATGGATCAACACAACATGATATAAAAACTTATTAGCAATTAAAAACTTGAAATAAATTAGGAACACATTATTGATCATATTTTATAAGATTATGAAGTTCTCATAGGTCATTACTCACTACCCTTCTTCCACTCATGTCTTCAATCTTAAGTTCTCTTCAACATACCTCTCACACTTTGCCTTTCTTAATAGAATCTTAGATACAAACCTACTTATAGACCTTATGATGATGTATCATCATATAATAAATGTATGGCATGTATTTATTTCCATCTTTACTCTTATATTCTACTCCTTTTGATTTATTTTCAATCAAATCCTTTACACAAGGATGACTAGACAAATATGCCTAATTACCTTGACTTGATACAAGTTACTTGCTCATCACCTTAAAAATTACTGTTATAAATTCATGACCTATTAAAAATAATATTAATATGGTATTCATGACCTTTCCCTTCTCAGAAAGCCTCTCAATCCTTCACTTCAATCTTTAATTCTCTAACTAACTCAAGTAGGTCTATTTTGCCTTGTATTTATACTTGAAACTTACTTGCACCCACCTTGGTTGGTAAAAAACATTTATAAACTTATATTAACCTTATAATGGTTCATAAAACACATTTCATAGGTGAAAAAATCATCATATATGTCAATTACCACTCATAGAGGCTAAAACCCCATTAGGCCTAATGCAATTAGGTCTTCTTAAGGCACACGTTGCACTTAGACCATCTTGGACAATCTTGAGCCTCTACCAATGCATTGAAATCATACCATATGAATATGATATACCATTTATAAAATTAATATATGTCCATACCAATTTTAGGTTCAATTCACCACTTAAACCACACTATTAGTCTTCTTGCCATTAACCCTTCACAAAAAAAAAAGTCTGCCTTGAATATCTGAAGCATATAACCAAATTTTCCAAATAACCTCATGAAAAAATTACATTAATATATCATTCATGACCTCATGGTAATCACCAAGTCCATTGGAAATCACCAAATAGTGTATAGGACCTCAAACAAACAACTTTCATAAGCTCACTTAGAACTATACATAGGCTCCAAAACTCAGTCAAGAGTCTTTGATTTTTCACACCTTTATAGGAGTTTATCATGCATACTAATACATTAAAAATAACATATAATACCTATAAAAAAATTCATGTGAATTAGATCATTAAAATATGTCCAAATCACCTCAAAATCACGTCCACAAGATGCTCAATCAAATCTATTAGTCTAGTGAAAAACATAGACAACTTTGACAAGCAATAAGTTCACTTTTACAGACTTTCATGAATAAATTATACTTGTAAGTTTTTCATTAAAGAGTCTAGTAAATTTTTTATTTTTATACCATGCCAAAATTATTAATATTTTGGTCTCTACATGCATTCCTTCACTCATTAGATGTTCTAGTTTTTACCTCAGTCAGAACCTTTGAGTGTGACCTACAATAAATGCACTTGTAGGGATAGTTAAGACATGCCACAACCTAGAGGTTTTCATGGAGTCTAATACAACTCTATATTTTACACCAACTTAATTTGACCAATACCTACCTTCTAAAATCATTTATTTTCTCACTGGTCTAATGGACACACACGGTCATTTGAAATCCAACGTTCATATTTTTGAATTTCAACAACTATTTCCTGAGGCATAAATTTGACAGTCTCTGGCATGTCATAGTCTACTATATCAAATTATAAGGCTTCAAACTTGATCTAGGGATCTATTCAAGACAAAAATGTTATAAGGTACATACTTGGCACTATGGCCAATATCTCCATGAAAACCTTTGACTAAGTTTGACCTTCTGAGTACCTAAAATAAATGCATAAACTTCTTAGTCCATTCATACCTATGTGATTGTTTGGTTCTTCTTAGGCTAGAGGATGCATTATTCTCTCTCCAAATGGTCAATTGACACACCAAAACTTCACCAATAAATCTATGGATGCCTAAAAACCTCTTCTTTGTCCTCAGTTACCTATAAATACTCTTTGCACTACTACCAAAGCTCATATACAAACAATTCATCACCACCATGCCTCTACAAGCCAAATCCATGCTTAGGAACTAGGCCATAAAACAGTCCTACTAGGTAATATACCTCTTTAAGACCTCCTTGCCACTGTATATGTTCTTTAAAGCTCAGTCTCAAGCCATGCAACCTCATTCCATGCTCAACTATTACCAAAAAAAACTCCACATGCATGTATCCACTCACTTTACCATACTTCACTACGCATCACAAGACATTCCATTGGATCACCATACCTCACACTTATTTTTACATCAATGACCATACACAAACATGTGACATAAATGAAAACTTGAAATAATCTCCCCCTTTTTCATTAATGGAAAACTATATTGATGGCAAATCCACTTCAAGCTAACTATACTTTTCAATATAAAACTTCTCCATCAATTTGATCTCTCTTCCCCTTTGACATTAATGGCAAAGGGTCTCTATAACTAACAAAAGGTGATATATACATATTAAAATGATCCTTAGATCTGATCATTTCATAGAAAAAGCAAGCTCCCCCTTGATCTTCACAACATATGCACCTCAATTAAATTTAAACATCTACCTTTATCCTTCAAATCACAAAGCTCACAAGCTCCCCCTATCATTCTACATCTATTGCATGTAACTTAAGATTTATACACGTTTGAATTCTTCTTATATATATTTTTTAAACCTCAAATGACCTCCTCCATTCTCAAGAAGTCATGCTTCATTTTCTTGCCTCACGAAAGCTCAGCTCCATTAGGCCTTAAAGACATATTAGGCAAGATTACCCCAAAAACATTGTCTACAAAGATACAACTCAAACACCTTTTATAAATACTTTGAAGGAAAATTAAACATATGGATATAATATTTATGACCTCAAGGTCATCATGAAATCCATTATAAACCATCACTCAGGCTCCAAACACTCAAAAACACTTTTGCAAAAGGCTCATTTTGTTCTGCTAAAAAGTTCCAAAACATAGTCAAGATCCTTTGACCACCAACATATGAATATGCACTTTAAAACACTAAAAATTCATGAATTTTATACTATATAATATATATAATATATGGATATAATATGATTTTTACACTTCCATATTTGTAAAAATAACTTAGAAACATCTTTCCAACTAAGACACAGAAAACTTGTCAATCACCCTAAAAATGTAGTCTTGAAGCATGTTGTATTTAACTCATGTAATTATAATTTAAAAACTTTTAATTAAAAATTATAGTTTTTATATTACCTATATATAATTATACAATAGATATATCTCAAAATATAGTGTCAACTATTGGTCTTACAGACCAATTTCCTAGTCTTCTCTCTCACTATTCTAACATAGCTAAACATGCCATTTTGGGATTTCATGTTTCAAATTATTAACCTCACTCTCAACCTTATATTAAGAATATATTGATAATTTATATCATTAAAAAAAAATAATATCCATGAGATGATTCAGATAAGTGCAAAATCCTCCAATTCACCATTCTTATTTTGACTGAGTTTTCTCACTGTCTTCACTATTACCCAGTTTAGTAATAGGCCAACTTCCATGACTATTTTAGTAATTTTTAATTATGTAACATGACCATAAATATTCATGTTCATGAATTAAAGTTATTAAACATTTTCCTACAATGATTTGCATTCTTTGTCTGGTCAACCCTTCTTGCTACACCAAATGTTTTAGAATAAGGGATTTTTGTGGGTTCTATGCACTGTCCTGCCAAACCACTACCACTAAGAGATGCATGATGGATTAATATACCACCTAAAATAATAAAATTATATTTTTCAATTGATTCTAGTCCATTTACAATAATATCTCTCCAATTATGTCATTAAGAGCGTTTTGAGAGGGTATTAGACCTATTTTGGTGTTCACTATTGTTCATACAGTATTATCCTTGAAACCACCTATTAATGTTTGGAAAAAATAATTTATAAGAAAATTTTTAATATCTTCTTAATATCTTAGGACACCATGAAAAGTTTACACGTACCAATGAGCATCCAAAGTTCCTTCTCAGGCTTGGAGACCTTCAAACTTGTTTTCCTTCTTTCCCCTTTACCTTAGGACCTAAACATTCATAAAATTATTGAATAAAAATCTTACACCTATGAAAAATATTGCATGATCTCTAGTCACCTTGTAAACTCAACTTTACACCTCATTAGGCCGCACTAGGTCTCTTTGCACACTAGGCCTTGAACTTCAAGTTATATTTGGACCTTGAATACACTTAGAAACATCTTAGATTATTCTTAAAACCTCATCCTTATGTCATAAAAAATAATACCAAGCTTACATGCTACTAACCTTCTTCACACAAGTATCTCAATGCTCATATCAACAAGCTACCAAACCTTTCCTTTCACACTAGGTCTCTCATGCAAGGACTAAGCCTCAAAAATAATATACAGATTGGTCCTACAACTTAATTTCATGACTGAGTAACCAAAATATGATTAAAACTAACAATATGACTCCTCAAGATATAATCACTGATAATCTTCACATGCTTCTATCGACAAAGAAAATGTCTCTATGAAGCTTATTAGAGATACTCCATTCCATAGAGGCTAGAACACAGTGAACTAAAAAGATGTCTACATCTCCTTTCTTATCTCCTTGATCATCTTGCATTCATGAAATTTATTTCTTTAATTTATAATCCTTTTAGGCTTGTCAATCTTCTTTGGCTCACTATCCTCAACATCAATGATGTTGTTCATCTTCTCAACTCTTGAAACTATCTTACCTTCCAAAAAATTATCATTAGAAACTAACAATAGGAAACCTTGAAAAGGCTCAAGCTCAACTATAACAAGTGATTGTTTCTCTACTATAACGAGTACTCCATATTCAATCTTGGGCCCAATATGATCTTCCCTACTGAATTTGGTCTCCATACCCATGTTGGACTTTTCTTATGACTTTTATAAGTTCCATATCTCTTAACATGACTTGAGAACCTACTTACTCTATCTTGATAGAATTCAGAAATGTGACCAATCTTAGACAACAAAAACAAACAACCTCACTCATACCTTTTTCTTGATGAATACTATAAAATTCCTTTGACCAATTTCTTCTCCTCATACAATCTTTTGCCCTATGACCAAAATGATGACAAACAAAACAATGGCCATGAAAATAATTGGGATACCTTATTACATTAAGTTTCTTGATTAGTTTCTTCATGTTTCCATTCTTGGTTTTGTCTTTCTTAACTTGTCCTAACTTCTCATGATAGTTTCAAACTTGTTCACCTTGACTATGAGCTGCTCAAGCTCAACTTTCATGGAGCCTAGATCGATATTCAATAGATCATATTCAATTTCCTTTGATCTTAACCTTGCATTAACAACATCTACATGATTCTTGAGATCCTTGATGATCTTATCATCCCTTATGGAATATTTTTTTTATGTCACCCTTCAAATTACATATCTTCTCCTCACATTCTTTGATCACAAACTTTAAATCTTGATTTTATTTCCTTAGCTGCTTAACCATATTGTACTTCTAGGATCACCTTCAAGCTGTCAATCCTTCTCCAAAAGACCTATTCTTATACCAATTATTGGAAGCACAACCAATAGGGGGATGAATCAATGTATAATATTTTCATTCAATTCCATTCATCATTATTTAATCATTCAATCTCATATCAACCTGATCTAGCAACATCATCATGAAAGCATACCCATACAAAGCATGAAACATAAGGACACATCATATGAACACAATATATATGTGGGAAACCCTCATGAATAATAAAAACCACTCATACATAGCTTGTAAAACTTGTAATATAAATATTGAAACAACTTTGGTTGAATCTACCCAAACATGGAGCATCAACCCCTATAATTTATCTAGCACCAACTAGACTTTAACAAGCACCCACTTGCAAGGAGGCTAAAACCCCCTAGGTAACCAAGAACCAACTCAAACAAATATTGACTAAGTACCCACTCAGCCAATTAATATGATTCCAAATAGATATTTTTGTATTATACAATTGATTATGGATACCTTGCAATATTTCACACACAAATCTACCTTTCACATAAGCACACAACTGCCCTTCTTCTTATTCACTCAACTAGCCCTAATAATATACAACATGGACCAAAATAAAATGATATAAAACATTATTATAATTTGTAAACCTGAAAAACACTAGGAATACATCATTTATAATCTTTTATAAGCTCATGAATCTCTTATAGGTCACTACTCACTGCCCTTGTTTTACTCATGTCTTCAATCTTAAGTTCTCTTAGACATACCTCTCACACTTTGCCTTTATCAATAGAAACTTAGATAAAAACCTAATTTAAGACCCTATAATGATGTCTCATCATCTAATGAACACATTTAATTTCTTTATTTCTATCCTTACTCCTCTATTCTTCTCCTTTTGATTGATATTGAATCAAATCCTTCACACAAGCATGACTAGACAAATAGGCCTAATTGCCTTGACTTGATACAAGTTACTGTCTCATCAAGTTAATAATTAATATTATAAATTAATGAAATATTAAAAATATTATTCTGATGTTCTTCATGACCTTTCCATTCTCATCAATCCTCTCAACCCTTTGCTTCAATCTTCAATTATCTAACTAGCACAAATAGGCCTATTTTGCCTTGTATTTATACTTGAAACTTAATTTCACCCATATTGGTCATATAAAAAAATTTACACACTTTCATTAACCTTTTAATGGGTCATAAAACATGTTTCATAAGTGAAAAAATAATCATATAGGTCGGTCACCACTCATAGAAGCTAAAACCCCATTAGGCCTAATAAAGACTTAATGCAATTAGGTCTTCTTAAGGCACACATTGCACTTGGACCACCTTAAACCATATTGAGCATCTAAAAATGTATGGAACACATAAAATATTAATATAATATACCCTTGATAACATTAATATAGGTCCATACCACTTATTTGATCAATTCACCACTTGAACCGTGCCATTATGTCTTCTTTCCATTAGTTGTTCACATAGAAAAAGTTTGCCTTGAATATCTAAAGAATACAACCAAAATTTCAAAATAATATATGAAAACATCACATTAATATATAATTTATGACCTCATGGTCATCACCAAGTTCATTTGACATCACTAAATAGTTCATAGGACCTCAAACAAATAACTTTCATAAGTTGACTCAGAACTACACACAGGCTCCAAAAACCTAGTCAAGAGTCTTTGATTTTTAACACCTTTATAGGAGTTTATAATTCATAATAATAGATTAAAAGGAAACTATGTGACATATAAAAACACTTAATATGAATTATATCATTCAAATATATCCAAATCACCTCAAAATCACCTCTCCAAGATGCTCAGTCAAATCTACTAGACCACTAAAAAACATAGTCAACGTTGACAAGAAATAAGTTCACCTTTACAAACTTTCATGAATAAATTATAATTTTAGGTTATCAATTAAGGAGTCTAATACCAATTTTATTTTTATACCATTTCAAAATTATCAATATTTGGGTATCTACATGCATTCTTTTGCTCACTCAAATTTTTGGTTTTTACCATAGTCATAATCTTTGACCTACAATATATACACCTCTATGGAAAGTTAAGACATGAAACAACCTAGAGGTTATTTTTAATGGAGTATAATACAATTATGTATTTTAAACCAATTTTATTTGACCAATATCTTACCTTCTAAAATCATTCCTTTACTTACTGATCTAATGCACACACACAGTCATTTGAAATCCAACGTTCACATTTTTGAATTTCAATATTTATTTCCCAACGCTTAAATTCAATGGTCTCTATCACATCATAGTCTACTATAACAAATTTTAAGGCTTATAAATTGAGATAGGTATCTCTTCAAGAAACCAAATTTGTATAGTTCCTTCTTGGCACTATGGACCATGGTAAATTTTAGCAATGAATATTCGTTAATTTATGAATATCTCAATTTTTAATTTTGGTTTTGGTAAATTTTTAAGATCGATAGATGGGATCAGATCGCTAAAATTTTAGGGAAATAAACTATTTTTTGGTTTATATCACCAATTATTTACAACATTATCTTATAATATTATTTAATTAACCACATATATACCCCTTGCCCCTGATATCAAACAAGGAACTAGCAAAATCCAAATTGAGGAATCAGATGATGACACCAAATAGTGAATGTCAATAGTGTCTATTAGAGGATCTAAATGATATTATTAAATGAAAAAATCTATGATATTTATTAGTGGAATTAATTAATGACAATACCAAATGATAGTGCCAAATGGAACTATCATAACATTCACCAGGGTTAAAGCTTAAGGGCATGGGAAGAAGAAAGGAAAATAAAAATACCAAGGATTGTATTCTCAAACCCTACCAATACAAGGTGCAAAAGAATAAGGAAACCAAAGTTTAAACCTTTAAATATAAAACCATTAAATGTATCTCACTTGTTGAAGGATAACAAAGTGACTTTCAATGGAATGTACAAACAAAACACTGCATGTGCACCTTTACATTTGCCTATATATCCTATAGAAATAGGAAGTTCACATTTTGTTAAAGGAGAGATTTATGAATGTGAAGATAAATCAAATTTACAAGGGGTTTATAAGGGTAATTTAGATTCCATGTGTCAGGAGTTAGCAAAAATGATGGTGTATCTTCTACAAGTATTACCTTTATTTTAAAAACAAACTGATACAAAAAATATTAAATTAGGAACTAGTGAAGCTGCCTCTGGTAACCAGGTCATGGATCCATTAGATATATTCATAATCCATCTAGAATCATATGAGCTATCTAAAACAATGGTCAATAATGTCTATTATGAAGATGCAATGTGAGATTTAGATGACATGTATAAGAACAATAAAAGATGGCAACTGAATAATGACCAGACAATAAAAAATATGAAACCCTTGGTGACATAAAGACTAATCATATAAACATATGGAGTTTAGGATTAAAAACCACCATATAGACTAATCATAATCCTAAATTATATTTAACTCTTCAATTTTTATGTCACAAAGGGTTTCATATTTTTTATTGACTGATCATTTTTCAATTTCCATCTTTTGTTGTTTGTTATCCCTGTCATCTAAATCATGCCCCACAGCTTCAGAATAGACATTATTAACCATTTTTTATCTATATCATATGATTCCAAATGGATTCTAAAGTTATCCAATGGATCCATGATACTAGTTACTAGAGGTAGATTGACCAGTTCCTAATTTAATATTTTTGGTACCAGCTTGTCTAAAACAATGATAATTATTACAAAGGCAGCACCATCATTTTTGTTAACTCCTGACACATGGAATTTTAATTCCACTTATAAACCCTTTTGTAAATTTGATTTCTCTTCATATTCATAAACTATCCTTGAACAATGTAAACTTCTTATTTTTTTAGGATATAGCTAGGCAAATCTAAAATAGGGCATTAGACTCAAAGCTACATTTCAAAATCCAATCATTGTACCATGTATGCATCTGGTAGTGGCTACTATATAGTCTTAAAATTTTAGTGGCTTGGCATTGTGGTAAGTTAATCCAAACATGTTTTATTACCATGGTGAATTATTATGGGTGGGGCCAAAGGGGGATGTAAAATCAAATGTGTAAAATGAAGGTTGAGGGCATATTTATAGGATTAAGAAGATGACTAGACAACCAGATAGTAGATCGACCACACTGATAACCATCCATCTTGTTTCATATTTCTTATTCAGCATAGCCATTTGGTGTATCTAGCTAGCATAATATTTTAGCATAACTAGTTGGTATAATCATTTATCACAGCTATACAACATAGCCATCCAACAACTATTTGATAGAGTCATCTGACACAGCCATCTAACATAGTCATTCAACTTACCCATTTGACATAACTTTGTGGTAGAATCATCTAATAGAGTCATTTAGTGAATGCATTTAGGTTAGTAGAATGGTTATATAGAAAAAAAAATCTACCTATTTTTTCTCCTTCAAAATTAGTATAGATTCACCATCACCCATAAGGGATTTGCCAAAGTTATGATTCAAATTTCCCAAGATGCACCAAATATTTCCAATAGATTATCTGATAGGGAATCTTAAATAACCTTTCTATGGACAACATCTCCATGTAAAATTTTTAATAGGTTTGAATTTTTGAGTACTTGCAATAAATACACAAACTTCTTAGTTCATTCATACCTATGTGATAGTCTGTGATGGTCTAGTCCTTCTTAGGCTAGAGGATGCATTCTTCTCTGTCCAAATCATAAAATGACACACCAAAACTTCACCAAGACATCTATGGATGCCTCACAACCTCTTCTTTATCATCACTAACCTGCAAACACTCTTTGAACTACTGCCAAAGCTCATATATAAATAATTCATCACCACTATGCCTCTACAAGCCATTTTTATGCTTAGGAACTAGGCCATAAAATATTATTAATAGGTACTATACCTCTTTGATACCTTCCTACCACTATAGATGCACTTTAACTCTCACTCTCAATCCAAGCAACCTCATGCCATGATCAACTATTTCCACAAATAACTTCACATGCATGTATCCACTCACTTCACCATACTTCACTATGCATCACAGGACATTCCACTAGATCACCATACCTCACACTTATTTTGGTATCAATGACCATACACAAACATGTGACATCAATTATAACTTAGAATAAGTTGGTATAGGACCCTAAATTTTATCCTAGATAGTAACATTGATGCAATCATCTTAGGATAATGTTATATTCTAGAGAGTTAGAAACATCATAACCAAAATCTGATGATTGTTCCAGAATATCCTTCCAACCTTATTTCAGTATATTATATATATAGAACTATATTAATATCAAAATAATTTAATTACATCACTTCTTTAACATCCCTATATCTATCATCCTTGTATTTTTCATATTTAGACTATCTCAGCATAATAAATTTAGTGAATTCTTATATCTGAGTTTTATCATCTAATCGATCTGCTATAGATTTGATTATCACCATTATGCCATTTTATTTCTATATATCCTTTAAATAATCTTGATAACCCCAATCTAGATTCCATTTTAGGGGCAAACATTTGGTGAACCCGATATTTGAACATTAAACCTTAGGACAAATTAGGGTTCTTTTATTGTTGTACTTTGTTGCAAATTTTGAAATTTTCATTTGTGAAGTAAAGGAAAATGTTAGTGTAAAAACCTGATTTCAAATGGAAGATAAAGAGGCATTGATTACTCATCTCAATAATAAAAAGGGCTTAATAGATGCATTTTTGTATGTAACAACATATGACATAAGTAAACAAAATAAAATTGAGACCGGCTCACCTAGTAATGGTGAATCCTTAGAAGGTACTATAACTCATCCCACACTTATCAATCCACATACATCTATTGAGGACATAGATTATGTGTTTAAACCTTTGTTCCCTAAAGCTACTATTGATACATCTATCTTGGAAATACACTTTGTTTTAAAACAAATACTAGTTTAAATGCTTATTTCTACATAAAACATGTTTTCATCCCCTTTGGTTACTACTCAAATTGCTAATATAATTACCACTGGGCCTATAGTTCAATCATTCCTTCAAGTTATATAAACCTTAGAAGATGATTACAGACATTGAACACAATGCTTTAAATTACCCTCATGCCATAGATTTGTAAGATGTGTTGCATAACTATCTTTCACTTGAAATGTTTTTGCACCCCTTGCAAACTAGATTTGTTGCACCTAAGTCCACATTTTATGATGGAAAGGGTGATCTTGAATAACACCTATGAACATTTTATGCAACATACATTGACTATGATTCCAATGATAAGCTTGTGACCAAATTATTTCCATAAAGCCTCAAGGACTATGCTTTGAGGTGGTTATATGATTTACCTCTCCAATCCATCAAAGTATTGAAACCTCTTAGAGACCGATTATTATCACACTTTTTTATTAACATTTTTGAAAAGTTTTCTTATGCCCAAATTGTAAAAAATAAACAAAGAACAATGAACCTATTAATGAATATGTATTTATATATAAGACAATGCTAGCCAAAATGACCAATCATATGGTAGATAGAGAGTTTCAAGATATATTCAAATAAAGTTTACTTTCTCTTTTACATGATTCCATTATTTTTAAAAATTTCAAATATCTATATGATTTATGCCATGTTGTATGGGACCATGAAATGAAACTTATGTCATTAAATAAGATCAAGTATGTACCAAAACAAACTAGTTGCATCTACATCTTTCATTAAATTAGTAATTAAATCAAATTATAATGTTAAACCTCATGAGCCTAAAAAGGAAACAACCACCATATTTAACAAATTTTTAACATCCTAATCGACTTGTCTTATCTAATGCACCAAGGAGAAAAATTTACATGTTTACTTGAGTCCCCAATGGCTTCATTGTTCCCATAGTTACTAGAGTGTCAACTTATATTTCTCCATCATCTTCTAAAGGTTGATATTAGTTTACCTCTCCCCAAAGGCTATTATGCAAATACTTAATGTGTGTTAGGAACCTATGTCCTACCCTTCTCTTTGAGTTATTAATAAATTAGTTGTTATGGATGCATATGCTTTGTAAGTCATCCATTTGGAATATTTAAATTATCCCACATACATGGGAAGTGGTATTTGTTAGAATATATTTATTATTTAAGTATTGAGGCCAAATTTAGGCATCCACAAATATTATTATATTGAGATTACTTAAAGGAGGTTTCCCCCTCGAAGTGGCTTGTAATCTAAAGGTTATTTTGGGTTATTTTCTAAAGTTCATTTCATTGTTTATTTATTTTCTATAGTTCATAAATATGTGTACAAATATAGTCACATCTGGTATCATAGCACTTTCTCATCCTAAGGTTATATTTTTGAGAATTTTTTTCAGTAGTGGCTTTCCAAGAGTTGCACCATTTATAGAAATATCTTTCCCTACCTCTATTTTATACATCTTCATTGTAGGTTTAAATAAGATTAAATACCCCTTCATATAATTATGGTAATTACATGGGAATAAGACCTAAAACACATTGTGAAGAGTACCATAGGAACCCTAAATTAGGTGGCCCATTGAGAGGACCTGCTAGTGAATCCATGAGGTAAACCAAGATTTGTCTCTTAGGGGTAAATCTATGGCGAGAAATTTTCAAGAGAGTCTTACTCATTTATAAAATATTGGTGGCAAGAGAGACTCCTTAAAAATCTAAGGAAATTGAATAGACTTAGGTCACATATCCAATGTAATAGCTTTAGAATACCAACAAAAGAGTGATCACAGTTGAGAACATTTGGTAACCACACACTTGCCAATAGGCTTTCATTAGGAACAAACAAGTGACAATTAGTTTTTTTTAATATAAAAAAGTAAAAAATTTTTTTTTTCACCATATCTCTCCCTCCATAGTTCCATTGACTCTCAAAATTTCTTGAAACACCTAAAATTTAATTTTGCACATTTTTTTCCTTGAGAGTCCATATCCAAATTTTATTTCTATTAGCCAAAAGTCTTGATTTTATATTTTTTTGGTTTTGCCATAACTTCTTTAGTTTTTTTCCTCTTGATTTGAAACTTTTCCATATTTTTCATTTCCCTTTAATGATCCTATTTAACTCTTACAATAATTTTCTAGTTTTTCCATTATGATTGCAAAATTTCCCTTGCCTTCATCAATCCTAACCAAGAGGTGCCAAAAAATTAGTAAAAATACATTTATCCCTTTCAATTGAGTACAAATTAATTTTTTTCCGTAGTGACCATGTATTAGAACCCATTTTTATATCCATTACTAAAAAAAAAACATTGGTTATGGTATCCAACCATGCAGGCACAAAGATCATGGAGGAATAAAATGCAACATTGAAAACCTAGGTCACTGAGTTAATTGATATGATGTTGGACTAAATCATAAGAATAACCTTTTGCTCAACAAAATGTAGAGGCATTCTTATTCAAATAATATTTTATCTTCTCACCACACATCACACCATCCCAAGATGGAATGTCCATGGTTTAATGGTACAGATCCTACAAGATGGATATATCGAGCTGAATAGTTCTTCAACCTTCATAATACTTATTTTATCAATAAAGTCCCAATTGTTTCTTTCCACTTGAAATAAAAATCTCTACAATGTTCCCATTGGTATCTAAAGTTAAATCATGAAACCAATTAGAAAACCTTTCCATCCTTACTTATAGTTAGGTCTGGTCCCTCAACAATCAAGGAGTTTACAAGATCTCTCACCAAAATCTACTAGATATGCACCATTTATGATTATTAGATTGAATTTGATAAATTTGCTAATCATATTGAATGTTTATCAAATGACCTATTCAAGAGTTATTTTATTAGTCACCTTAAAGATACAATCCACTCAGAGGTGAAACTATTTCAACCAAACAACATGATGGATGCCTTGGGTTTGGCTAAGTTAACATAAGATAAACTCTCAGCATAGTGTCAACATCCCACTTTCCCACCCATAAAAAACACAACAAACCAATGGTCAACCATAACCACACCAAGCAAGTGCTGTACTGATGCAGAGATGTGGGATTGTAAGGAGAAAGTATTACATTATAATTATGATAAAAAAATGGGTTAAGGTTTATATATACATCACACAAAATCTCTACTTTCTATAAGTGAAATAACCACTAGAGAAGGATAACGATATCGATATCAATGAATTCTAGGATGATTAAGAAGAACAAATCCCCTCTAAGGACTCCATGGATTAAGATACTCAACTAGATAGATCTCTACATACAATAGTAGGTGTTACTACCCCTCAAACCATGAAAGTTAAGGGGTGATTTAAAAATATCCCTCTCACAATCCTCATTAACTCTGAAAGTACTCAAAATTTCATATATCCCCACATTTATAAGTAGAAAGAATACTTTGTACACCCTTATTATAGATTTGAAGTTATGATTGTTCATGGGGGAACATTATCATGTAATGGAAAGTGTTAGAATGTGTGTATCATGATATATTTTATCATATATGCTTTCCCTACCCTTAAGGGGATGTGATTTTTTTTAGGGGTGTAGTGGCTCTACACATTGGAACCTATTCTATGGGACTTCTCTGAGCTTTGGATATAGTTCATAGATAGTGGCCAAAAGCACAACTTAAAAGAGTTATCTCCAAAATATTCTCACATCATTAGTTCCCATCACATATAAAATATTCTTAAGAAAGGATCACATGGGTTCATTTACCATATAAATCCATCCAACTCCATCTCCCCACTACTAATAACTACACTACTAATTTACAAGACATCCTCAACAAAAATGTAACCATTTTTATAGAGCTAGTGGGTTTACCCCTTCACACCATGAAGATTATCACATTATGTTAATTCTAGGAAGCATCCCACCCAACATCTGACCATACCGCTATCCCCATTTTTTAAAGACTAAGATTGAATAACTAGTATAAGAACTCTTCAAGTCTAGAGTTATTCACCCCAACACTAGTCCACACTCCTCCCTAGTGATTCTTGTCCATAAAAAATATGGGTTGTGGTGCCTTTGCATTGATTTATGTGCCCTTAACGACATCACTATCAAAGATAAATTCCTAATTTTAGTCATTAATGAGTTTCTTAATGAGCTCCATGGGCTGAATTTTTCTCCAAATTTGATCTTCATTCAAGTTATCATTAGATTCATGTGCATGTTGATGACTTTCCAAAGCCAACCTTTTGCACTCATGATGATTAATATGAATTCTTGGTCATGCCATTTGGACTTAAAAATGGTCCTTTAACAATTTTAGGTGTTAATGAATAAAATCATTTAACCTTTCCTCTATAAATTTAATTTGGTTTTATTTGATGATATTTTGATCTACATTCACACAAGGGCTGAGCATATTTACCATCTTGACAAGGAATTACAACTTCTAGTAGACAATCAATTATGATCCAAGTAATCCAAGTGTTCATTTGGTCAAGATTATGTTGAATATATATGGCACATTATTTTAGTTGTTGGGTTCTACATGGATCTATAAAAAATTAGTGTCATGCAACATTGGCCTTAGACAACAAACCTTAAGGGCCTTCATGGCTTCTTAGGCCTTATAGGATACTACCATAAGCTCATAAAGGATTATGGAAATGTCTTGAATCCCTTAAATTAGTTATTAAAGAAGGATTAATTCATGTGGGATGCCAAAACTAACTAGACATTTGTGGCACTCAAATAGGCTATGTGTAGAACAATTTTGGCCATGCTAGATTTCACCAAAACTCTCACCATCAAAAGTGATAGTTATAGAAATGGCTTGGATATTATTCTTATCCAAGATGGTCATCCCATTGATTTAATTAACAAAGCCTTTTTTTGATGAAATTTGTCTTTGTCTACATACAAAAAATAAATGATGGCAATTGTACATGCAATATAAGAATGGAGGCTCTACTTACTTAGGAATCATTTTTACATCAAAATAAATCACCATTGTTTCAAATACTTCATGGAAAAATTAACTCATAATATACATAATATAAATGGGTCAAAAAATTCATGGTATATGATTATGAGATCACTTACAAGAAGGGTAAAGACAATGCCATGGTAGATGTTCTCTCATGCACATTCGAGGACCAAACTTCCATTTCTTCCATCTCCATGCCAATTATAAATTGGTTGGAATATATACACCAAGGGTATATAAATGATCTCTCCTTACACCACCTAATTAAATAATTTACCACTAACCCCTTTGCAATACCACATTATTCATGGGATGGTGATTCTCTATGTTACAAGGGTTATTTGGTGCTTCCCCATAACATAGACCTTCATTAGGCCATATTATATGAAATCCATGCTTCTCCATCAGTAGGGCACTCAATATTTCTTAGAATATATGAGTGTGCATGTTGAAACTTGTTCTAGAAGGTGATAAAAGTGGAAATTAAATATATGGTGGCCGAATGTCATACCTACTAATGTAACAAAGGTGAAATAATAGTGATTCTTGGTTTTCTTGAGCCCTTGGCCACTCCTAATAGGATCTGGACTGATATTTCTTTGAAAATATTAATTTTTTTTCCATCATCCATCATCCATCCTTATATAGCCTCCATAGTTGCACAAGTTTTCCTGGATCAGATCATCCCTCTTCATAGCATCCCTTCTTCAATCATCTTTGATCATGATGCAAATTTCACCAACCATTTTTGGATAGAGCTATTTTGATGCATAGAAACACAACTGAATATGAGATTTGGGTATCACCCTCAAATAGATGGCTAGATAAAACTTATCAACAAATTCTTAGAAAAATTCCTTCATTTTTTTGATTTGGAACAACAACAATAATGAGCAAAGTGATTTCCCCTCGTAGAATAGTGGTACAATACCTCCTACCACAATTATACTAAAATGAATCCATATGAATTCATTTATGGTCAAGTTACCTAAAAATCTATCTCGAATACCCCCAAAATTTCCCTAGTTTAGGAGGTCAACACTACTCTCTGACATCAAGATCAGATTATCGACACCCTGTGAGACAATCTCCATGTGGCACATAATTGAATGAAATAATAGGCTAATCAAAACTTCTTAGAGTGTAATTTTCAACTTGGTGATATGGTTTTTATGTTTTTTAAGACATACAAGCAATCAACTCTAAAACTAAAAGGGCATTGTAAACTCGCTCCAAAGTTTTATGCATCATTTAAGGTTCTCTAGAAGATTGTTTTTGTTGCTTACAAGTTGGATCTTCCACCTTCCTCCTGAGTTCACTCAGTCTTTCATGTCTCCTATTTGAATAAAATTCTTTAAACTAACATGAGAGTGAAAATAGTTTTACCAAAACTTGATAATGAAATATCCATCCTTCTCAAATAGAAAGTAGTCCTGGATAGGCACACCCACCAACTTCAATCCCACTCAATCACAGAAGTATTAATCTATTGAAATGACATACAACTATAATATGCCATATGGGAACCAATATTATAAATCCATCAATGATTCCCACATTTGAAGCTTTGAGAACAAAGCTTTTTCTAAGGGGGAGGGTATGTTAGGAACCCGTGTCATACCCTTCTCTTTGCATTATTAGTGTATTAGTCACTATGGATGCATATGATTTGTAATTCATCCCTTTAGCACATTTGAATTATCCCACATACATGGGAATTATTATTTTTTATAATATGTTTAATATTTAAGTAAGTTTTGAAGCCCAATGAAGGCCTTCATGAATATTATTGTATTGACCTCCCTCAAAAGAGGTTATCCCTTCGAAGTGACCTGTGATCTAAAGGTTATTTTGGTCTATTTTCCAAAGTTCATTTCATTATTTATTTATTTTTTGTAGTTCATAAATCTGTGAAAAAGGATCCTCACATTTTTATTATCATCAAGGACCAAGACATTCTATAAGCATATGCTCTACCTTAAAACATAAGATATAAGATCTTATTGATGACCAAAAGCTTATATTTGAGGATCCTTCAAAGGAATTAGGTTCATAACCTAGTGATCACCATAAAAAAAATATATTTTACAATCCTTTGTAAGACCCTTCAAAAAATTAACCATAATTCTAAATGGCATATTATAGACACCCACTAAATGGGGTTATTGGTACTTGCACATGACATATACCTCCTCTCATTTAGAAACCTTTTATTTCCTTTCATGATAGTGAAATTAAGGATGATGACTTTGATCATAATTCTCTATTAATTCAAGCATACCTTGATAACCACTCCATACATAGTGTTATGATTGATAATGGTGCAAGTGAGAATGTTTTCACCATGACATTATTTATTTAGTTGGGTTATACTCATCATGATTTACACTTGTCAACTAGATCAATTAGAGTATTTGATGGGAACTCCTAGAAGGTTATTAGTGAGAATGACCTACCTTTACAGGTTGGTCTTACACATGTGGTTAATACCTTTTCAAATATCCATTCCGTAGGAATATTTAATATGTTATTTGGAAGACCTTAGATACACACTATTTGAGTAGTACCTTATACAATGCATGGGTGTGTTAAATACATTCATGCCAATCAGGTAGTTTAAATTTCCATAATTCTATATGAGCACCCTGTTGAACAAAAAAACTTATACATAAAAGATTATCTATCAATCCTAATAAGGCTAATTCACCACAAAAGGGTAAGAATAAGCAATACCCTTTACTAGGTAGCTAATAATTGAGAGACCATTACATCAAAGACATCTAACAAATTCCACATAATCCCCATATTCTACTCAACACCATGATTAGATATCTATAACAACTCAAAATGCACATATTAAAACTATGCCAAATAAACCACACAACACCTACTACTGCTTCATGATGATAGGGTCCTATTTTATATATTCAAAGCAACATTGATAACACAGTGGCATATATTACACCTATACATAATCTTTGGTGGTATAATATAGGTATTATACTAGATTCATAGTGGGGAGTTAGCTATGGTCATCCATTGGATGGCATCATAGGATGATCTTTCCTATTAAAAAATTCAAAAAAATACCAAAAAATTCAAAAACATTAAAAACTCCAAAAATAATTTCTTCACTTACATGTTATGTTGGCTCATTGACATTCATGTTTTACTTCAATATTGATGTATGACATACTCAATTACTCCTACATACATTTACTTGTCACACTTCTACTTGAGTTTGAAATAGGCATACAGTAATACATGATACATTTCCATTTCAGATATTGGGATTTCCCCCTACTCATGTCAAATGGACATCGAGGGCATATGCTTCTTTAATCTTGATACACATAAGTTATATTATTCAATGATCACTCTACATTATCATGTTTGAGGTTATATATGTAGGTACACACATGCCTATTATCAAGGATTATATATTACACATAGTACTTAAAATGTTACACGCTTGACATAGTTATAATTACACATTGGATCCATGGGTCACTATGAAATGTTTATGTTGTTTTCATATGATTTACTTTATGAAATTTCTTGAGTGTCTTACCTTTTTATTGCATTTCTTATTTGAGCATTTGAATATGCTCCTTTTCTTGCATTCCCCATTTTTATGCATGATTTATTTGACATTTTTATATGTCATGGTTTGTTATATGTAATTTTTAATATGTCATCCTTACCTTTACAAACATTTTACTAAGTCATGTCCCTTCAATTGTGTGGCATTTGATTATGACCCTTGTTTGTGGTCTTTTTGGACAATTGCCTTTTAAATTGATTTTTAGTGCTCTTATGTGTGTGATTGGTTTCTTGTTGATCTTTTAATAATACTATCTATACATTTCCATGAACCTTATCATGTATCTTAGGACTACATGTGATCACATTGGTTTTATGCACATTAGTGATGCATTTCCATAGACACGATCTTTCTATATGCTACATGGTTATAATCATAGAGTATACAATTGTCTTATCATTTTGAGGTGAGGTAATTATTATGTCATATATGTCCCTCACCTCAAGGGAGGAATGGTTGAGTCTTATCTATATCTTATAAGTATAATTGGGTGGCATGGTTGAGCTAATCAAATCTGTGAAGTGGCAACTCACTTTTGATCCAAAGTTAGGGGCATATGCCTTCTCTCTCTCTCTCTCTCTCTCTCTCTCTCTCTATATATATATATATATATATATATATATATATATATATATATATATATATATATATATATATGCACTTTAAATATTTACATATATTTGTCCTACTATCAATTTTAGAGGTTATAATGAGACATCATTTTCAAATCAACTTGACAATATGAAAGGTAATTACATAAACACATGGGTGTACTACTAAAAATTTCTTTTTTAATTATAATATATTTGAAGTATAGTCAATCATAGACTATATGTATTGATTTAATACTGTAACATGATCTTGGTTATAGTTTAATCACCATCAAATAACTCAAGTTGTGCACACACAAATACAAGATATGTGATTTAAATTTTTAGGGGTTATAGTTTCTAATCCCTAGGTTATTAAATGATTTGAGTATTATAAATTAGGGTAGAAATATGCAATAAATAATCCACTTATTTCTAATTTAATTAACTTAGTTTGAAATTTATAAAAATAGTAATAAATAATGTAAATAATCAATTAGCTAGAAATTGATTGAGATGGGAGATCTAAAGATTGAAAAAATGTATAAGAACTCATTTGAATGTTGTAGATAGAATAAAGGTGTCAAACCCATTATTGGATATTAGAACCCTAATTCGATAGTGGCACCAATGGTACTAATGTCCTTATTTTGGTGATAGTGTCCTTTGTGCAAAATTGTTTAGAGCTTCTAAGTGCACTTATGTCTGATTTTACAAATCCACTTCCTATGTGCATGAGTTATGATTCCTTATAGGTGACTTGGTTTGACTAATTTTGTATGCAAACCCTTAACCTCCATATTTTTAGATAATCTATTTGGCATAAGTAGTAAAGTGTGTTGTTATTGGGGTAGGATGGTCATCCTCAACACCCCAATGTGATGAGAGTTACTTACATACTAGTACTTTGAGGAAGGATCAAGATCGATGTAGTTATTCCCACCTAAGTGATAGTGCAAGTGAAAGTGAAGCTAGTATGAATGTCAGATTGAGTGATTTGAGTGTGATTGAGACTAGAAATGTAATTAATATGAGCTTAATAATATTATATATGGACATATGTAGAAGTAGGGTAGAATAAGGATAAACTTTATTGTGCACAACTTATTCTAAATTTTTGTATAATTTGTAGTTAATTTCCATGTAATGGATAAAGGAATAAATTTCATGTATGCATGTTATTTAATTGATTATGTAGGTATTAAAATAGGTATAGGCTGACCCTAGGTGGATTTTGATTTGAAAATATGTATGTTGGTAAAAAAACACATGAAAAAGATAATAACACCCTAACTGGGATACTAGCACTATTGGTGCTACTATCCTAGTTATGATTCTAGTGTCTAGGTGGTAGAACCTAAGGCACTATAGGCTAGAATGTTGATGTGAAGATCTGAGACTAATTTAATGATGTTTAGGGACATGTGTGGCCTACACAAATGATGGATAAGTGTCAAAATAGGCCTTAAGTGAGGTCTAGGTCTAAGCTAGGGATGGGTGGTCTCAAATAACACTCTTAGTGCTCAAGTGTCTTTTTTAGGTGATTACATCACCCCCCCCCCCCCCCCCGCCCCCCCCCCCCCCCCCCGCCCCCAACTAATTCTACAAATGTAACAAAAAATGAATATGATAAAAGAAAATCAATTATACCTAGACTTACCTAAGAGGTGAAGCTCATGAATCTAGATTGAGTATGTGAAACATGCTCCATTATGTGTCATGTAAATGAAATGTGCATAGATCATTATATACTTAAGAGATATAAAAAATAAAAGACAAAACTGAGTAAATAGATAAGAGAGTGGAAAGGAATGAATACACATCATTGGTTACATGAACCAATGCATACACTTGGTGACAAACTATGTGTGTATAGATAGTGATCCATTAGTGAATAACTTGGACTGAGCTAATGGCTTGATAAATGACCATGTGTGGGTGGCTCAAGAACTCAATCTAGTTTTGAATCCATCATTGCCCACACATGTTTAGTGGATCATGACTTGTGAATATATTATATTGGATTGATAGTGTGTCCAACCCTCTCATGTAGGTGGCTTAAGAACTCAAGTAGACTATGACTCCATCATTGCCTACCAATATGTATCAGATTCATCTAAAATTAAAATTGAGTGATGTAGCTGAAGATGTGTAATTGGAACTAGAACTATATATGTTGGATCTATATCCACTCAGTAAATTTGGAATATAAAATGACTTTGGTCCACTTGGGAGTATTAGGTGGCTCCTAGCGACTCAGGAATGCCAACTGCTACATATGGATTAAAGTATCAATCTAGTGTGTAACTTAGAACATGGTGTCTAGTGTGTATAACATAGGGAATGACATGAAGTTTTTTATTCCATATGATCAATCAATGCATAAGTAACCATATGGAAATAATTTTTCATGCACATGCCCTATAATTTGATACATAAGTATATATATTATGTATAGAGTTTTAATAATCTATATCTAAGCATTTGAACTGAAATGAGAATGATCATGTCATGCATGGTGCACCCAATCTAAGAAACTTGGTATGAATCTAAGCTAAACTAAGACAAAGCTGATAATCTATAACTAAACATGTGTAAACTTAGACTGTATTTATTATACTTTTCTAGCCAATCTAAAATTTATTAAATCTAAGGCTACTGGACAATAGTGCCATATTTTGGATAGTAACACTAATGGTGCTAGTGTCCCAATTTGGGTGCTAATGTCCAATTATAATGGTTTATGTGAAACTAAAATTGCTCTCTATGTCACTATTTCCCACTGTGTTTTCCTAAAATTAATTTCTATAGTTTGTGCCATTGTGCTAAAAACTATACTCTAAGTGCATTTGTCACTAGTAGAAAAAACAACAATAAATGACTAAAAAAACTACTAAAATTTGCATATAAATGACTAAGCTTTGTCATGTGACCATTAGTATTTTATTGTCAATCATTTATAATCTGACCAAATTTATGACTAAACCATTTTTAGTCATTTATTGGTTGTTTTGATTGATCAATTTGGTATTATATTTAGTCATTAATTTAGTCATTGATTGTTGTTAACTGGTCATTTATTTAGTCATGGTAGTCATTTATTTAGTCATTGTAATCATTAATTGTCATCAATTTGTAACATATTTAGTCATTTTTATTCACTAATTTCCATCCATTGGTATTATCTTCAGTCACTTGTATTAACTAATTTCCATCGATCGGTCGTATATTTAGTCATTCTAATCAGTATTTTGTCATCAACTGGTCATATATTTAGTCATATTTATTCACTAATTTTTGTCAATTGGTAGTAAATTTAGTCAATTTAATTCTTAATTGACATCAATTAGTACTATATTTAGCCATTTTAATTGATTGATTTCAATTAATTGGTAGTAAATTTAGTCATTTTAATTTTTAATTGCCATCATTTGGTAGTTAAATTTAATTGTTTTTGTTCACTGATTTCTATCAACTAGTAGTATATTGATAGATTATTTATTAATTGCATAATCATTATATTTACTACTAGTTTAGTAGTAAATTTTCATTTATATAATATGAATAATTTATTAAATACCATAAATTGTATAATGAAGAAATAAACATATTATTAAACTTGAATTAAAACATAAAAGCAAATAAAATTATTACATATATGAACAAGCTACAATATGCTAGTAGTTAAAAGATTCATTCAACATCATGATAAAAAAATGGTAATTTGTAATAAAAAATATAATGCAATTTTGATGAAATCTAAGATGTTCACACACACACACACACACACACACACATGTCAAAGTCTAAGACTTTCCAAATCTTGAAAATATACCATGATAAATATCTCTGAACAACACATTCAAACTATTGCATAAAGTAGTGGGCCAAGCTATTTAACAACTAGTACATGATGAAAATCAACTATGTCATTTTTTTCCAAATATTTTAGTGGCCACCATGTGAAGTTTCCTTCTTTTTTTTCCAGATAGACAACTCCATCTATTTTGTCTTCATAATCAAGCGACATGTTACTTGTGACCTTTAAAATATTTACATTTACATCTTCCGTTCCTTTCAATTTGACTCCATGTACATTAGATAGTGAGTGAATCTACCCAATGCCCATAACAACGCCATCAAATAGATCCAACACTCCAACTTTATCCCCTTCTTGGAGTTTATCAATACATTTATACAAAAATAAAAAAATATACATTATATTGAGATATAAAACATTTCATGACATAGAGATAAACATTTGATAAATATTTATAATAAAATATAAAATGATGATAGGAAACATGAAACCATGCCCCTGACATATTAAACAAAAATTAACTTCCTACTATTTGATACATAATGGATGTTAGATATAGAAGGTGTCAATATGTTATAAGTCATGTGCCATGAAGATGTGGATGCTACAAGGACAACAAGTAATCTCTTGATTGAGGTTATTGATTTTTTAAAAATAGAGGCTCTAAGAAAAGCTCTTTTGGATGAGCTTCAAGTTGTCATATATTTTGATGGGTCAAATGTGAACTATAGGCATTTAGCTATTCTATGTGACACAATGACATATTGAGGTCATTTTATGGCTATTACTCGACATGGATCAATCATAATGATACAGGGCCAATGATGAGATGTTCATTTGAGGGTATTGTGGATATCCTTTTGGATGTTACTATTTTTGTATAAGGAGAGCCTCTCAAGGATGTTACATAAAACATCATGCTTGGTCAGTTATATTAATCTAATAATAGGATTGCAAGGAGATTCCATTCCTAAAAATGCTAGAAGAACCAACATATGAGTTTGTGCCTCAAGAGGTAAGGATTCAACTTCTTTACAGAAAAAAATTAATTTGTTTTTCACAAACAAAGCCAAACAAATTCTTGTGTAGAAATCCTTAACTTATCTAAGATAACAAGGTATGTTTTCTCATGAGAAGTATCCTTACAACTTGTTTTATATTTGTATTAGATATATTTGTCCCATCATTTTAAATATATAGACACAAGGTCTATTATTTTGGTTATGGTAATTACTTCCACCTATGATTTGATTTTGACTAGAGTCCTTTACTTAAAAATATATTTTCTAATACATTCTTAATTTGTGCAGGAACAACCAAAGTGGTTGGAGATACAATCCCTTGATGAACTAAAAATGAAGTTGAGTCATGTGATAGTAATGGTACTTCTGGTCAAAATATTTGAAAACAGTTAAAAAGTTTTGATTAACTCTTATTTATAATTATTATGCTTCTTAGGGTCAGTGTTATTGTCATCTATTTGTATTTTCCTTCTCTCTAAGTGTTGTCTCTTGGAAAAATTAGTTTTTGACATCGGTGGAAAAGTTTTGTCTTTTGTTTTTTGACAACTGTATGTAATTTATTATGTCTTGGAACAAATCAATTTTTGTATGTGATTTTTTTGATTCTAGGGAATAACAAAGAAGCAACTTTTTACTTTGAAAAAAAAACTAACCCATTGTAAAGTACAAACAAATGGAGGGCAAGACTACAATAGTGATAGAATGTATGAGTACTCTAGAAAAGAGACATGGATTGGCAATGAAGTCCCTCCAACTAAGGACCATGACATCCCTAAACATAATGAACTAATGTATTATCAAAATCTATGTATGCACTCTATTACAACTAAGCTCTAAGCTTCCATATGTAAGTGATATGTTCTCCCTTATTTCCATAATCTATGTATACTAGTTAATTACACTTCACTACTATTCTAACTAGCTTCCATCACATAGGTAATGATTACCCATTTTTACATAATAAAACAACCATTACTTACTTGAATAGTACTTACTTGCATATGGTTTCATATCACTCACCTCAAGTTCAACATCACTACTATGAATATCATGCACATGCTCATCGAGTTCAACATAATCACTATCAACATTGACATGAAGTTGTGCAGCTTTGCAGAGAGCTCTATTGATAGGGCCTTTTTATTTTCATTATGATTTCATATAATTTCTCTACATGTGGTTTAATCATCATGAAAAAATTAATATAAGTCAAGTAAAAAATGCAAAATCTATAATTTTTTTTCCAAAAGAGCATTTTAAACATGAAGAATGACAAAACATTGGGACAAATTAACTTACAATTTAAATAATTTAAAAGCTATAATTTTTTGTCTAAAATAAAAATGAAAAAACATTGGGACAAATTAACTTACAACTTAAAGAATGCAAAAGCTATAAATTTTTATCCAAAATAACATTTTAAGCATAAAGAATGACAAAACATTGGGATAGATAACTGACAACAACAATTATATTACCTCAACTTTAGCACAACTATGATTGTGTTTTACATTCTTGTCTAGTTCATCATGATCACTATCAATATCAACAACCCTATTGACATCAAGGTGTTTTTGTTTTTGTGCCACTTTGATAAAATTTCTCTACATGTGGTTTAACCATCATGCAAAAAGAAAATACAAATCATTAAATAGTCAAGTAAATAATGCAAGATATAAATTTATTCAAAAGAACATTTTTTAGATGACTCGAACAATAAAGAAATTGGGTTGGATTCTCCTAAGCTCAAATTTAAATATACATATTAAGAGACATTTGTATATAGAATTTCTAAACAAGAAGAAATGAGATCAATAGAGCCTCTTACCTCATTTGAATTAGTGGAATTATGCTCATTCCATGTACAAACTATAGGCTTAATGGAGGCAACTAACTACAAAACTTTCTTAGTGAGATCGTATATGCAACTCACTACATGTTGGTACCCTTGATTTGAGTTGACATGATCTAGAGAGGCTCTTACTGGGCGTCTATAAAATGGATGTGAAATCTCTGTTGAAAAACTAAAATTTGACTTCATTATACTCTTAGATCTACTAGGATTTAGTGCTACCATATAATTGACAATATCTTTTGCACCTGCATCTCTATTACTATTTTCCACCTAAAATACAATGTCAATTTCAACATATAGTCATTTCAATAAAAAAATTGAATAAATAACACAATGTAAATTGAACCAAAAATCCATACACTTACTCCAAATTTATCCATTTTGGCCTACAACCTACCTCGACCAAATGTATATCCATCCCTCATATTATCTATTTCTCTCTTACCTTTGTTAATCTTTGTAAAATATTTTTTGAAATGCATACTTTATTTCAATGCCTCCCACTATTTGGGAGATAGAGTGGAGTCTAACCTCTCTTTTCCCTCCATGATTTTTTTTTTGTAATTATATCTAAAATTGTTCATCAAAAGTCTAGTCTTTTGATTATAATATTTTCTAGAGATTATCTACTAGTAATCTCAAAAGCATTTTCAATTTTTTGGATAACATTTTCCACACTTCATGGATCTTGCTCTACAAAATTTGATTTGAAAATATCCAAATGGGCCCTACATCTTACACCCAACATGGAGGTCCACCTTGCAGCATTTGGCCCAATGGGCTCACTATCTCTCGACAACTCAACCAAGAATGACTTATTGCCTTATAATTTTGTTTCTTTTGCATTCCTCTTTGTAGATCTATACAAATCTTGACTCTATCTTTTTTTTTTGACAAAATTAGACATAACTTATATTAAACCACTACCAATATTTCTAGTTGATCTACTTACTCCATCAAAATTTATAGATGAAATAGGTGCACTCTAAGGCACGCTAGATGCAAGAATTCCCTCTTCACGACTTTCATTAACCAGAAATTCATGCTCATTGGCCATATCAAGTGTGGCATGAGTAGGTAGATCAATACTGGTCTTCATATAATTCACTTCAAACACATCCTTTAATATTGAATAAATCATCTATAGACTTACTGTTCCTTTAATCTCATGCTTTTAAATAATCTCTCTTAGAATTTGTGCTAAGAGATCATCATGACGTTGCACATCACCATGTGTTATATTAGGTTGCATATCATCAAAACTATTCTTTTCACCAACTAGATTTGTCGAATCACAAATGTGTTGGCTTCTATGAGTTGGTGGCACTGTATCTTTTCTTTCCTTTTTTTTTCGACATTTTCTTTGCACTATGTAGTATATTATTTGTTTAACAATGTTTAATGAAAATTTATAGGCAAGAGATTTATGTACACACACACACACACACACACACACACACACACACACACACACACACACACACACACACACACACACACACACACACACACACACACACACACACACACACACATCTTGCCTATAAAATTTCATTAAACATTTTTAAACAAATAATATACTACATAGTTTGTCAAACCAATATAAGATAAATATTCGTTATTGTTGGCCACATTTTATCTATGAAAGAACTCATAATCTGTCACTAAAATTTCAGCATTATGGTCACTATCATCTAATTTGCACCTTAAAGTCTTTTTCTTCATTTTCTGAAGTCCAAATAAATAATAATGTATAAATCAACAACTTAAATCAGTAGAAAAATAGTGGAATATGAGTTTGAATATCATATTTTGGATATCAAATGGGCTTTTTATTTTAGAACAAAATCATTAAAAGTGACCATTTTGGAGGGATTAGAAACATATACGTTCAACATTTGAGAAATGGTTGTTAGGGAAATAAAACATAAAACCCTAGAATGATCAGAAGACATGATGGCTTTGGTAACACTATTGGGATTTCTTATTTTTTGGGTCTTTAGGGGGATAGTTATGATTTTGTATCTTGGTTCTAGGGTGTTGGTTACCAAAATTACATACTACAAACCCTAAGAGTATGTCAAGTTCTATGATTAGGTTTAGCAATGTTTTGGCCAACAAACAAAATCAACCAAGATGGTTGGAATTCCTTGCTCTTTAAGCTCTGTTAGGCCTAGGTGGGTGTACCTTGATCACCAATAAATATAAAGTATTACAAAACTAAATGGTGATAATTAAGTAGATTATATCCTCACACAAATTTAGAGGGTTTATTTAATTACTATCTCTTAAACTTATTCATTTGCTCATAATCTGTTTCACACTGGCATGAGGGTTTGAATAGATAAAAACTAAATCCTATTCCTAATACAAAAATTCAAAATGTATAAATGATATTTTTTTTGAAATATTATTTTTATTATAAATAGGATCAGTTCCTTTACTTATTGGGCAATGGAGTCAAGAATGCAAAATGATATGTGTCCTCCTTCTGGCTGAAATTTGAATTGTTTAGCACTTGGGATGTTTATACCTTGTATAAACATGCAAGATTGTAGTTATCAGACTCTTCTTATTGATCCCAATGATTATACCTATGTTACTATGATCTACTTAAAGGCATTTAATCCTTCCTTGAAGGAACTAGTAAATTAACCACACAAAGATGAAAAATGTGTTTTGATAAACCAGGTATACCCTTGATATATTAATTTAAATAGCAAGGAAAGATAAAACTAGAGAAAACAAGATAAAAATCATTAATTCACTTCAAAAAACAATTATAACTAGAATTTGACCACTAATTATAACTTCATTCTATTGATCTTCAAAAATATTTTACAATACATTTCAAAATTTTGTCCTGACTAAATCCCCTATTAATGATTATCATTTTGTCTTGGTTTCCATTTCATAGGTGATTGAGGGAAGTGACAAGCTTCAGACTGTTACATGTCAAAAAGTTTCTTTTTAGTTACCCACTTTTAACAAAAATAAAAAAGTCTTGATTATCATTGTTTACATAGGATTACATAAAAGAAATGAAAGATGAGAAATGATCACATGTTGAAGTCCAGAGCACTCATAAGATACCAAAGTCTATTAGTCATCATAAGATACCCATGATCATTTAGATCTGGCAAGGTCCTCTCTCCATGATAGTATCTCTAAGGTTTGGTACTTCATTTCAAAGACTATTCTTCTGGGGAGCTAGATATGTCTTCTCCCATTGGTACACTATGTAATCATGAGGCCATTTGTACTCCTATATTTTTGGTGTGTTGGCTAAGTGAATCTTCCATATATTATCTAATAACCCTATAGGATCCCTAATGAATTTTGAGTATCTAACATTTAGTGAAAGTATTCCATCCAAGGTTAAATTGAGGCTGTGAAGATTTATCTCACCATCCTTCTATAAATGAGTGAGGTAGTTGGGAATAATTTAGCTAAACTCATCTATCCAATCCTTGGAGCATTTTAGTTGATCATCATCCCTTAGTATCTTAGGCATGAACCACTACTTTAGTGTGTGAAATGAAGCCATTCTTTCCTTGATCTTTTGGTCTTCTCTAGATATGTATTGAAATTCATCTATGACCATTCAAACCATTTGCTCAGTAAGATTTAAAGCTACATGGTCCTCAAAACTCCTTTTTTAAAAATTTCATAAAGTTATTAAGGTGTGATGTATAGGTTACCATTTATTGAATAAGGGGTCTAGTATATGTACATGGGCCTTCATCTTATCAATTTCTTGTGACAAGAAGACATAACATCCATACACATTTTCCAATTTGTCTATAATTAGTTTAACCCTATGCTCCAAGATCTTTTCCAATACCCTGAGGGTTTGTATCTTTGCTCATTCCTTTGTTTCTTCATTAGTCTTTTTACACTTCTCAAATTTCTTGTTTTAGAACATTTACTTGTTTAATAGTGATTTCACCTGTATCATTCTAGATGGTAGGGGGCTACTATACTGTTAATTCTATGCTTTGGGAAGGACCTAGTCCCTTCAACTACTATTTTAGTTTCACATTTTCTATGAATAAATTATTCACTTCATCATTTAGATTAGTCTATGCTTTCTCATATTCTACTAATCTAAGATCCATACCTTTAACCGTATCCCTAGTAAACATTGTTGAGTGCATTGTCATAGTAGCTGCCACCAATCCTAATGTGTATTTACCATGGCAATCCCTCTCATTTATTATACAAAATCAAGTGATCTTGGTTTTTTTATTATTTTTTGCATTGTCCAAAAGGATAGGGTTTCAATTCTTGGATTGTAACCTATGCCACTCATTCCCTGATCTGAATTGAATTCAAAAATCAACATGGGATCTTCTTGGATTCTTACTTGATCTAGTAAGAATATCTTTTTTAGCTCTATCCCAGGAATGATCAGTATGTTTCTCTCCAATACCAATTTTATATCCTCCTATGGGATGATATTGATGTGATTGATCCTGAGCTCCTCAAATATTTGAGCAACAATATGATCATGTTGGGACTCTTCAATACCCATCTAATTAATATAGAGTCTCTCCTCAATTCTCTCATTTTCACCTTGATCAAAAAATATTTAAACTCAAAGTTCTAGATAAATTCATCATCTTCAATAAACCTAAGAGCAACAACTACTCTTTCATCATCATGCATCTCCTAATCATTATGTGCATACACATCTACCCTTTCTTTTGGTCTATGAGCCTCAGTTACAATTTTAGAGAGTGGATGATCCACTTCATCATCATCTTTCAAATTCATTAGCACATTCACTACCTCCTCTGTATCCCCCACCTCTTCACTTACTTCATATTCCACTAAGGGGGGTACTTCTTGTGTATTTTTCTTCTTAGGCTCTAGTTGAGTTGGAGGTGATTCTAATTATATTGTAATAGCATCTGGAAGGGGTTTTATAATCACAACACCACTTGGCCTCTTGATGGGCAACTTGGTAGGTTTTGGAGACTTCCCCTTAGGTTCCTTTTTTTGCTGAACATACAACCTTTTAGAGTTGTCAATTATCAAATTTATCCTCTTAAGAGGATCCCCTTCTTCCACATAAAAACCTAGGAATTCAGTGTCTCTCTTCGTATTATCTTCCTCAAATATTTTTATGATTTACCATTTCCTTTTCCTCTGAAACACTTCATGATGGGTAAGGTAATTTCTTATTACATCTTATTCATAATCAACCTCATGGGTAATCCTAGATCTAGTGAGTAGTGTTTTCCTTACAAAGTTTATATGTCCTTTAGGGTCAAATACCCTTTCCCCTTATGACTTCAAAGAATACTTTCCCTTCAAATACTTTTGTAGCTCTTCTAGAGTATCATACCCAATATACAATTCCCCACATATAGTTAAGTTAGACAGGAATGTCCCCTTTTTTGCCTCTTCATAACATCTTGATCCATTCATAGCATTTGACACATAAATTCCAAAAATGCAATTCAAAGGGAAATAAACTTAGGTAGAATGTGTGGGGCTTAAGGACACCCATAAACTCTTATCACTATTTGGTCTACTAGAGAGAACTAGTCACCAAAATTATGGGTATGTCCCTATTCTATCTTCAATGCTAAGGGTCTTAATAATTCTCTAATTTCATTGGGAAATCTTTGTGAAATGTGACCAAGAGTGTCCATGACCCTTACCAAAAAATCATCATGAAATGCCACATAATCATTATTCATACATCTACTATCCCAAATGTAACACCAATATTGTATAGGTAACCTATTTTCTTGTTGTTTAGTCATCCCTAAACACTTCCTCTTAGTCCATTTATCTCTATTATAATAAAATATTTAATGACACAACAAGGAATAATTTATAAAAGTGATAGGGGATAAGTTTTCTCTCACTTGTAAGAATCCCTCATGTAGCCTTTTCTCAATTAAAGCAACAAAGTCATACTCAACATTCACTTCAGGGTTTTAAATCCTCATTTTCATCATCATTAGACTAATTGGCATCTTATCCTAAGCATCAATCCAAAGCACTTGGCACAAAGAAAAATAAGTTATTTTAAAATAGACTTTAAAGTCTTCCATGGAAAATGGCTCATTGCTGAAGGGGAAATAGGTATACTTTTATTGTTTTCACCCCTTTTCATGTGTAGAGGAAGTTCATCACTCCTATAGGTTTTTATCAATCTCATATAGTCTTCCTCACTTTTATCTAGGTCAATCTTGGTGATGGATTGATTATTCAACATGAAACACTCTACAATTACTTATTTAGTCAATACCACTAATGGTGAGTTCTCTAGCATTCTTATAGTCCTAGTATCTAGGTGGTAATGTTGTGTTAATACTCTAATAAACTCAACATCTATGAATATGTTTGGGTCTATTATTTTGGCCAAGTATAAGGCCCAAAGATTTGAAACTATAATATTACCATCCCTCTTATAATAGAAGTACCAAAATAAATCCCACCATAGGAAAGGAATAATTGGGTCTTTGCATCCATAAGCTACATCTCTAAACACCTTTTTGAATCCCTTGTCTATTGAATTAGGTAAAACATCAATTATGGACTGTTGTAAAGTTTTCTTTTTCATTTCAGAGGTTGTGGCTTCTTCCTTCTAACTCGTAAGTTCACTTCTTTTGGGTGGCATGCTGAAGAATTTAATCCTACTTGATTTTTTTAAGTGTCTACCTATAGAATTGAGAAAATTAAGTTCTTATACACTTATTATAGAGGTTTTTTGTGAACTTACCTAACAAAATAATAGCTATAGAGTCTTCCTCCTTAAACTCCCTTGCCTATGGTATGTTGAGTTATGTGAATAATTACAAAAATAACATCGAATCCCAAGTATATTTACTACTAAGCTCAGTCACCTCACTATTAATGTCAATTCATGCAAAATATTTCATAATCTATACATATTTTGAGTTTGAATACATGCCTTTGATCTTGGGAAATGGAATGGTTCATGTTTAGAGGTCTAATCATTGCCATTGATGATTTAAATTCTTTGACAGCTTATACTATAGTACTACTCTATCATATCAAGACCAATTTAGGGTAGAGGTATGGTAGAGTTAGAATTTTAGTCTCCCCACTATACCACACACCTTCACTTTGCTTATTATGAGATAACAGGTTAAATAGTCTCATACTGCCAACCCGTGCACACCCCTTTGGACTCCCATGGGATGGCAAGTTAATTATAGTAGTTGAGTGATTGTTCACCACCATACCATAATGTCACTATTTACCTCTTGTCGGGATATGGTTTGCTTTAGTTGTTAGCATGTTCTCACTTCCACCTCATGTTATTCATATATGGTTGTTGTAGTATTGAGGTAAGCATTTGTACATTGACCTATATGTCCTACCATCCCATGCATGCCTCTGTTGACTACTGTAGTAGTACGTTATTGGATTTTTTATGTATTTTAGGTTGGAATATAAGGGTGTATTATGAATGAAATATTTTAGATATCATTTTATTGAAAAGATTAAACAATTTTCTAATTTTGCAGTCTCTTAGTTTTAGTTTTTAGTGTCAGTCAAACCTAAGAGATCATTTATTTGTTTGTAATGAGGAGGCTTAGTCAGGTAGATAGAATTTTAGAATATGAATCAAGGCTTTAGTCATTGGGCTCAAGGTTAGTTCTGATAATGAAACTAGGAAATTTTTTGAGGTTATAACATAGGGGTTGTCATTTTCTTAAATTTTGCTTAAGTATGGACCCCTTGTACCTTGAGGATTTTGGTCTTATAATTTGTTGTTGACCTCTTGTTCTAGTTATAGTATTTTAATGTTATTGCACTACAAGTTGATAAGGAGATTTAAGTTAGGGGGTTAATTGACCAATGCCTTTTCCATTGATGTCAAGGGGGAGAATTGAAGTAGTAAAACATAGCATTATCTATAACAACATGATAGTACTAAAGTTAGAGGGAGCATAACAGTAAGGGGGAGCATGATAGGGAATTCTACTTGTATTTTCACACAAATTATTTAATAGTATAGGTTAAATATTTTTTTACCTAATGTTAGGATATCTATATGTATTATTAAATTACATATGTTCATTATTTATTTCCTTCACACAAGCATATTCAATGCATGTAGAGGCTAGAAGCTATATTACAAACTAAAACTATCCAAATATTAGAAAAATGAGTAGAATTTATTGCTAAGATTTTAAAGAGTTGTTTAATTTCAAAGGTATCTTGTTGCATTATTTGATACCTTTAGACCTTGCTTGATTCTTTTCATATCTATCAATTCTTAAGAAGTTAGAAAAGTCTAGCATCTAGAAAACATATAAGACATATAAGAAATTATATTCTAACTAAACAAAATTAATTTCAACCAAAGTAAGAAAACTAAGAAGAATGATTGAACCTAAATTTAAATGCACTTCAAATCAATAGTGAACATCTCAGGTCTTGATACAATATACCAATAGAATAATGATGATTACATTAAAAAATGTATCAGTAAAACAATAGTGAACAAGCACACCTATACTCAGATCTTTATTAAATTCAATAATAAATTACACCATACATATAACCAAAGTTTAGGTGACAAGCTAACAAGTTAAGGTGATAAAACATCATCATAATCATCTGCATTGCCAGCAAGATCAAAATCTTGATCACTTATGTCTGCATCTGATTGATTTTATTCCTCATCCTTATCTGTGACATGAAATAATTTCTCTCTCCCAATCTCTTCATTGGTAATCAAAATCTATTATTCAAACACTCCATCATCATCTTCATCCACTTCTTAGAATGTTTCTTATAAATTAACATATTGCCCATCAGGCATTATTGATAGCTTCCATGAATTTTCATTTCAAATGAGACTTTATTTGAATGACATACGACCATATTGGGCTTCTTACATCATCAATTTGAAATGATTATTTAATTTAAAGAAGAGACAAATATGAATCATCTGTCTTGATAAAAATTATTGTGTATTTATGTGTACAAATCCATACTCATCAAATTGTACTATACATGGTTGGATCCACTTATATTTTAATAATATAGGAATATTCTCACCAAAATCCACTTGAATAATTTCTTGGATGAATCCAACATAAAGTTTTTTCTCAGTTTCGTGAAGAAATTCAGTACTAACAATAAAATAACAACTTGTCTTTCCTTTGTCTTTTTCTTCCACTCTTAAATGACTACCATAGGCCCACATTCCACTAAAATTCATAACCCATAAATGTGGAGATTATGAAAGCTCACTTTCCTCTATTGTTATATCTTGACCTTCTTATTTTGAATCACTAACTACATTAGCAATCCATTCTTTGAATTTTGGAAAAGAATCACCTCTAATCAAATCTTGATGTTTGCATTTTTGAGGTTGATGTTGCATCCAAGTTTGATTATTTTCTTCATATTTTATACATATAATATTAACATAAAAATATTATGATTAGCAATATAAATATGTAAATGCAATTGAGTAAATAAATTAATTTGTGTAATTTTTTTTACCTACACCACTTATCGAATGAAGATGTGTTTTGAAGAATATAGGCATGTATCATAATTATTTATTAATGTGATAGCTTGAAGAGAAATATATTGCCTTATAATACTTCACCTGCAACTCTCTCATCTTCATCATCATCCCATACACATTGATTGACATTTAAAAATCCTTCATATATTCTATGCAAAATCCCATGGCCTCTTGCATTGAATATCCCTCAGACATGCCCTCTTCCGGTGTTGCCATAGTATGAATTTTTTTTTTTCAAAAACTTTATATATCATTTTATAAGATACATCCATCTCATTCTTACTAGGGTAGAATGCTCTAGTTCATATTCTAGATGTATCAAAATATGCATAGAAATGTTAAAGATTGTTGGTGGAAATTCTTGTTCCAATAGACAAAGGACTTTAACAACCTCCTCCCTTAAACTATAAAAGTTCAAAGGATCTAATACATGTAAACTCATTCTCTTCAATATTAGTCCCAACCTTATAATTTCCAATATTGGCCCCTTTGCCAAAATTGATATATTTACCACAATAGGTAAAATACTCTTGATTATGACATGATAGTCATGGCTCTTGATGCCTCTTAAGCTATTAATTTTAGTTTCAATTCTACTACTACTACTTACATATCTAGTGGTAAAGTGAGTTTAAGACATCAACTATAAGAATTGTGCATGTTGTTCCTTTATCAAGACATAAGGAGCACTAGGTTTTCTATATTTTTCATCATCATGTTTTTCAACCCAAATATTTTGATGAATCTTTAGTTGTCAAAAGTCTTCACATGATGAAATAGTATCAAAAGCATGAATTTTTTTTTATAATAACATAAGCTATATTTTTCTCATTATGCATAACGTCAATAGTATGCTTAATGGATATATCCTTAAAGTGTGGCAACTTATAGAATATGCAAAACCATTTTACACCACTTTCATTACATGGATCATATCTACTACCAACAATCCCATCATTTTAAATTATAAATGACATTCTTTTTTATCCATTCTCAATAATGTATTCACCCATTATTAGCAATGGTGCTTCTCGATTCTCTTCTTGACCATTGAAATGTGGTTTTTGTCAATGATATGGATGATCCATTTTAAGGTGAGCATGATGTACATAATAAATACACTTACACAAAATTCTTGAGTGCCTCACAAAATCCTTAAAGTTGCAAGTAGGATATCTATGGTATCCATGAACAGTGAGACTAGACAATGTGCTATATGTAGGAAGATCATGAATCCTAAATAATAAGGAAGATATTAAAGTGAATTTGATTGAATGACCATCCCTTAAAGATTGAATTGCTTCAATTCCTTTCCACAATTCCATTATCTCATCATATAATGGCTCTAGATAAGCATCGATTATATCTAAAGTCACACTTTTCTTTCTTGGTATAATCAATGATAGAATTAAGAAAAATCATTTAGTTGCTAACCATGGAGGCAAGTTATAATTTATTAAAAATAATGGCCAAGTTGACCATTTAGTACTTTGATTTGAGAATTGGTTTACCCCATCTAGTACCAAAACCAACCTTATATTATGAGGATCTTGAGAAAAATTAGGCCATCTTTAACAAATTCCATCCACATCTTAGAATTAGGCACATGTCATTGTTTTCCATTGGTGTTCTTATTTTGGGCATGTAATTGCATAAGTTCAACAATGTCTCTACACCTATACATTTGGAGTAATCATGGGATTATCAAAAAGTGGGGAAGAACCTTTCTAGGAACCACAACTAATTTTAACCCTTGTCTATACCTCACTTCATGACATTTTAGACATTCACTCTCACTTGTAAGATTATTAAAAAATAATACATAATCGTTCACACATGTGTGGATGTTTTCATACCCTAAGCCTAGATTAGTGGTTTTATTTTTACATTGACTTTGTTTTATTGGCAATGTGGAGTCAGGTGGTAACAATGAACTTAATAATGTCAATAGCTAATCTACACTCTCATTTGTCCAACCAAGCACCACTTGAAATTTATGAATTTGAAGGATTGTTGTCAAATGACTTAACTTGTAATTAGCGTACATAACCTTTAAATCATCCTCCATTGACTTGGACCAATCATCATTTAGACACTCATTCAACATTTTATCAACTTCAAACTCTTTATCTAACATTGCTACCTTTTCATCTATGTTTGGTACCACTTCATCTATGTTTGTTGCCTCTTCATATTTCACACTCTGCAATTCTATCATATATTCATAACAATTGTAATCCCAAGGGCTTGTACCACTATGCCCATATCTTATCATATATCGATAAATCACACTTATTTTTTTCACCTTTCCACCAAGATAGTCATTACATGGACATGGATATTTTTCCATGTCCCTCTCGTCAGCTACTCACTCATCATATGCATGGTATTGATCCATAGTCAACCTTTGACATTGATCCATCTATAATGTTCTGCAGTCTAGTATTAATTTAGTTTCCTATTTCAATAAAAAAATATAAATCTAAAAAACTCAACTTACTAAGGATCTAATGCATGTAAACTCATTTTCTTTAGCACTCTTCAATACTTACCTATAATTTAGATCATCTCATAGAATTAGTATACAAATCACTCTACAAAATTAGAATTAGAGCACTCTACAGGATATAGAGTACTCTACAACAATTCAAATTCAATAAATACAGCTAGGCACCACTCTAAAAAAATAGATGTTCTGCCTTTACATAAATCTCTATGGTCAGTTTTGTGCATTTTTTACTTGTAGGATTCTCAACTATCAATGGATAATTAGTAGGAAACATAGAAAATACTCTTCCCTTATTTTTTTGCCCATGTGCAAGAGGTAGAGATTAAAATTATATTTTGTAAACTATTTATTATTGGTACCTCACCATTTATATTTCTAATATAAAAAATATCCATTGCAGTTTAAAAGGAAACAACAATGGTCAAATTGTAATACACAAAGATAAGGAAACTTTGGGGTGTTTGTATACTATTTTTTTTTCATTTATAAGAGCATGTTGTAATTATAAAAATCTTGTTGATCATGTAGACTTATGTTTAGTTTACATGCCATCTACAATGTACATAAAAGTAGACCGTGATGACTGGAAGTAAACAAATGTTATTTTTATCCATGTTTTATTGAGGGCCTTCCTTGCCTAGATGATAATTAAGGAAATGCTTTAGCAATGGAACACAAAATTTATGATTGTTATATTAATGAACCACAAGTATTTAAACATATGGCAACCTTGTCAATGTTAATGAATACACAAACACTAATAAACAGGCTAATGAATTCTTTGTTGTAACTTTGAGCATTACTTACTAGCATAAATTATTAACATGTTGAGATAAGATGACTTGTTCTAATAATTGATAGACTCCCATGTGTTTACATATAGTATAAATTAAAATAGATTGGTGACCAGATTGATTTGATGAACTAGCATAATTTTCAACTTTGCCATATGAGACCATCTTCTAGGATTCCATGCAATTAATAGATTAGGCTTGCACATAATGTTACCAAAGCATTCAGGTCTAGGCTATGGACATGAGCCCATGTTTTAGTGGAAAAGTGATCAAAGGAATTGAAATTTGGATGCATGTTACAAGTTTAATTCCCATATGCTCCAAAATGCATAGAGGAAACTAATGAAAATATAGTTTGCTAAACTTAGAATTGCCTATATGGTTTTAGTACTTAGTTGCCTATGTAACTACTATAAGTTAAAATAACCAATAACAAACTAATTGTTATGTAAATTCATTACCCATGCCATGAATACTTAGTGAAAAGGAGCCTTAGGGATTAGGTTGGTGAATTGGTTACAAAATTATAAATTAATACCATACCCATGCATGATAACATGGAACACAAATAGACAAATTCAAGATATGATCACTACATTATATTGATTATACAATGAGTAAAAGCATCCAATTCTTTCACAATCTCAATAACTCCAAATTATTACATGGTAGTCAATGTATTATGACAAGATACCCTCCTATTTATGTAACTTATCTCTTATAATACACTGATTTTGTTCTCCTAGTTAGATACAATTTCCAATCAGAAAGCTATAGATTTTGTGTTCAATGTAATGATGGTTTTGAATTACCTATGAATTCATTGCAAAGGGCATCCCCAAATTTGAATTCACTACATAGGGCCTTGTTGACTTCAAATTCATTACAATAAACTCCAAATTCCTTAATTTTTTAAAAGTCTCTAGGTCTTCTCCAAACAAGCTTTATCACCCATACAAGTAGATGTTATATTTATATGTTAAAAACCAAAATGCCTCATGGCATCAAATTAGCATACAAACCCTCTTTGTTAGCTTTGGCTCCATTAATAATTAACAAACCCTCCTTCTTTTTGTAGATGTGCATTACATAAATAATGCCAATTGTACTCCCCATTCCCCCATCAAATTACCTGTATTGAATTCTCCACTCTACTGTACTCCCCACTTATGCCAAAAATTTCCCAATTCGCTATTAACCATACATGCAATACAACCCACTCTCATCAATAATTTCTTAATTTTATTTATTTTTAATTATCCACTTTAATATCATATTGTCTAATTTTTATTTGTGTGACTAATTATTTAGTCATTTTTATTTGCGTGACAAATTATTTAGTTGTGTTTTTTACTCAACGAACAAATTAGTCATTTATTTAGTCATTTATAGTTGTGTTACAAAAAAATAGTAGAATTTAATCATTTTTAGTTGTCATGACTAA
Organism: Torreya grandis; assembly: GCA_037957365.1. NCBI lineage: Eukaryota > Viridiplantae > Streptophyta > Pinopsida > Cupressales > Taxaceae > Torreya > Torreya grandis. The sequence continues at coordinate 954,819 of JARHVA010001225.1, read as the reverse complement.
AATTTTTAGTCATGTAGTCATTTATTTTCCAAATTCTACAAGTGTGTATAGCTTGATTTCTATGACAAACCTCTATAAATGACCCTTATTTTGAGGGGAATTGTTGAACCTATGTAAGAACTATTCTCAAAATAAAAACATCTAGAAAATGTTTGTTATCTAGATCATATATGATATCTTCATAATAATCCAATATAATGCCCATACATAACATTGTAATGTAAGATAGTTTGAGCATAAGTTTACAGTGTATAATGTATGGATATAGCATCACAAGGCTATCAAGATAGATATAACAATGTATATGAACAATAAATTTGAGTAATAATTGAGTAACTACCTAGGGGGATGGGGCATGATGTCCATCAAGACATCCAAATAGTAAGGAGAGATGCATAAGATCCCTCATGGAATCTAAAACTGGAGTGTGTACAAAAAATAAAGATACAAGTGTCTTGGCCATGACACATATAAGAAATCATACATACACCACATGTGAGGCACATAAAGTAGGCTAAGGGGACACAACACAATGGATATGGGCACATGTCTCTAAATTTAGGAAAGTAGGACACATAATGGCATGTTCAAATGTCTATATACACACATTGTATCAAGTTGTCTTAGAGCTATATGGAAGGACATGTTCAAATGTATGTATACATAACCAATAAAACATAGAAAAAGACATGGGAACATGTCCAAAGCATATATATGATATGAAGTTGGTTTCGAAGCATAAAGTAATGAAATATTCAAATTCCTTTGAATAGAAGAAGCATAAAGACACAATCAAGTCTAAACTAGGAGAAATCAAAATGATAATATGCATGATCATGTGGACCAAATCTATATAAGAGAAAAGATGTACATATGCTGAGTCTAGAGTAGCACTAGTCGATAATGAATATGATTATGCATAGGATGATCAATATCAAGATATGACAATGTTAAATATATGATGTATAATTTAGGAAGATGTAACCTATCAATCAGAACTGTGTATAGTATGCCCCCAAATGGGCAAATATAAAAAATGGGGAACCTGTGTATCTATATATATATTCCCAGTGGGTAGATAGTAGAAATTTGGATCTATAGAGTAGACCTGAGTCTTGTAAGTATCTATGAACACTAAAAAATAATGAGTGAATCATGTATGTATGATAGAAACTAACTATACTAAGATAGCTAACATATGTAGTACCTGTCAAGCATAATAAATGTAAACATGGAAATGCATACAATCTATAATTTATATCTTTTGAGTAAATATTTAAATGATTTTATGTTTTGACATATTATACTATTTTTGTATTTTTTGGATATAAGATATGTAAAAGTACCATAAAAATGAAACTATATACAAGGATAAATAAATAAGGAAACTATATAAAGAAGGGAAGAACATACTAATCGATGAGTCTCATGGGAGACTCATTATCAATGTGGCATGTGTCAAATAAAAGAACAATAATCATACATCCTATGAAAAAAGGTAACTGAGGTCTAAGAACCTGATGTACTAAATGATCTATAGCTAGTAAACCTATGAAGTGGTGCTAGGAATTCATGAATTTGACTGGGGTGTCATGTGAACAATAGGGTTCTTAGGGACCCATTTGGTGTAAGATGCTATAGATAGCATGGGTACCCTATGCTAAGAATCTTGGGAATTCAATAACACTAATCTCAAAAGAAAAGGGGTAGAGGGAGGCCCTCTAGAATTTGTAACATATCTTTGACGTAGGTGTCTCTATAATAAGGGTTTTTATGGGAGGGTATGCATACGTGGTAATAGTTTAGGAGTAGACCTCACCTTCACTAGTGGCTCAACTAAACTCTTTGGTGTATTGATGGGAACTATACTTGGAACTATAACTAGTAACTATGTGTGGCTTCCTATGCGATAGGTAATGGATACTCATATGAGAGATCCTCAATATTGACCACATGATTAACATGTATGTACTTGAGGAATTCATGCATGGTGAATGAAAAGGCTCATAAGTACTATATCCAAAATCTACCCAATAACATGTCAAATATGCCTGCACTAGCTATTGCTAAGAATTTAGTGGCCACATGTGCTAGTCTAACTTATACTGGATGTACAATCTACCGAGTGGAGCTCTTAACATGGACACTCAAACCATAAATAATTGTGTCACTAGGATAAATTTCCTACTATGAATATCCCAAATGTCACAGAAGTGTGATAGTGCATATGTTCATACTTGACCCATTTCCAACCATAAAACTTTGAATAGGATGATGATCAATATAGGCTCTTACAAAGAGTACATATAACTATGAATCATCATCTAAAATCTCATACTTTGATAAATTGATGAGTGGTCTAGCTAGCACTATAGTATGACACACAATAATGATATTATTTAAGGGTGTGCATCCTCTATAGTAGTGTGATATGATGTTGGTGGTGGATGTCCTTGATACCTATAATGATCACCTAAATTTCCCCCTACCTTATTAGTTATGTTTTTTTTAAATGAATCCAAAAATATTTTCAATGCCTTAACTTCAATTTGTTAAACTTTGGGTGCCTTTGTGGGTGTGCCACATCAATGATGTTGACCTCTCTCAAATATTGTATCTTATGTTTCAAGATGATGCATTAGTTTTTGGTATGGCCTCATGGCTTATGATAGTCACACAATGCATTGTAATCATATCTCTTTATAACATGTCATGCCATATCAACCTATTTTATGGGAGGGAGAGTTATGATATTGCATTCTAAGATCTACTGTAAAACACGTGTTGGTGTTTATAGAAGGTTGGTGAAAAATCTCCATGGAGGAGCTGCTAAGACTAAGCAAGGAAGTGGGAGTATAAGATTAACCATTATTTGATTTTTTATTATTTCCATTATGGCTTTCTTAATCTATGAATGATCATGGGGTTGTTCTCGAAGTCTATCTTTGAAACTCTATAAAATCTCATCCTTATTGACTGCAATATTTTCATTATTAGGTGGGGGGAGAGTGTCCCCATTCCCATGTTGTGTATCATTTTGATCTTGTTTGTATTTCTTATCTCGTACTTTATGATTTGGATATGAAAGAGTGCTAGGCACAATTTTGCTAGGTGTATATGCATATACATGAGGAACACTAGAATATTCTAAAGACTTTGTACATGTAATTTGATTTGTCAATAATGTGACATTTTCATTTACTAATTTATTTTGTTTATGTAATTCTAATATTAGCTTGCTCATACTAATAATTTTATCACAGAGAGTCTCACAAGTATAAATAACAGTTACTTTTAATTGAGCATGTAGGCACACAAACTATAGGGGAGAGGTGGAGGCATGTATAGGCTGAGTATGGGCATTAGTAATAATAGTATATGTTTTTTCATCTCATGGAGGAGTAATATCATGGACCTATTTAGAGGGAAAGTAGCTATCACCCTCGTGGAGATGAAAATGAGAAAGAGATTCTTTCCTGTGCATAAGATATGGCATTGAAACTTGAAATTTGGTTGTTAGCCTATGTAATAAATCCTTTATGTATGTAAGGATTTTTTATTAATTGAAATACACAAGATAATAATAACATGATAGATATATAATGAAATATGACATACATTTTAATTGATATAAATCATGATATGCAAATATGTTTTTAAGTCATCTTTTAATTCATTCCAAATTAAAGGAAATAAGCATGCGAAGGAAGCTAGAAAACTTTATAGTAAAAAGTGATAAACTCCATCAATCATTATTATCATGACTATATGAAGTATAAATTAAAAAATACAAGGATATAAAATTTTAATGTGGGTCCTACAAGGTTGGAAACATAAACCCTTGGGTTATTAGGGTTAGAGATTGTGCAATATTCTAAGTATGTTGGGTTCACCAAATTATTTAAATTTTAAGGGGTTGAGGAGTTTAAGCCCTAGTTTGTTAAAGGGTCTAAGTGTAATAAATTAGGGTATAAATATGTAATAAATACAACCACTGATTTGTAATAGAATTGTCTTAGTTTGACCTTTATAAAAATAGTAATAAATAATGTAAACAAGTACTTAGATGGAAATTGACTGAGATTGGAGATTTAAAGGCTATAAATTGGGACAAGATCTGATCTAAGTGTCATGAATAGGATCCATGTGTTAAAACCCTTCCTAGATGTTATCACCCTAATTGGATAGTAAAACTAGTGGCATTAGTGTCCTTATTTTGGGGATAGTGTCCTCTTTGCAAAATTATTCTAAGAGTTTGGTAATCCTGTTCTTATGTATATGAGTTTTAATTCCTTACAGGTGACTTGTTTTGACTAATTTTGTATGCAAACCCTAAACCTTAATGTTTTTAGGGCATCCTATTGTAACAAGTAACAAAGTGTATTGTCAGTGGGGTAGGCTAGACATCCTCAACACCCCAATGTGATGAGAGTTGCATACATACTAATACTCTGATAATGGATCAAGCTTGATTTATTTCTCCCCACCTAAGTGCTTGGGAAATGAAAATGAATCTATTATGAATGTCAACTTGAGTTATTTGAGTGTGATTGAGACTATAAATTTGAGTAATTTGAGCTTAGGAATGTTTTAGATGGTTTTATGCAAGAGCAAGGTAAAATAGGGATTAATAACCTTTATTGTGCATTTGTTCTAAATTTGTTTGTGTGATTTCAGCTAATTTACATCTGGATAAAGGGATAAAATTCATGTATATATTATTCTAGTGCTTTTGTAGGTCTTAAAATAAGTTTAGGCTTACCCTATGTGGTTTTTGATTTGAAAAAATAACCATTGGTAACAAAAGGTAGGAAAAAGACAATAGTACCCTAATTGGTACACTAGTGCCATTGGCACTACAGTCCTAGTTATGGTGTTAGTGTTTAGGTGGGAAAACCTAAGGCTCTAGAGGCCATGATATTGAAGTGAAGATTTGGGACTAATTTAGGGATGTTTAAGGATGTGTGTGGCCTACATGAAGGTTGTATAAGTGTCTAAATAGGCCTTAAGATAGGTCTAGGTCTAAAATAGAGATGTATGGTCTCAAATAATACTCTTATCACTCAAGTATCATTTTTAGATGATTATAATATGCATACACACCCAGGTATGCATTAATTTCATTTAAGCTAAAAAATTAATTACTAGATTAAAAGGGGGAATATAGATGATATTTTATGATTATATATCACTTTAGTCATTTACACTTAGCAACCTTAAACCTTGATTATTAATCTTTGTTCTTTTCCTTTCTTGATTCTACAAGTCTCATATTTACTTTATTTTTTTCCCCATGGATTATACCTCTTAGTTTGACCAATCTTATGTTGATGACCCAAGTCTTATATCTTTTCTAGAATGATGAAAATGTACTTATCTTCCATATTTTCAATTTCAAACCCTGTACCTACTTTCCTTCTCTCTGGACACTAGCGTCTGAGATAGATAGTGGCTTCAACATAATTATCTTGTCTCAATGTGAGTGTTCATTGCCATAAATTCATCCAATTTTTAAAAAAAACATATCCTAATGGTTGGCCTAAGTTATTTAATGCGATTTATTACTCCAAGGGGATTGATATAAATACAAGATCAACCCTCATCCATTCATCACCTAATAATACCTAGCAACACCTAGCAAAAGACTTAAGGGATCAAGGCAACTTGTCAAAACCACTCTATTAAACATTTAATTGAACAAATTTTTCTTATTTATATACCAGTCACAGGGAGTGCACATCTATAGGTCTAAAGTACTAAAGGAGTAACCCAAGAACTTGGTTTTCAAAGTTACAAGATATGTCACTATTTTACTTAATTTTCACACATTATATGATTCACATGGAAACAAACACATAAGGGATAAATACATTATTTTGAGGTACTCTTTGGAGTATTGGCTATGTAGGTAGTGTCTTTTGATAATGAGTCCATTGGGGTCAGCTCAACATAATATGCCCACTAACATATTTTCCCCCAAGGTCACATTGAAGATGAAAATATAGGGTTTGTAAATTTCACGAGTGATTGTCCATGACCTAGATATGATTGTACTAAAGAAAAGATAAATCAAAACCCAAAATCATCCATGTGGTTGCATCATATTTCAATAGATAGTTCGTATATGACACTAGTGTTGAAACTAGACAATAGTGCCAACGTAACCATCCCATGATGACATTATTATCCAAAGAGAAGGAAGCATAAAAAATAGAATCTAATGACTATTTAAAAATATCCTTCCCTCATAATTTTAACATGTTCTAGATCCAAAATTGGATTAGCATCATAACAAACTAAGTACTTCACTTCTTTGTCATTCCTATATCTAGCATAGTTGTACTTTCCATATTTAGAGTATTTGAGCATAATAAATTTAGTATATGCTTATATCTAAGTTTAACATATAATTAGAATTTAGTAGATTTGATTATCACCCTTTTGCCATTTAATTTCTATATAACCCTTTAAAAATCTAGATAACATAAATACAGATTCTATTTTAGGGTTAAGTAATAATCTAAATTTTTCTCTCATTGTGTTTTTGAAAGAAATAGTTAGGTTGTCACATGGGTTAATAGAGATCATATGTATGATAAGAATCCATTTGTCATCCCAAAACAAAAAATTATTTCTGTAGCCTACATTTCACAAAGAATAATATTGCATCCTAGTGGGTAGAATAATCTTTATTATTAAATTACTCAGCCTTGAGTATTTCAATCCATTGATTGTTCTCTTTCAAAAATATCCATTTGAATTTAGCTAGATGAGCTTTATTTAAGGATCTAAATATTTGAATCACAAGAAATCCCTATTTGTTAGAGAGGAAAATTCTATCCCAATAAACCAATGCTATTAATTCTTCTACTCCTAACAACAAAAACCTTATTTTATTTTGTTCAATATTTTGAAGAATGACATGAACTAGATAAGAAGACTCTGTAAGGTGATTTTATGAAGCTATAATTTACTTATTTGCCTTAAAATAAAACCCTTATAGCCTTATAATTTGTGTTGAAATATGTTTATAATGGGATTATAGATACATTTAGTCACGTTATCCTTGAACAAAGGAATACCTAGATAGGAGGATGGTAGTTCTTTGGATTGGCACAAAAAAGAATTAAATTTTTGTTTTGAAGATTAGGAATATGGATGTTGAGGAAGAAAATAAAAATATTTTCCAAATTAATTTTATGACCTAAAAATTTAGAATATCAATCCTTCAAGTGTATTATTTTTCCCCCTAATTGAATCTTCTCAAAAAATTTATTATAATAAAAAATGGTGAGAAACTAGCATATTTAATCCTTTTTCATCATATTTGCATATTATTTTACCTATGTGCACATTTAGTTTTCCATCATTTTGTGAGAACTTTGATAGACAACTGAGGTAATTTCATATTCTATATATTAAATCCAATTACCATACTTTGAAAATAGTTTGACATATGAAGGTAACTCATAAATATGTACATTCACAAAACAACTTGTACAAATAAACCTTATCCCAAATTTAGAAACAACATAAAATGCGATGAGATGAGGACAACATTTAGTTATACCCTTTCTAAGTTCTTCCTTATAATAATCTAGTGGAAATTATGGTAATATGACCCATGTGGGAACTAGATTAACATTATCCTTCTCTAGATCAAAACATGGTTTCCACTTTTTTAAGAACAACCCTTAACTACTTATAAACCATGGTCCATATAGCATGGTTTGAGAGAAATATTCATTATTTTAAAAGGAGATAAAAATTAATCCTTCAATAATTTAAGATATTTTGACCTTCCCTTTCAGATTGGACCATTTTCAAACCACCCAACTTCAAAAAATGTCAATATTTGGTCTAGATCCCCACAAAAATATTATTAGAGTATTATCAATTATAACAAAGGATATGTCAACCATCATGTCAACTAAATTTAGATAGATGATTTATTCATAAACACATGGTTATAGAGTGTAGAGGATATAAGTATCTGCTAGTATTTTTTGCCATTAAGTATTTATCCCCAAGATCTCAGATCTCCTTAGGATTTCCTCCTAAAGATAGGCTCACTCTCCTAATCAACCCTATAGGGTAAAGGTTAAATATAAAATTACCTATTGATTTTCCTTTATTGATGCCCTCATTGATAATGACCTTTCCTTCATGTGGATTTGTGCCCTAGTTACTGTCTTCATCTTTTCAAGTGTCAGGATCGTAGTTTCTTCGTTTATTAGATCCATCCCCTGAAGATTCATACCTAAGTCCCATTCTAAAAAAATATGAATAATTTATAATTAATATAAACATATATTTAATATTAATGTTAAATATGTATATATATTATAGTAAGTATTTAAAAAAATTAATGTGGTAATCGTATTATAATGTAAATGTAAGAATATAAGGATTTTGGGGCCTCATGTCTTTTATATATTTTTGGGCATGTCAATTCATGTTCATATGTACTAGTCTTAAGTTTTTGCATTGACACCTTTTTATTCAATGAATAATGCTTTTGTGAGTATACATATTTATTAATATTCTTTCTCCTTAAAGAAATAATAGAGATGTATTTTTTAATTGGTAGATAGTGGTCAATTTAAATATATTTATTGTTTACAAAAAGAAGAGTATCATTGAAATTATTTTACTAAATATGTATATTTGACACTCAAATTAACTTAATACATTAAAACAATCATTTTATAATTAAAAAATATCTATTAAGGCATTATGAATAAAAAATAATGTTTGAATGAGGATTGTCATTTTTGACCTTTATTAGGGTTTCCCCTTATTACACCAATGCCAAATGTCTTGAGTCTACAGGACTAATAAACTACATTTGAATTTATAATTTTACACCATGGTCCTGCACCATCTATGAGGTCTTTTCCTTATTTAAAAGAAGAGTATCATTGAAATTATTTTACTAAATATGTATATTTGACACTCAAATTAATTTAATACATTAAAACAATCATTTTATAATTAAAATAATATCTATATAGGCATTATAAATAAAAAATAACGTTTAATTAAGGATTATCATGTTTGACCTTTATTAGGGTTTCCTCTTATTACACTGATGCCAAATGTCTTGAGTTTACAGGACTAATAAACTACATTTGAATTTATAATTTTACACCATGGGCCTGCACCATCTATGAGGTCCTTTCCTTATTTAATGGGATTTCCTCAAGAGCATGATTTATTTAACACAACTCACCTAGGAGATCATAGTCCTAGTGTTGAATCGAGCATGCAAGTTTATCCCAAAGGTAAATAATGAAGTAAGACACCATTGTCTTAGGATTATCCTCCTAAATTTTTATTGGATTTGCATGATTTTGATAGTACATGATAGTGGCTTAAAGCCCATACTCTTAAAGGTTATTATTTTGTTTGCATCCCATCCAAATGTATGATTTGGAGTTGGGTGTAAACTAATTGGTTTCTAAATGGAATCAATCTTTTATAGATTCAAAATTTGACAAAGTGATTTTTCCTATTTTGATTTGAAAACCCTACTCACTATATTTCCATTCACAAGCATGGACCTATTTACATGAGTATATCCCTTATTGTATTTTCCTTTTGGATCTATTATTATTTTGTCAAAAATAAGGCCAAGATCAAGGTTCCAATCAAGATATAGTTTCTAGGCCTCTTGATTCCATTTTAGCCTTTCCTATAACAATTTTTCAAACCCTTAAGTTAGTTTTTATGATTTGAATATGATATTTTTTTAGTTATTTCAATCAATGATGCATGTGTTGAGATTGATCATTACCAAGACCTTCATGATACTATATACATCTACATAGGTGTGTAATGATTCACCCATATATTTTATTAGATCAACCACATCAATATTTGTTTCCAATGCCATTACTTAAATAACATGATTAAAGATTTCCCTCTAATGGTTACCTCAATCACTGCTCCTAAAATGTCTCCATAACCTTCCCACCCTATGGTGGGGGTGAATTACAATTGGAAGGTGGTGAGTAAGAAAAATAATGAGAATAATCAGTCCTCTAAAACCCTTGCTAGTACTAACAAGCCAATGGCCTCTAGAAATATGGTTCCCCCACCACCCACATCCTAACTCCAATACCACTGCCCACTCTTAGTATGAATATGAAAATCATTCCTAAGGATTCAATGTGATTCTAAAATCATAGGAGTACATGACACCTAGGTTATCTCTTTTTCAAACATAAAACACAAAGATGTAAATGGCCATTTTATTAGCTATAAACTCATGGAAAAACCCTCCTTATCCATGCCAAAAAGTGACTCACCACTCAAGGAGTCCATATATTGGCAGAAAGAAGCTACAATTTCTAAACTTGATATATGACCTATTATTACTTATTAATTTATAGCATCAAGTCATAAGTATTCCTCCTTGAGTAATCACTTTGTAGTGCTAGAAGGCCAATATGATGAAGCCATGAACCTTGAAAGTTTCCAATGAATGTTTTCTCTTATAATGTATGTGGTTTAATTAACCTAGCATGTAAGTACTTAGTGTGGGATGGTTGTCAAAATATTTTAGACATGTATATTTTTCACTTAAAGGAGATTTAAATAAGTGGTTTTCCTCTCTAGATGGTAACAAAGGTTACTTATCATACATCTAGGCATGGCATTTGGCATTTTGGTATCATCACTATGATTTAACCTCTTTATGCTTTGTTTGTGATAGATTGGGGTATCAAAATGACTAATAGTTATATTTGGATGTCTTTCAAATTTGAAGTGTGGATCCTTGGTCTCCTAAATATCTATGCCTAAAATCATGTTGTTGATAGGACAACTATGTGGAGGTGGATAACATAATATCTTCCCATGGCCAATTGGATTACTTGTATGGATTTGAATATTATTGAATCACTTAAGGAAAAATATGGAGTCTTATCAATGTTTTGGTGTGTAGGATAATGAGAATCTTTATTTTATCTTTATAACAAACTTGGCATTTTGATCCAAATCACCACCATATGAAGTCATCTCCCATGGCCTAGTTCACTTGGTAAAACTTTATATAAGGGTAGGAACAAGTTCTTAATAAATTCTATATACCCCTTCAATCAAACCATAATATCTTATATTTTACTCAGAAATTTGATCAGACTATAAGTTACTCCTAATATTATTATGATAGACTACCAACCTATTAAAATCTCTATAGAATGGTCTACACTACCAACAAAAATATGTAGAAAACAATTTTATTTAAACACCTCCCATATACATAATTCTTAAATTATTGCCCATATAAAGAGAGTTTGGAATCTTTTCCCTTTTCTTTATGGTGAAACTACTTATATTGGTGGGTGGGGAATAGTCATTTCTTGTATTGACACCTTTCTTCATTTCTATATAAAAAGTTGGATTTCATCATAAAAAGGGAAAAGTTAATCACCATGAAGGAATTAAAACATCATTCTTTGTTTCTTGAATAATATTTCTCGATGAGTCTCTATAAAAATGAATGGTTGAATTAAGACTTGAAATTAAATTTTGAAATCTTCATTTAGTCTGAGGAGCTCATATTCAAGCTCACATCCATTGGCATAATATTGGTGACAAGGTCTCTACAAAATTTTCCAGGATGTTGAGGGCTCATAACTTTTCAACACAAATCAAAGATACTAATGATGTTGCAGAGCAGTTAAATAATATCTGTGAGATATGTCAAACTTTTTTAATGCATTATAATTAGGTTATCAAAGCTAAACAATATTTAGAGGCTCAAAGAGTACTATTATCAACCAAATTTTCACCTTAAGGAGGTATACTCCAATCTCCTTCAATTTAGGATAAGATTGAAAAAATCCGAAGCTATGGGTGGCCTAAAATTGGATTAAATATCTTAGGCTCACAAACTATTCTTCCAACTTGTTAGGAAAAGAGAGAGAAAACCTATCCTAATGGAGGTGATGAAACATAATTACTTGATAATTACCAATTAGATGTAATTTTAGTTTAATCATGAGACTAACCTTCAACAAACACTACTTCAAATCTATCTCTCTACATTAGCATTTGAAATTGAAGGTTGTGAAGAATGATTTGGATAGGAGGATTAGTCAAGAGGTCATGAAATGAAAATAATGAAAAGACAACTCACTCAACCTTCATACCTCACTTAGACACTTCAGAAGATCTTCAAATAAGGATTTAAAACTAAATATGAATGCTAGATAAGGATAACATGACAAGGAAGAAAAGCTAATCACTTATTAAGATCATAGTCAAGCGCACACAATGAAACCAGTTAGAGGAGGAGATAAAACAAGACTTTTTTCATTGATTAAAGGCTTCCAAATGGGTAGAGATTATCCATACCTAGTGGAGGATACAAACATAGACTATCAAGGATGAATATATAGAGAATTGTGAGAGAATAAAAGAGAAGGGCATATGAGAGGGAAAGAGACAAGTGTCTAAAGAGATTTACAAAAGAAAGGAGTTTAAAACATCTTTAACAGGTCTTCAAAGACAATTTTTGATCTCTGAAATATGCTCTTCTCCTCCAAATGGTGCGTAATTAGTAATTTTCATTGACACCTTGCCTTACTCTTCAAAATCACTTCTCTCTTGGCTTGTAAATGGATAAATGGCATACTTAAGTCATAAAATATTCTTTAGTTACATATTTATCTATCTTTGAAACTTTTAACTTGTTTAGGAGTCTTCATAATTGATGATACAATGATTATTACAACTCCTAAGTGTCTTAAAGACCACTTGGATTTATTATTCCTACCTTTGATTACAAGTGTAAAATATTCATTTCATCCTCAACAAGGAAATTTATCTCCATTAAATGAATCCTGATATCATATCAAACCCTAAAAAAATCACTTTTATGCCTCAAACTCTCTCCAAGACTTTATTTTGCATAAAAAATTCTCATTTGGCTTCAAATCCTTGTAGCCCTAAAAATAGGTAAAGATATTTGTGTAGGATAGTGTATAAATGATACTAAAAAATTTAGCATATATTTGACCATTCCCATTTTTAATACATGAGAGTGAGTGGAATTACACTTTTTATCCCATTTTCTCTCTCCAACTAGGTCTCTATTAGTGTGCTTAGCCTAGAAACTATGTTTTGGATCCACAAGCCTACCACATGTATGAATACTTTATAAAGTTCATGATTAAATTTTAGAACCATGTTACCATTATTCATACCCAATTTAGGCATATGGAACCTTGTGTAGGTAAGTAAACCAAGAAATGGCCAAGAAACTAGGCTTTCTCAAGCCTATTTAAGACTGTATTGAAAAACAATACATATAGATGTAATTTAAGGATGGATTTCAAGTATTTATATAATTATATTTTATAATATAACCCAATTCATCTTCTCAAAAAAAAAAAAAAAATTCATGACATTAAAAATCTTGTTTTGAGCTCAAAAACTCAAAAAAACAAGCATTTAATGAATATGTATAGTTACAAGTACAAGAAAGTACCACAATGAGGGTCTACTAAGAGTGATGAATAATTTTCATGTGGTTTCAAGGGTTATAAATCTCTTTTCATGTTCTTTAGAAGACAATTTCTCTCAATTGGTCTTTACTTTCTTTTTAGGCAGCTTGTGAGTGCCTAAGAGTCTTATCAATGATTCATATAGTACATGCCATGGATGGAAAAATTAATGCCATTAATTGTTATTAAATATACCCATATATATTACCTTAATATATTTTTAAATAATACAACTTATCATGAAAGATATGAACATCTCAAACTGCAACTCGAGTTGGTAGACTATGCATTTGTGATGTCTAGATGGAAAATAGACCTGAAAGTGTTATTTTGAGTAAAAAATGACCCATTTTGGTCTATAAAATTCACCTTGACATATTAAAATAGTTATATTCATATTTATTCTTTGTTATCTCTCATGTAACTTCATTAATCCATACCTAGGGTTCTCTAGCAAATCAATGTTAGTGACCCTAGGGTCTGTGTTTAGACTATCTCCTTTTAGTTGAAGGGTCCAAGTATTCAAAGAATTATTTTATGAAGTAATTATCAAATTATATTATTCCTAATTTTATTTTATCATCCTAAACATACCACTCTTTCATCTCAAATACACACACACAAGAGTGTGTGTAAGGCTTTAGACTCAACATGCCTAAATAGGCCTCTTAACCTTGCCATCCTTTTATACTAACTGAGTGGATCATATGGATATTATGACATATATTTATAATATTATTTTCATGTGATTTTATTAATCTCCATGAGCTATTTATTCTCAAAACAATTAATCATTTCAATCTTGACTAGGCAGGTAGGCCTATAGACTTATTTGGCTGAGTATGCAAAGTTAAATTGAAGTTGTTTGATCATCCATCTCTAACCTTATTTTTAGGTTTAATTTTGATTATTAGTGATACTATTAAATTTATATTCACTCAAAAATCAACCTCACTATCATGAATTACATACTCTTTTTTAATCTTAAAAACCACTCTTGAGTGTCCAATCAGGTGTGTATGTTATATATACATGTTTATTGAGTTTTAAAATTTTCAAAGAACAAAGATCTTGCATCCTATCTCTTTAGGATATTGAATAATTTTTAGGATTTATTTTCAAACATATAATCATCCAATCCTTAGTTTTTATATGCAACATTTCACTTCTTCCAAATGTTTAAAGGTGGATTAATTTCATCAAGTAGGCTTGTGTATGTGGCGAAAGTCCATATGGTTTTATGTATACCTCACAGTGTCTTGAAAATTGGTATTTGAACCATAATTATTCATTTATACTACACCTATCCAAGGTTTTTACATAATATACACACCTTATTCATCCCTTTATTCATCATTTCAAATAAATAGTTATTTCATTTGGTATGTAAAAAGGGACCTACAGGCCTAAGCAGACCTATAGTTCTGCATTTTGATGTAAGAAGTCTTTTGTAAGGTCTATCTTGACATTTTCAACATGAGATAATATTTTAATTTCCTTATCACTTCTCTTGTGAGATCAAGATGCTCATAAATCTCCTCATAATGTAAGATAAGATAATCTCAAGCACCTTTAAGCAAACAAATTATACATAATCGAATCAGCTGGGAGCATGAATGTTATTTAGAATAATATGTATGGAATAACTAGGTGTTTTGGGAGCCTTTAATATATTTATAATATGGGAATTTCATTCAACAACCATTTAGCTGTATTAACCATGTAGAAAATATAAAAACATGATTCTCAACTTATCAACTATCTTGTGGAAATCTTTGCCCATTTATCAATGCCACATGGGCCAAATGGATGAATTAATGTGTGATATTTTTTTCAATACACTTTATTAACCCTTTCAATTTCTCTCATGCTTCAATGAATCCATTCTTATAATAAAATTTTCCCAAAATCAAGATAGTGGGGATTTGAGTCATTTTTTGACCCCCTAAGTTCTTCACGATTGTTCATAGAGCTGGGGGATTCAATATAAAAACAAATTATATTTATTTTAATTTTATTAGGACCCCTCTCTCTTTCTAAGACCTTGGGCTCTAATTCCACCTGTACATCCTGTACCATCTGCTTGAAAATTTCCCCTATGAGCTTGTGAAGAGAATGATGGAGTTTTTGAAGGAATTTTTGCATATCTGAGACTTTTACCTATAATAAAAAAAATATTTCACTTTTATAAGATAAAATGACACTTATTC
Source organism: Torreya grandis (assembly GCA_037957365.1). NCBI lineage: Eukaryota > Viridiplantae > Streptophyta > Pinopsida > Cupressales > Taxaceae > Torreya > Torreya grandis. The sequence goes on along the minus strand of JARHVA010001225.1, from coordinate 939,095 downwards.
AATGTGTTTTTACCTAAATATGAGTTCTTGAATTCTGTACAAGTGCCTTAAATTACTTTTTTAGAGTTGAAACTGAAGTAACTGACCATTTTTTGATATCCTGACATGTGTGGTAGTTAAATAACTCATAAAAGAATGTTTTAATGTGTATTTTATGTATTAAATATCTTATAATCTTTGACACACGTGGGAGTTAGCCAAAAAAACATCTTTTTTCATAAAACTTTACCTTAAAGTTTGCAAAAGAGCCTTAACTTATCCAAACCAACATGCAATATTCATTAAAATAAATTATGGAATGCAATAAATTTTAAGGACACTAAGGACCCTATTACACCATTTAACAAACTCTCATCACACCGTGACATGACTAGACCATTACAAGACGAATGTAAGACATTACCTTAATATATCCAAATTTACATTAAACAATGCTAATAACATTTTAGAAAGACCTTTTGAAGGCCATATAAGGCATGATAAAGTTATTAAAAAGGTTTAGAAGACATGAAAAACAATTTTTTCCTATAGGAGTTGACATTTTGACCTTTGGGGTCAAAATTGGTCAACAAATTGGTGATTCATAGGGGTAACATGTCTATAATGCTTACTAGACCAGTAGCCTTGTTCTTCCATTCGGAAATGGAGTCATTTACACTCAAAATAATACTTTGACTAGACCTTGACCAAGACAAACAAACTGATTTGACCTCCAAACACACACAAAATAAGGACAACACACACAAATTAGAATAAATAAGACACACACATGTTAGGTAAGTACTTAGGGAACACAACAAACATAAATAAACTAATATATAAAAGTCATATGAATTTTTTTTATTCCTATTAGATCAAAGGGGAATTGTATTGGATCCTTTACTCCATGAGGTGACAAATAACATGATTCAAGTATCCTCTTGGACATTAGTTTTGTTGGCTTCATCCTCATGTTGATTGCCAATCCTCTTGGCATTCTCTGAAGTGAAATGACAGTAACAAACCAGTCACCTATGGAGATGAACTCATCATATGATTCAATATCCTTCTCATGGTCTCTCTCTTGATGTTTGAATTTAATTCAAGTATGACTACTTCTTGGTTCATAGAGGCAACCTCAAACTTGGTACCTTTGAGATTCTCATACTATCCTTCAAGAATGAAGGTAACCTCAAGAACATCTTCAATTTACCAAATAGGATTTATAGGCCCCTGAAGAACCTCATATTCATTGTATATTTTTATGTATTTCTGCCAAATGTCCTCATCATTATCCTTAAGAACTATGGAGCTATCAAGAGTCTCAAAATTCTCTATGTAGTCATGATGTGATTGTATGTCAACCTCTTCAAGTTCATCTTATTTCTCATTGAAAACCATTTCAACTTAATTCAAGACTTTAGCTTGTCCTCTATCTTCAATCTCACATCCTTGCTCATTTGGAGGCATTTCACATATGTCCAAGACTTCACCTTATTTCCTTAGATAGTCTTCAACATCAATACCAGCTACAACGTCATCAATGTTAGAAGTAATTGAATCTCTTTCTCGAAGCATACCATCAAGAACATATTTTAGAACCTCATCTTTGAAAATTTATGTTTTTTTTCCTTCCCTAAGATGAGTACCAATACATAATTCCTCATCTTATACACTTGAATCATCTTCACCACATTCTCTTTGAACCTCACTTGTAGCTACAACTTCTTCATTTACCTCCCATAGGACAAGTTCCTCTTCAAGAACATAGATGGTGGGAGGTTGATCAATATGTTCAAGAGTTTGAGAGAGAGTATGAGGTATGGTATATGGATCTTGAACTAGATTAATAATTTAAGGATCTTTATTTCAACCTAAGGTCTTTAGAATTGAAGGATATTCTAATAATTTTTGGAGAGAGAGAAAATTAAATTGTGGTATGAGTGATTCATTCTTCTCAACCACCACCTCATCATTCTCATAAACATCTCAATATTTTTCAATGGCTACAACTTGATTTTCAACCTTCTCAATTAGGACCTCCTTCTTGTTTTGAATGCCTTTAAGATAGACTTCCAAGATAGAAAATCTAGAGGTTCTTGAGGTAGAGTATATGAAACCTAAATAGGCATAAGTTCTTCTTTGACTTCAATCTCTTAGTATTGGATTTCTTCTTCTTGTCTTTCCCAAGACTTAACTACTCGGTTCCAAGCTGTGACTTTGAAACTAGTAGGTTCTCTTGGAGATTGAATTGGTTCTCTTGGAGGATTTATTTGAGGATGTTCAATGACTTCATGAGGGTATGGAGTATAAAAGGGTTGATAAATAATTTAATAGGGTTATTAAAACACTTGATCAAATTACCTTTTTTGTCTTTCCCAAATTTCCATCCTCTCTAATACCAAATTACATAACTCATTCCTCTCTAAGGGATCATTAGATACAACTAAAAAAATATCCAATCACTTATTTATATTGATAATTTGAGCAAACTCTTCTTGCACATTCTATTACCTTGATCTCTATCTCATCCATTCCATCTTTAAAATATTGGAAAGCTAGTGGAGGGGGAGGAGGATAGCATGGTTGACGACAAGACTATTCATATGCATCACCATAGCTATATAGGGATGATATAGGATATTCATAAAAGTGATATGGATCATAAGGAGAATAAGAGTGATTCTCATGGTAGTAAGGAGGGTAACAAGTTTCATAAGGCTTCTGAGGTATGTAGTTGGGCTCATAATGTGGCTGATAAGCAGTACCATAGGATTGATATGAAACATCATACTACTATTAAGGCTCATTATATGACTAATAAGGTTCATGGTGAGGCTGATAAGGAGTAATATAGGCTTGATATGCATCACCAACATGAATGAAATTTAACTCTACTTCAAACACATCCATGACAACCTCATCAAGATAGTGGATTGAAAACACAACTAACTTTGAACAAGTGTTCAGGTTTCTAGAACTAGATAATTGAGATTGGATTCACCATTGATGTTTTAAATGCCTTCAAAGGATGATTTGTAAAATAATAACACAAATAATTCTTCCAATAATTTGTACCTTAATCTAAATAAGTGTGCCAAAACTGCTATCAACCAAATTTACACCTTAAAGAGGGATACTCTAGCCTCCTTCAATTTGGGATAACATTGAAACAATCCTAGGCTATGGGTGGACAAAACTTGGATTGAATCTCTACATTAAAGGGATATCTCCCTTTGATGAATTAATTAGACTCATAAACTATTAAATCAACTTTCTAGGAAAAGAGAGAGAAAACCTATCCTAATAGAGGTGATGCACCAAAATTACATGATCACTACCAAAACAACTACAAATGCACTTCAATCATAAGACTAACCTAAAAAAAACACTACTCCAAATCTACCTCTCTACATCAACATTTCACATGAAGGTTATGAAGAATGTTTGGGCTAGGAAGACTAGTCAAGAGGTCATGAAATGACACTAATGCAAATAAAAATCACTCAAACTTCATACCTTACTTAGGGACTTCATAAGACTTATAAATAAGAATTTCAAGCTTAATATGAATGCTAGATAAAGAAAACCTACTAAGGAAGAAAAAAAATCACTTGTCAAAATCAACTAATCAAGCAAACACATTGAAACTAGTCAAAAGAGGAGGTAAGACCAGACTTTTCTCATTGATCAAAGGCTAGTAAGTGGGCAAGACTTCACCATCCCTAGGTGGTGGATATAAACATAGCCTAACAAGGCTGAATATATAAAGAATTATGAGAGAATAAGAGAGAAGGGCATAGGAGAAGGAGAAAGACAAGTGTCCAAAAGAGAGTTACAATAATAAATGATTTTGAAAAAGCTCTATAAGGTCTCCTAGGATAAGTGTTGATCTCCTAAACATGCTCTTCTCCTCCAAGTGGTGTGGAATTTACAATTTTTCTTGATACCTTTCCTTGCTCTTTAAAATTACTCCTCTCTTGGCTTGGAAATGGAAAAATGGTACACTTAAGTTATCAAATTTTCTTAAGTTAGATCTTTCTATGTCTTTGAAACTTTGTAATTATTTATGAGTCTTCATAACTAATGCTATAATGATGATTACAAATCCTAACTATCTTGAAGCCCACATAGCTATACTATGCCTACCTTTATTTACAAGTGAAAAATAATTGGTTTCATGATCAAAAATGAAATGTATCTCCATGAAAGTCATATTGATATCATATAAAACCTAAAATAATTCATTTTGAGGCCTCAAACTCTCTCTAAGACTTCATTTTGCACCAAAACCTCTCACTTGGCCTCAAATCCTTGTAGCCTTTAAAACATGTAAAGCTCATTATTTAGGATAGTGTATGGATGATCTTGTAAAATTGGGCATATATTTTAAGACCTAGTATCCCCTACATCTCAATGCTAATTTTCAATACTTGAGAGTGAGTGGAAGTACACTTTTTAGCCCATTTTCTCTCTCTAATTAGGTCTCTATTAGCCCTCTTAGTCTAAAAATTGCATTTTGTCTCCATATTCCTCCCATAGGTGTGATTAACTCTTAGGAATATTTGATCATGCTTCATACCAAATTTGGGCTTCTAGAACCTTGTGTAGGTAGGCAAACCATGAAATGGCCAAGCATCTAGCCCTTTCTCAAGCCTATTTTAGTCTGTCTTCAAAAACTAGATCTATAGGTGTACTTTCAATATGGATTGTATAGATATTTTTCTTATAAAGGTATAATACAACCCAAATCATTTTCACCAATAATTTTTAATTATTCATGAGGTCAAAAGCCCTCTTTTGTGCTAAAAACTCATAAAAACCAAGTATTTAATGAATTTTTATAGTTATAGGTACATGCAAGTACCATGGTGAGGGTCTATTGAGAGTGAGGAGTAATGTTTATGTTGTTTAAATGGTTAAACATTTCAATTTTAGGTGTTTTAGAAGCCAATTTATCTAAACTAGTCATTACTCTCCCTCTAAATAACGTGTGAGTGCCTAAGAATCTTAGAAATGATTCATATAGTATAGGCTCTAGATGGAAAAATAATGCCATAAATTTTTAGTACATATATCCATATATCTTCCCCTATTATATCTGTAAAACATTCGACATATCAAGAAATATATGAGGATCTCAAACTACAACTCGAGTTGGGAGACTGTGTATTTGTGCAGTCTTGAAGGAAAATAGGCCTAAAAGTGTTATTTTGGTGTTTTTTTTGAGTTTAGAATGACCCATATAGGTCTATAACATTCACCTTGACCTATTAAAATATTTATTTTCATATTTTTTCTTCATTAGGTTTACTTCAACTTCATTAATCCATTCCGAGGGTTCTCTAGCTAATCAAAGCTAGTGACCCTAGGGTCTATATTTATACTATCTCCTCTCTTTATAAGGGTCCAAATATTCATGGAATGCTTTTATAAATTAATTATCACATTATTATAGTCTTCATGTTCTTTTATCATCCTAAATAGACGACCCTTTCATCTCAAATATACACACATAGGATTGTTTGTATGGCTTTAGACTCAATAGGCCTCTTAACCTTGCCATCCTTTTATACTAAATGAGAGGATCATATGGAGATTATGATATACATTTAGAATATAATTTTAATGTTATTTTATTCTTATCCTTGACCTCTTGAGTTTCAAACCAAGTAATCATTTCAATGTTGACTAGGTAGGTAGATCTCTAAACTTGTTTCGCTGAGTATGCAGAGTTTAAATGAAGTTGTTTGATTATCCATCTCTAACCTTATTTTTAGGTTTCATTTTGATTCTCAGTGATACTATTCACTTTATATTATTTCAAAATTTAACCTCAATATTATTCATTACATACTCTTCTTTAATCTTTAACACCACTCTTAAGTGTCCAATCAAGCCTGTAGGTTACATATACATGTTGACTAAGTTTTAAGCTTTTCAAAAAACAAAGATCCTACATACTCTCTCTTGAGGATATTTTAGACATTTTAGGACTTATCTCCACACCTATATTCATTCAATCCTTAGTTTTCATGTGAAACATTGCATGTTCTTCCAAATGTTTAAAGGTGGCTTAGTTTCCTCAAGTAAGACTATGTATGTGGTTAAAGTCTATATGGCTGTATGTATACATCAAGGTGTATTGATGATTGGTATTTGAACCATACTTACTCATTTATCTTAAAACTATATAATGTTTTTACACAATATCCACACATTATTCAACCCTTTAGACATCATTTCAAACAAAGAGTTATTTCACTTGGTATGCAAAAAGGGACCTATAGGCCTAGGCAGACATGTAGTTCTACATTTTGATGCAAGAAGTCTTTTGTAAGGCCTATATTGAAATTTTCACCTTGATGTAATATCTTCATTTACTTCTCACTTATCTTGTGAGATCAATATTCTCATAAATATCCTCATAATGTAAGATAAGACAATTTCAACCACCTTTAAGAAAATAACTTATACACAGTCCAATTGGATGGGAACATGAATGTTGTTTAGAAGACGATGTATAAAATAGATAGTTTTTTTCGGAGATTTTAATGGAGAGATAATATGGGAAGCACATTAAACAATTATTTGTATGCATTTATCATGCAAAAAACCTCAAAACACAAAGAAACATGATTCTCAACTATCAAATATCTTGTAAAGATATTTACCCATTTCTCAATGCCACACATGCCAACTGGGTTAATTAAGGTGTGAGATGTTTATTCATAACTATAAGGATCCATTTCAATTTCTCTCATGATTAAACAAGTCCATTCTTGTAATAATATTTTCCCAAAATAGAGAGTGGGGATTTGAGTCACATTGTGACCCCCTAAGCTCTTGGCGATTATTCATAGAGATGGGGGATTTAATATAAAATAAAATTATATGGATATGAAGGTTATTAATACCCCTATCTCTATTCAATATCTTGGGATTTGACTCCATTTATATGGCCTACACCATCTACTTGAAATTTGCTCTTATGAGCTTGTGAATAGAAAACTAGGGTTTCTAAAGCATATTTAACATCTTTAAGACTTTTACCTACACACCAAACATGAATTTCACCTATAAAAGTTTAAAGGACACTTATTCAAGATTTTTTACATGAATATGAACTCTTGAATTCTGTACAAGTGAGTTAAACTATTTGTTTGAAGTTGAAACTGAAGTAACTAACCATTTTATGACATCTTGACATGCGTGGTAGTTAAATAACGCCTCCAATAACCTTATAAAGTGGATTTTATGGATTATTTATCTTGTAATCTTTGACACACATGGGAGTTAGACAAAAAAATTATTTTTCTTCATATAACTTTATCTTAAAGTTTGAAAAAGAACCTTAACTTATCCAAACCTACATGAAATGTTCATTAAATGTAATTAAGGCATGAAATTAATTTGAAGGAAACTAAGGATCCTTTGAATCTATTTTACCAACTCTCATCACACCATGACATGACTATAAAATTACAAGACCAATATAAGACTTTACCTTAATTTCTGCATATTTAACTTAAACAATGCTAATAAGGTTTTAGAAAGACCTTTTGAAGACAATATAAGGCATGGAAAAGTTAGAAATAAGTTTGACAAGATATAAAAAATAAGTTTTTTCCTATAGGGGTTGACATTTTGACCTTGGTGGTCAAAATTGGTCAACAAGTACCATTGAACAAATTCCTTAGTATTTTTCATTGCAAGCTCTCACCTAGTCAATAGACATCTTGTGATATACCCTTATCCACAGGGTATCTTAATCAAGTTGTGATGGGTATGGCCTAACAAAATCCATAGGTATTGATGGTTTTCCTTGTGAATTCTATCAATATCTCAAGGGTTGTGTTGGACCTAATTTTCATAAAGGCTATTTGGAAGCTCTTATTCAAAGGTTATTTTGGGTATCTAATCAGTAGGGGTAACATAAAATTTATCCCCAAGGATAGAGACCTTGAGATTATTTCTAATTGGGGGTCTATCACTATTTTAAATGTCTCCTAAGATATTATATCATTTTGTTACCCTCAACATAATATATCTACCTCCTTTAATTTTCTAATCTAAATAGATTGGGTTTACTCAAGGCCACTACATTTAGAACAACATCCTTATGGTTTCATAAGGTATGGAATGGGATCACACATCCAAATGGAAGGACATATTTATAAAAACATATTTTTAAAATTCTTATGACCAAATAAAATAACTCTTCATATTAGCAATGCTTCAAGCCTTAGAATTTGGTCCTAAGTTCCTTCTCTCAGTTCAATCCCTCTTTCAATATGCCTATGCTTGCCTTAGTATCAATGGGTAAAATTTAAGAGTTTTGGATTATTTCACTCTATTTAATGAGGTTTCCCTCTTTCCACCTTCCTCTATGTCCTCACAACTAAAGGATATGGATACATACTCATACATTTCACTTTTATAGGGCTCATCAAATACAATAGTCTCCCTAATTCTCCTTAAAGATTGTTTTCCAATGGGAATTTTGTAGATGACTCATTAATCACCCTTAAAGATAATGAGGAGGTAGTACATAATGTCATGGAATTCCTTCATATAGTTTTTTTGGCTTCTAGTTCAAGCATATAGTGAGCCAAGACATAATGTTTTAGATAGAGCTCTGGGACTTTTCATGAGTGGGTTGGAACAATATTAATGGAAGTGTATCACCCATGGTGAAATTTTCATATTAATGGGAATTCCCATTAATTTTTAAGCCTCTCATTTGGACCTTTAAAACTATGTTATCCTCAAATTTGAGAAGAAAATTTCATAGTGGATCACCAAACCTCTCTCTTTGGTTGGAAAATTTTAAATTGGCTCCAAATTCCTAGCCACTACACGTGTACTATTATTCTTATTGGATCCCATCTAAATAAAATTATAATAATATGGAAACTCCACCTAGGGATTTTCTTTGAGATAACTAAGAGGGAAATAAGGGATTTTAAATAATTTCTTGGGACATTTATTGTTGGCCTAGGAAAGTAGGAGGTCTTGTCTTGATCAACCTTGTTAAATAAGGCCTAACAATGTGTGATAAATGTATTATCCTAACCATATAAGTCTAATAATCCTCGAAATTTCTTATAAATTACATTTTTTTAGGACCTATCCCTATGGTAGACATGATTGGTGAAATATGGGTTTTCAGACTTTGGTTATCACTCTAGTTTCTATTAAAACTATTGGGATCTTTGCTATCAAAAGCATATGGAAAGCTTGGGATACTATTAAACACTTTATTATTTGTAAATGGGGTGTTTTAGGGCTAGCATTTCTATTAATTCTAACTCCCTACAGTGGTCTCTTGTGATTTCTCTCGATGAGAAACTCCTGGCTGAAGCTCAGAAAATTAAAACATTGAGGCTCTTTCATTGGGGTATTAAATTTATTTTGGATATATTTGATAAGAACACTAGATCTTGGATCACTTGGGATCAACTCAAATCCAAATATAGGCTTAATGCTTATTATTTTAAGTCTATTTCTTAAATTTAAATAGATGTCATTGATTATGCATTGCATAAAATTATTCTTAATAAGTCCCTTGGATGGTGTAAGGACTAGAATTGGTCTCATTCCACTCATGTGATCAGGTATTAACATCATCTTTGTTATAAAATTATCTCTTTTACACACAACCCCTAGGAGTTTCTCAATAAGAGATTGAATATTAATAGCCTTTTTTTTGGAATAGGAGGTTTCAGTAAGTCTAGTTTGCCATTGTTGAACCCAAAAGGCCACTTTTTCCTAGTGTCTATTATAATAATGCCTCTCAATGGGAGAAGTATTAGTTCACATGAACATTCCTATGCTTATATTCTACCCTTGTGGTCATATTGAGTCCTTCAAACATGTTTTCTAGTTTTGTGTTCGAGCTCAAGTTTAGTCAGATATTTTTATAATTCTATTTTTCTTTTGTATTATCTAATGTTATGCTTTAGATTCAAGTTCGAGCCAATAAATTGGAATTTGAGGTTAGGGAGATTTTCACTCTAACCGAACATTAGTGATGTGCCTTGTGTGTGGTCAATGAAGTGTCATCTGAAGATCCTCTTCATGGTTACCTACATAAATAACAAGATTGATGGGGTCATGGTAGATCTCACAACTGTGGCCACAATAGGTATAGGAGTCACTTAACCTTCTCCAACCCTCCCCTCCTTATAAATGGATATTATCTCCCTCATGAGGATTTGGATGATAGTTATCCCCTAATCTTGGTCATGTAGGGTTTCCCCCATAAATGGTATTGGATAGGGAAAGTTTCCTTGACTTGTTCTAGCCATCTCCTATTGTTGGCCCATCAGTTTTCCCTTGTTATGTTCCTAATGATGAAGCTAAAGAAAATAAATAATAATCAAGCAAGATGATGGTTAGACCACACCTACTAACTCCTCCATGCCCCACTAGGGAGTTTAGTGTGACAAACTAGCTAGTCCTCTTCCACCACTTCTTCCATCTACGTGGTTGGTGGATCCTATTTATTTAATAGGTGGATTTATTATATTTTATCTCTTGTACTATTAGTTGTAGAGACCTAAAACTGGCCATCGATAACCTCCAATCAAGGTTTTGTGCAATTTTCACCTAAAACACAGAATTTGGCTTGAAAACACTAAAACACACTAAATGATGTGAAAATGACATATTTAAGTGTCAATTTTGTCTAGGGTATCAATAAATAGGGAAATTCAATTTATGGGATAGCTAAATTTGATCAAATCATTCTGAGTCAAAATGCTAAATTTGCACGTAGGTGCTCTGGATTGCTCTTCCCTATCAAATCTACTTGCACAAGACATGTGCCTTTGTTATTTGTTTTTGATAACATCCTAAATGGGAATAAGGTTCCAACGCATCTAACATTTCCTTTCAATTCAAATCTAGTCAAAGTTTTGACCAATAATAAGGCATTATGATCAATTTGGGTAATTTGTGCATAAATTGCTTAAAATGCTTAAGAACTAATTAACCCAAATCAAGACATAAGTAATAATTAAATGGAAACTTATTGAATACTTGTTTTTCGAAATGAATATTGAATATATGTATCATCAAGTGACCTCATTTCTTGGGAAGACACCCCTAGGCCATAAATGCCATAAATATCAAGATGCATACCTCCCATTCCTCATGAATGCCTTCCATAATGCTCTCCATGCATTTTTAATTCCCCTTATTACAATTATATGATGAGGATAATTACAAACTTAATTCCAAAAATTTAATTAATTCTCAACCACACATCTCAATCTTGAGATGAACAGTTCAGGTTTATTCTGATCAGATCTAAAAATCTATAAATAGGAGGCCTCACAACATTTCTAAGCTATTTTTTGGTGCAAAGTTATTATGCTCAAATATATTTAAAGATTTTAGATGCAAAGTTATAATGCTACAAAAGCTTCAAGCAATTAGTGTTACCATGCCAAATTGATTCCAAGCCAAACCAAGCCATAAGCCAAAGGTGCCAAGAAGAGATGGAGGTAGCCAAGCTTCCATTATCAAGTAATTCATGATCACAAGCCAAGCAAGTCACTACAACAAGTATTTTAGAGCATCCAAAGAAAGTAAAAGAGGTTTATTTTAAATTTTAGTTGTGTGTTTTATTCATTTTTGTTAACTAAGATCTCCCTAGTGTCTAGGCCTAGAGATGTTATGTTATCAGTGTGTTTATTTCATCTTATTTTTATTTTGGAACTAACACCATACTAACCATCCTCTCTTGAGTAAAATTCATATATTACATAATATCACACCCAGTGGGAATAGACTCATCTCACACCTAACAGGAATCCCTTTGAAACTCTAAAATATTTATTTAGACCCTTAAAACTCTTGCAAATTAATTTTCTAACTTTATTTTGCCATTTTTTGTTACCACAGTTTTACACAGTAACTAATGTCAATAGGAAATATCGACATCGGTTACCTAAATTAACTGATGTTAGTCAGCAAAAATGACATTGGTTAGATCTCAGTTAGCTAGAGTAACTGATGTCGATGGTAATAATCAACATCGATCCCTGTGTTTTTTCTAAAAACATAAAACCGAGAGCTAATTTTTCAAAGTTTATTATTTCAAGTTAAAAAAAGCTTCAAAGCTAAAGGATATGCTGACAATTTTATTATAGGACCAAGTTTAAAATTTTCTCAAAACATGTTTAAATCACCTTTGCATGCTTAAAAATTGTTTAGGAACCTTTTTTTGGCTATTTAACAAATAATTTAGATGTTTTTGGTGAATGTTTTCAAAGTTTTCAACTAAGACCAAGGGGTCAAATGAACACCACCAAATCTTTCATTTTGGGTTTAAAATTAAACACACTTGTCAATTCTTGTTTGAAATAGTTATTTAATCAATTTTTTATTTGGAAAAAAGAGGAATGTTGCATGTATGCTCTTCTATTTGTCCCCTATAAAGAAACTTTGGAATCAAAAGCACCATTCCTATTGCAAGTAGCCTAGTCCAAGGCTTAGAAAGAAAGTTTTCTAAAACACTCCCCCAAAACTCGTCAAAGTTTGGGTGACCTTAAAAATGACCCTAAAGTCTTTTTAATTTCATGATTTATTTAGTTTTATGCATCTTGGCTTATGAGGAGGATGCCATTACCTCCCGTGAGTTCTTTAGGGAAGCTTTGACCTAGGGTTTCACCACCTAACATTAACTTCATGTAGATCCTTTGGAGTTGCACATGGGACATATTTGCATTTGGACATCAAACTACACTAATTGAAAAGTAGGACGTAATGGTTGTAAAAAGGACTAGACCTTTTTATAACTAACAAATACTGTGGTCACCCAATTTCTATGTTTGTCTTTTGCATCATTTGATGTGAAAGTCATTATGCAATTGATTCCTATAAAATGATTGAAACCTTGATATTTTAGTAAACCCCATTTTTCCATACCCTTGTTAGGATTTGGAGGATTATACTTAGTGTATTTTGGTCATTTTTCTTGGTATGATTTGAGACTAAAACTTATTCTTTTGTTCTTAAGCCATTTCAAAACAATGTATTTGAGTTGTGAAGGGTAGTGTTATGCTACCCAAATCATGTCAAAACATTTCGATCATTTAATTCTTTGAAGCATTAGATTGACTACATCATTAGAGTATGCTTACACCATTAGGATCCTCAATTTGTTTCAAAATTTGTTTACCATTGTATCAAAACCATTTGTTTCAAACCATTTTTTTTATATCATTTAGACCTTTGTCTTGTGCCATCATGTTGTCCAATCTTGTCTAGCCTATTTAGTGAAATCCTAGTTTTCAACATTGAGTTTTCAATTAGCCTTATCAAGTTTGGATTGAAACATTCATTAATTTCTATTTAGGCCTTAATTTATAGAGCTGATACATAGATCTTTCTCTTTTGGGTTGCATAACTTTAATTAATTGATTACCCAGATTTGAAAACTATTGATGGTTTGTTTGTTTAATGCCTATCCTCATCATTGTTTGTGCTTTTATTTGGGAAGACATAGTCTTTATTGAAAGCACATTTTGTCTTATGCCTTATGCCAACTAATCATGTTTATATTTGATTATGTGTGCTGGTTCTATGTCAAAGTTGTTTCCAAACTTAAATTAAATCAAATCACATCATCCTTTATTTCAAGTCTAACTTTTGACACTGTTTGGTCAAGAGTCCTAGAACATGACTATTTGTTTGAGACTAGTTTTTGACTCTACGTTTGGATAAAAGACCTAGTAACTCAACTTTTCTTTTTCCTAGTTTAGACCTTGTTTGGAATACTTTGACCTAGACCTTTGACATGCCATTTTGCATACAGATGCTTGACCTTTTATGTGTATGACATTTTATATTATACATTTGACGTTAGGATATTTTATGCCAAGTCTTAACACAAATCATTTTGGAAATACAGATCCACTTTCAAACCACATTGGAGATACAACTCCACCTTTTGACCAAGTTAGACCAAACTTGAACCATTTGTCCTTTGGATATAATTTTTCAAAGTTTGAAAAACTCTAAGTCTTTTTGTTTTTAAAGATTTCATCATTTGTGTAGATATGTATCATTACACTTATGGTGGAGTCACTTAAAATCTAAATTATGATAGAATAACCACACAAAATAACTTTTATGGCTTTTGTCAAGACCCCAATGATGCTAATATGGTCATGAAACTATATTTCAAGATAGATTTCTATACACCTCATATTAATCATTCATGGGAACAAAGTCACGGAACAAATTACGATCCAAATCAAGACTTTGATTGGTATGAAGAGGCTTGTGAGAAAGACTTTAAAGACCTAACTACATATAATGTTGTTTGGGATACAAATCCATGCCCTCTTTTCAAAAATCAGTACATGGAACATAGTCAAAAACCAACTTATGATCTAACTCATGACTAGGATGCTTTATCTTATGCAAGCAATCGAGTTTCACAATGTCATTTTGTTATCCAATCATTAACTACCCATAACCCTCCTTTGGATTATATGAGCTATCAATCTTTGTAATATCTATGGAATACCATTTCTATACCAGGACCTCATCCTTTGGTTTGTGTGAGAAACCAAGCTCCACAATGCCCCTTCATCATTTCAAGACCTATTCCTTTGGCTTGTACAAGAAATCAAGCCCCATAATACCCTATCATTACCATCTCAAGACTTTATCTTTTGGCTCATGAAAGCAATCATACTCCATAATACCCTACCATTATCTAACTAGAAGTCATTCCTCATCTAGTACCAATCCCAACCAAACCTTAACCCATACAATCATTTTAAGACCAAGCTATGTTCAAAACTGGTATTTTCTAGCTCATTGGAAAATAAATCTAAGAGAAACAACCAATCCAAGATGTTTCTATTGAATCAATCATTTGTGATAAGTCAACCTATGATAAATTTCCTATTAATCCTATATCAATTATCGAGGAGTCTCACTCTAACCATCTAATATTTATTAAGTCACTTCCCAATGATCATAACCACCTTAGGGCAAATAGTTACCTCGACCAAGTGCCTATTTTTCAAGAGAATCCTATTGACAAGCTAGTCTCTAAGGAGTTGCCTCTTGACCTATTTCCCATCCTAGAGGAGTCTCACTTAAATGAACCAACTTTTATGGAGACCATTATGCCATCACAAGCTATTACTTGTCCAAAACCAAATATTCAACAAAAAATCATTGTAACAGAGTCCCCATCAGATGAAGAATCAGAGTTAGATTTAGGTTCTATTCTTGAATCGACATTGGATTTAGTATTAGAATCAGAATCAACATCAACATCAATATTGGATTTAGAGTTTCTTGAGTTAGAATCAAATTTAGAAGAATAATATGTTTGTTTTTATTACAACATTGGTTTCACATGCCTTGTAGATCAATTTGAATACATTTGTGATCCTTCTACAATTTTTGAAGATGAGTAGTTTAGCTTCAACACACATTATCTTAGTATCTTCTACAAGGATTGTGTAGCCTCTCCTCATTCCATTACCAATCCACAAGCCGTTACCGTCAAGCAAGATATCCATATTATTGACATTCCATCTCCCATAAGTGTTGATTGAGATTGACAGAATCACACTTTGTTGAACTGTATCCATAGTGACATAGTAGTTGAATAAGAGCAAGGAGGTCAAAACAACATTCATGTAGTAAGAGAGCCCTCTCCTAGTGAAACCTTTTTAGAGGCACTAGGGGACAATCAAAATCACAACTCAACATCTTCTAGTGAAACTTTGTTGGAAGCACTAGAAGAAAATCAAAGTCAAAATCTAATATTCATTAGTAAAACCTTCTTGGATCTGCTACAAGATAATCAAGATAAATTCATTGGTGAAAACCTTTTTGAGGCACCAATAACTGAGCACAAAAGTTATTCACTACTTGATGAAAATAAATTTAAAGATCAAATCAAAACAACTTCCTATCTACAGCCTAATCAAATGGTAGCTACTCTCAAGATCAAATAACAAAAAAAATTAGTGGTCCTATTGAGAAAACAAGTCTTCAGCCCTACTACAACCAAAATTATGTAAAATCCAGCATCAACAACATTATATGTGACTAAAAGTCTTGATCTTCATTTATTTCCCCCATTATACATTTAATTATCACTCACCTATTTATTACCCACTTATCTCATTTATCCTACCATTATTTACCATCACTGGCAGCACTTTCCTTTATCGAGGTTATAAATATATATTGTCTTGACATTTGAAGGAATCAGAATCAACGACCAAGGAAGAACATGAAAGCATTCTTGACAACCAAATATGTAGGCCATTTTTGATAGAGTAGTTATTTAGATGAGGTTTAGGCTAGTAATTAACATAATCAAGTATTCTATTTGTATCATTTATTGATTAGGGCATGTATCTCCCCATCAATAGGAATAATAAAATAAAAAACCGCACCTAGGCTAAAAACATGTACCATACCATTTAATTGCTAGGCCATTGCCATTGTTATATATGCTTATTTACCATTATTGTAGATCACAACCATTTGCCCCATTACTTGGGGGCAAACCTTCTTACCATTTTATCCAATCTATCTAAACCATCATTATCCTTAGCAAGACCATGTCATCCTATCATTCCATTCATATCTAGACCAAACCCTATTTTTAGTCATCCTACCTAATCCTATTTTGATCTTGGTTCATTTGGTTCTTCTCACACCTTTTGTGTGGGGATTCCAATCAAGTTTCAATAACCAATCCAATCCATGTTAACAATGATAGTCTATGAAAGTAGTGTGACAGTTGATCAGACAAGATATCTTTCATCCTATCAAGCTTATTTATGTGATCTTGATTATAACCACCTATGGGAAAATCAGTGTCTCACTAGTATTTCTAATAATTATAACTACCTATGGAAAAATTAGTATAATTAACCTATGATGTTGTATTCTAGTTATAATTATCTATGGGAAACTAGGGGCAACACTTGTTTACCATGCATTGCCGCATCACCTTGCCATCACTATTTTTGTTTGACTGGCCATTTTCTAGATTTGAGAACTTGTTGGGACCTAGTTTGTTTTTCCCACCTTTTATGTGGATGGAATTACTATGACTTGAGGTCATTTTAGGACTATGTGGGTCATGCTCAATTCATGTTAAGGTCACCTTAGTCCCCCTTCCCATACGCTCTTACCATTTTGCGAGTAGCCTAAAACAAATGCTCTTGCCATTTTTTGAGAAGGTATCTTTTCATTCTCTAACAAGTTAAGATACTTTAAAATGCCAAAAATATTCATAAAATTTAAAAAAAAATTCAAAAATATTTGTTCTGTCTAAGCCTAGTCAGTTATCCTCAATCCACCTTACTGGGGCATGGTCATTGTTAGGATGATTTCTTTTGCTTTTATTTTCAAGATTTTTGTTTTTGATTTATTTCAGTTATGTTGTTTGTTTATTTATTTTTCTATTTATTTGTTTATTCACTTGCTTTTTTGTTTGCTTTTAGCACTATTGCCTTGACTCAGTTTATATGTGTTCATTGGATGATTCCTTGAAAACATTATTCTTGAGTCTATCCATATTCATACATCAATAGTATCATCATGGTTTTTATCATTGGTATATTATTTTTGAGTGTCTATTGGATATAGAGAGTCAGTCTTTATGTATATTTCAGCCAAGTCTTCATCATGTTCTATCATGATGCCTATCATTACATGATATAATTTAAATTAGCTTTAAGAAGGTCTATAATCAATGGAGCTATAGAAGTTTCTCCTTGGCACCTTAGCAAATCCTTCCATCCCACCCTTGATCAATATAACTCATTTGACCATTATAGTTGTATCATTGTTAATCAGGATGAGTATCTCCTCATTGGTAGGTACAACTGAATCATTCACACTGATCAATATTTTTCTTCTATTCATCTATTTCATCACTTTGCACTCACTCATATTTAATTTGTATTCTAGGTTATATCCTTGAGTTATGCTTGTTAATCAACCCTAATTGGAACACCATCATCTTTATCCAATCTAGGTCATCTTAATGATTATAACTGCCTATGGGTAATTCATTATTTTTGAATTTTATTTATTATAACCACCTTTGAGAAAATCAACATCCTTTTTTCATCAATAGATACAAGCATTTTCTTATTTGGATTAATCTTAACTACAGGTTAATTCCACATTTTTTCTTGCTTCTTTTTGAGGGACCATCCATCAACATATTTAACGGCCACTCCCTCTAGGGGGCATCATCATAATCTTCCCAAAACCATTTTGAGCTTTGTTCTTCAACCATCATCTTATTTTTGACATAAAAGCCATTTCTCATTCTTTGAGAAGACATTTCTTTACCTATAGCTTGCAACATCTTTCCAAACATGGGTAAACTGTAGACACCTAAAATTGGCCATTGATAACCTCCAATCAGAGTTTTGGAAAATTTTTACATAAAGCATATAATTTGACCTAAAAACACTAAAATGCATTAAATGATGTGAAACTAACATATTCAAATGCTGATTTTGGCCAGGGTATCCCTAAATAGGGCAATGCAATTTATAGGCCAGTTAACTTTGATCAGATCATTTTGAGTCAAAATGCCAAATTTGCACCTTGGTGCTATAGATTACTCTTTCTTATAAAATCTCTTGCACAAGACATGTGCCTTCATTATTTGTTGTTGGTAACATCCTAAATGGAAATATGGTTCTAAGGCATCTGACATCACCTTCTAATTTTAATCTAGTCAAATTTTGAACCAATAACAAGGCATTATGATCAATTTGAGTAATTAATGCACAAAGTGCTTAAACATGTTTAAAAGATAATTAATCCAAGTTAGAACATAATCAAGAATTCCATGAAAACTTATTGAATATTTATTTTTGGAAATGAATATTGAATATCTACATCATCAAGTGACCTCATTTCTTGGGAAGACATCCCTAGGCTATAAATGCCACAAATATTAGGATTCATGCCTCCCATGCCTCATCAATGCCTTCCATGATTCCATTTGTGCCTCTTAATTACCCCTTATTCTAATGCCATGATGAGGATAGTTACAAAATTAATTCCAAAAATTGAATTAATCCTCAACCACACATCTCGGTCTTGAGATGGATGGTTTAGGTTGATTCTGATTAAATCCAAAAATCTATAAATAGGAGGTCTCACACCATCATTTCTAAACTATTTTAGTGCAAAGTTATAATGCATGATTGGTTTCAAAAGCTTCAAGCAACTAGTGTTATAATGCCAAATTGATTCCAAGCCAAGCCAAGCTATAAGCCAAAGGTGCCAAGGAGATGAAGAGATAGCCAAGCCTCCTTTGATGAAGACTTCATGAGCACAAGCTGAGCAAGCCACTACTACAAAGACATTTGGAGCATCCAAAGAAGGTGAAGGAATTCTTGTGTTTTCATTCATTGAATTTTAGTTTTGTTTGTCATTTGCTTTTGTTAACTAAGCTCTCCCTAGTGTCTAGGCCTAGAGATGTTATGATATTAGTGTGTTTATTTCATCTTATTTTTATTTTGGAACTAACACCATACTAGCCATACTCTCTTGAGTCAAATTATTAAATCACATTAGTCAATTATGAAGTAATGAAATCTTAGTAGTATTGGTTTCCTGGTTTTCTAATGTGTTTTATTTTCAAGATGTGCTTCCATACCCCTTGTCCTTTTCATCACTCATGTATTATGCTTTCTTATTTTTAAATATGATGCACGTTTCAATAAATAAAATTTTATGAAAAACATTCATATTTATATCTAAAAATTTGAAATATTTATTAATTATATTTTAAAATATCTTTATTTTCAAATCTAACTTAATATTATTTTAACAATTTAAATTAAATAATATAAATAATAACAAACCATTTATTTTTTTATTAATTTAAAAAATATATAATTTAATATATTCTTATAATTTCAAAAAGAATATTATAAATTAAAACTTTATAATTTAATATATTCTTATATTTTTAAAAAGAATATTATAATGCCAGAGCTAGTATTGTCAAGGTATATATTTTGAATGTTCAAAATAATTAAATACTTGTAAAAAAAAGCCTTCTAAGATTTTTTTAATACTTAATTTGATCAGAGCAAAGCCACTTTGGAAGGGCATATTACTAAATATTAGGAAAAAAATTAAGATATACTGTATTTTTTTGTTTGACTTGTGCTTGAATGGCGCCATCCGAAATATTTTTTAATGTAAAAAACAAAGCCTTCAATATATTTTTAAAATTTATTTGACTAGAGAAAATCCATTTGCAAGGACATATTAAAAAATTAATTTGACCAGAAGAAAGCCGCTTGTAAGGGCATATTACCAAATATTGGGAGAAAAAAAAGATATACAGTATTTTTATGGTTGAGTTATTGTTGAATGACATCATCCAATGTTTTTCATTTTTAAATAAAAATATGCCAAACTCAATCACCTAGAAAAGGCACTTTGCAAGGGAATATTACCAAAATTTGACTAAATCCATTACCAATATTAATAGTAGTACCTTAGTGGTGTAATAAATCTTATAGATGTTGGAATTCTAGAGCTACTTTCTATGTTTTATCTTGAATTCACATAAATATGTAAGATATGACAATAGCTTTATCTTTAATATAAAAATAAAGAGAGAGATTTCTTTATTATTTTTATTAATGGTAAAAGTTGGTTTTGGAGGAGACCCTACCCAATACAAAAACATACAAACATGGAATTCAAAACCATAAGGAACATGAATGCCTACAAAAAAAAACTATAAAAAAACCAACTCTACAACAAAATCAAAAGACAAACCAACACTATAACAACAATAGAAAAATTGTAAAACTATAGTAGTTTTGCAAAATAATGATGATACTAGGACCCTTCAAACTATTTTTTTTTGATGATCTAAAGGTCATGTTATTCATGGTGTGTGAATATTTGAAGATGCGCAAGAGCTAAAATGACTAAAATATCTTAGGGGGAGTCCCTCTCAAATGTTTTTTGGTGAGTTACATCAGATTTTAGTACTTTTGTATGTTCATTTTTCATTTGTTGTATAGTGCTTGGTTGAAGAAGAGTGTTGGCATAGAGCAAGAGAAATTTGTCAAGGAAAGAAGAGGTAGGCTCAAGGTAAGAGAGAGTTTTTATCATATTTATAATATGGTCCTCTCCTATTGGTGGTATTTTTATGTCCATAAGATCAGATTGTGCCCACTTTATCATTGTGTCAAAGGGGGAAAAAGTCCCTGTTATGAGAGTACTTGAAGATAGAGAAGGTGAGTTGAATGATGTTTGTTGACATCAATGAAAAAGGGAGATATTGTTGGAGAGTTTTCAATGATGTTATGATGATGTCAAAGAGGTGTCCTAGTGAGTGGATGAAGTGCCTTGTTAGTCTAATTGACAATGATAAAGTGTGTAATGTGCTTTCCCTAGTATGCTTGAAGTATGCTTGATTGATCTTCAAGTTTTGCTTGATTAGAGATGTTCATGGATGAGTATGGTGATTTGAGCATGTGAAAGGGTTTCTATCAGAAGTAAAAAATGGTTTGAGTGTTTGTTTGCATGATTGGAATTCAACTGATTCATCATTATTTTTATCTAGATATTTTGGGTCTAGTGGTGTAAAAGTAGGCAGTTTGTTGACATCACCATTGTCATGCATGGATGAGTCAGGGGGAGTTGGCCATATGTTTATGATCACATTAGTACCTAGTTTCTATGTGATAAATATCAGGTCATGAGCCTAAGCATGACAAAAGATATTCAAGTGCAAAGTTGGGCTCCTAGATAGTTTGACATTATTTTCCCATACTTAGCCAAATTTTCATGAGACAAGAAAGATCTGAGTAAGTATTTTGGTGATGGCATATCTCATAATTTTAGGTGTTTCAAAACAAGATAATCATATGGGTTTGTTCATTTTTGTGCCTAGTTAATTTTTGTCTTTCAGGTCAAGAACCAAAGTGCATAAAAATATATTTATGTTCAAAGTTGGCCTTCAAGGCAATTTTTTACATTATTGGCTCTGTGGTAGAAAACTCTAAGTGAGCATATTAATGGAATTATATCTTGCAAATGTGAAGGATTCATGATTAGTTTGACACATGGTTGGATTCTCCTATGAAAGTAGATTATATGATCCAATTTTAAGAACATGCAAGTGAGTGAGGTAAAAGTTATTGAGGCTTAAAGTTGGATTCTCAAACGAATGGCAATGGTTCCCATACTTAGTCAATTTTTCAAAAGGTAAATTTCCAAAATCATCGATGGTGTGTGTTTCTCAAATATGTCAAGAAGTAGTGAGATGGTGCCAAGTGTTCAATATTTAACACTATGTAGAGATGAAGATCAAGATTATTCCAAGGATAAACTATGAGTGGGTGATCATATAGATAGAGATCAATGAAGCATACTAGAATCAAGAAGTCAAAGTGATAGTTTTCTAGCATTATTAAAGTTATGAAAATCTAAAAGAGATCGATAGAATGCATGAGGTCAAAGTTTTTAGATTGCATGAGATGAGGTCAACATGTTCAAGGCTTAACATTTGGCGTTGGCAAACTATTTGTTGAAGGTTGAGATTCATACAATAAGATCAATGATGCATGTTTAATATAAGAAGTAAGGACCCGAGATGATATCATGGTGTTGAAAGTTTAACTATGACCATTTGAATTCAATATTTGAATTTAACAAAGGAAAGACTAGTGCCTAGTTTTTGAGCCATAACTTTTTATCTATGAAAAATTTGACCCTAGTGCAAAAAGAAAATTTTTATAGGAATCCAAGGTGCATCTAGAAATATGAATTTGAAGGTATGATTCTATGTATATAAAAAGATATTGAGATCCAAATTTGACTATGTGTTTGACTGTGTTCTACAAGTAACTTGAGAAGGGTAATTGAGCTTGTTCTATTGTTGTTTTGATGCGTAATGATGAATTAGAATTGGGGCATGTTTTAGACTCCATAAGGATGATCTATGTGCATTATGAAGGTTTGATCAATCGTATATAGTATGAACAAAGGAATACAAGTCTACCATGTATTCGTTCATGATGATTATGTGCAAAAAATATTAATTAAGTGATTTATGCTTAAGCATAAAGGTACTATGATGGTTGTTGACACTTACGAATGACCTATTGATCATATGAACTAGGTCCATCCTTTTGTAAAGTGTTAATGTGTTTTAGTTTACTTGAAGAAGTGTCAAAGAGATGAATGGGTCTCTATAGGACCTAAAAGTGATTTAGGCCTATTTGAAAGTAAATTGTGCTTAAATGTGACCCATGTGAGATGCCTTAAGGGTGAAGGCATATTTTGTGGTAGAAAAGGAAAGATTTTGGACTTGATAATTCATGAATGCTATATATATAGTGAAACCAAATGCGTTGGTTTCTAGAATTTGTGGAGGACTTGTGAGTGAGATGGGTGCAAGGTTTATGTGAGAATTATGGAGTGAAGGAGAGGTAGAGTACCAAGTTGGATGAGTTGATAAGCAGAGCAGAATGATGACTATGTGTATGATCTTTAGGTCATATTTTTAATGTCATAAAAGTGATTTTGTAGTTTGAGGATATGCGAAGAGGTCTAAGTGTTCATATGAGGACAGTTTGAGTGAAGGAAAGAGATTGTGGCATGCCTATGTGAGAGGCTTGTATGCAATAGAGAGATAGTTTGTGTAGGGGTTAGTAAATAAAAGTCCAATTATCAGGTGTTGGAGTCATCAATTCTAAGACTGAGGTGTTAACATCAAAGGAGGGTCTAAAGTAGTTGATCTTCCTTAGGGATAGTTGCTCTTTGTGAAATAGGGGTTACATTAAATGCCTTTAGTCAAGAGGATGTGATCAAGGTTTGCTAGTATAAAGGAGTTGACCAGTCTCTTTTATGTAATTTCTTATAGGATAGTAGTCCATATGTTTCAAGTTTGAGAGTGGATTTTATTCCCCATGAGGGTTTCCAACAGGAACTATTATGTGTTTTATCTTGTGTATGCATTAAATGAATAAACTCTCTTATTAATGTTAATTGATCAAGTTAATATATGATGATTGTTTAATAGTTTGAAAAGACCGTAATTGTAGTTGAAATATCTGGGCTCACTAATACACCCCCTCCCCTCCTAGTGATAGTATCTCTAACAGATGACCCGACCTGTACATTTACTACATATTATTGGATGTATGGGTATCAGATCTAGAACTTCCTTGGGAAATGTCAAGAAATTATATCAAAATCCCTTTGATATGATATTAAAAATGGTAGATCTATCAACATTTGGAAGAATGCATATCCCCTTGTAGGCCTTCTTTGCAATCATCATTCTCTCAACATTTTAGAAGAATAATTTTCAAAAATATGGGGACCACTTATTTTTAATTATTGGGTTGAAACTCAAAGTATATGGTCACCTCAGACAAGATGGAAAAATATAACACTTTTTTCAAACACCCATTTTGTTCATCTTTTACTTATTTCTTCATCTATCTAAACTCTCACTTTCTCAGTAGCTCAATGGAGAACGATGACTTAAATGGATTGGTGATCCTTTTGCTAAAATTTTCATGAAAAAAGGTTATCATAAGTTAATCTCTCAAATTAATACACCTTTATGACATGTGTAAAAAGTTTAGATCCATTGAGGACTTCCTAAAACTAACGTAAATTTGTGGTTCATCATGAAGAAGAAATCTATTTTCTAGGACTAAATCCAAAGGATTGGTTTTCAGGGACCTTCCTAGTGCATCTTTTGTAATGATAACATGGAAAACCTGAACCATGTTCACGTTCATTGCTCTTTCTCCTCAAAAATTTGGTATTGGTTCATTAATAAAATGAACAGACTTTGGGTAGCAATAGACTCTATTATGGAAAAAATGAGGGGATAAATTTAACAATATTTGGGTTATGGCCCCATCTTTGATCAATTGATCTTATGGAAAGAAAGAAACAATAGATTGTTCATGAACCTATCCCTCCCTAAAGATATTTTCACTTTTAAAATCGAGGCACTCCTTCAAGAGATTTTTAAGGCTAAAATGTCACCTGCTAAAAATTAAATCACTATAGAGGATCATCATATTCTCTTAGAATGGAATTTATATGAAAGCAACATCATCTTTCATCATATCAACAAAAGGTTTTTGGCTTGTTGGAAGCCTTAGAGAAATAGTTTTGTCAAGCTAAATTTTGATAGGGCATCTAAAGGCAACCTAGGTATTTTTGGAGGTGGATGAAACTTAAGATATAATGAGGGACAAGTGTCCTCCTATTTTGCCTTCAACTTTACAAGGTCTTCAAACAATTCAACTGAAACTCTAGCTCTTCTTAGATATTTGAGAATTACTATTACTTCAAATTTCAAGAAATTATTAGTGGAAAGTGATTCTCTTTTGAATATCAACTTTTTTAAATCGAGAAGATTGGATCAGTGGCATCTCAACTCAATCATTCAAGATATCTTCCATGTCATTCCTTTTTTGAGGACATTTTTTTCTCTCATAATTATTGTTAGACTAACTCTCGAATAGATTTTTTGGATAAATGTGGAGCTCTTCACTTCCTCCTAATGAATACTAGTAATATTAAGTTCCTCTCCTTCTGAACATTATAGAGACTTAATAAAAAATGATTGTTCCTATTGACAACTTCCTTTCTATTCAAATTGTCATTATGGGTATCAATGATCTAGCTTTTGGTGTTTTATTGATGTCATTGGTCTTACTCTCAAATTTAGCTCCTTGTATCATTTTAGTTTGAGAGAATTGGAGAAGCCTTGGATTCTGTCTTGAGTTCTCTTGTCACGAAAGTTTTTGGATTTGTGAACTTAGTTTAGTTCTTGTTGTCTGTTCTATTACTTGAAGATGTTGGCTTTTGGTGATGGTGTTTTCTTGCTTCTAAGGAGTGGTTCCTTGGTGGTTCTTGTATCATGCACTCCAAGATTGTTCTAGGGTTTGAATCATTTGAGCTTTAATTTGCTTGGTTTTCTCTTTTATGAATCGCTTGTTGGCTTTTTGACTGCTTGATGTTTTGGTTTTCTGTCCGTCTCCTCCTTCTCTCCTACAGACGTTTTCTCTTTTTGGTATAATCGACTTATTAGATCCTTTATACCTCGAGGTAAGGGAACCTAATCCCTTATTTTCATCGATAAAATACAGGGAATAAAAATATACTATTTTATTTCTCAACTCACCCGCTACTTAATCTCCTATGTAGAGGTTGGGGTCAAGATCAACTCCCTAATTTTATAGGCCACTGATGAAGTAATTCCCTGTCGGTGGAGGTGGTCTTTCTTTGAAAGAGTTCCTCAATCCGAATACGTGGTCGAACAGTTTTATTGGAGTCGAACATTATTTTTATTGGAATGCCTAAATTCAAGAAATTTTGAGGAATGCCTTGACTTTTGATTCAATGAGTATTGGGAGAATAAAAAGGTGCCTCATGCATCATTATATCCTGAAGTTATTGCGACACCACCCAAGATTCATTTTAAGTCACCATTAAAAAAAGCTATATGACACCATTTTGCTTGTGCAGCATTTATTATTAAAATAGCCTGCAGATTCTGCAATTGCTTGTTCTCAGTGTTGACAATTTATCTGTTCTTTTCGGTGGTTTTAGCTCATACGTTCCCTGAAATTGAAGTCAAAAGTACACAAGATGTGTCTCAAGAAGTAAAGGTTGAGCTGGGCCATAATAATGGCCTCCATGTGGCATATGAGATGCTGCCCAGAGGACCAGTTTCTCCATTGGTGCCTTCTCCTTGTCACAATGCTTTTCCTAAAAGTGATTACCAATTATTTTCCGTGCACCAATTCTGCTCCTTCCTAATTGTCATGTCAATTTTATCGACTGATTATTTGTACGGTGCATTTTTTTCCACCTTCTCAACCGTATATAAAATTCCAACACAGTTCTATTTTAATCTTCTTACCTACTGACACTGTTCTGCATTATTCTACTTCAGAAAATAAGATTGATATATTTTGTTCCATAAATTGTAACGATCGAATATTTCATAGAGATTAACAGTATGTTGTAAGTATGAGATGGGTATATTTTATTCTAAAAATTAGAATTTATCGAAAATTTCATAAAGATTAACAGTTAGGCCGTTCTTTTTATTTTTTATCAACAAAAAAATTAGTACATTTTACGTGTACTCAGTAAAGTCTCCATAATTCATATAATTAATCTTTTCCTGTTGATTTTTTTTGGGTTACAAATGAGGGACTAAGTTAATGCATGGCTTAAAAAATAAAATAAATAAATAAACATAACACATTATTTATATTCATACATTAAATGGAATTAAAGTAGTATTGTAAGGCAGTGTTTAGGAGAAAAAAATATTTTAGTATTTATTTATAAAATATAGATTAATACAAATTGACTTAAAATTAAACATAAAATAATAATACTTAATGTGATGATCCTATAGTAAATATTCAAGAATAACCAGCTCACATGGGATGAATTTAACATATTTCGTACCATATTCTCAACATTAGGAGAAGATGGTGCAATCAATTACAAGCTGACCATTGCCATTAATGGTTTCTCAGAAACACATGAACAATACGGATGGTTCGTGGAGAAGTTTCAATCAGCATTCTCTTGATTGGTTGATACATATGAGTAAGAAAACAATGTTTTGGTTATGTGACAGGCATGTGACTAAGATTTGCTGTAATGAATTATGGTCGGTTGGAAAACCAACAAAAAGTACAATCATTTTTTGGGTGGATAATAGACTAATCTTGATTTGCAGAACACTGAATGCAATTCATGTTGTTGCATTCAAAATATGGTGGATGCCCACATTGTATTTTTGCCTTGCAAATATCTGATACTCTTCTTTCATGGTTAAGAATAACGAAGTTAATATAGTTAACAATTAAATGTAAAAATAATTATGTTTTAACATTCAGATAAGACTATCAAGGTTTTATGGGATGATTGGATTGCATATGTAATAAACATTTTAGGGACCAAACTCTGAATTAATGGCGAAGGAATGGAAAACTCAACAACTTTTCACTTCTTCCCGTATGACATTTGACCATTGTTCATGTTAAGGAGAGGTGACATGATTTAATGTGTGAATAGGTGTCAACGAGTGTGACCTGTGGTAGATATTGAATTTGGAGATTGAATGTGATAGATTTGTTACTTAGTGGTTAAATTTGAAAGGAATTTATGTATCCAACATTTTGGTAGTGAAAAGTTGTAAAAAATAGTTGCGTTTCAATTGACAAGAGTAAATTTAGTATGTGTGTCATTAAAAGTATGAATTATAGAAACTTTGATTTAAATTTGTTGGAGAACGATTCAAACATACACAAAAAAATATTTATTTATTTAACTTATATCGTTGGTTACAACCTTTTATTCACGATTTTTCATCCAAGACCACAACTGTTATGTTAAATCATTCTCATAAACCACAATACATAATTTATTTATTTTTGTTTAGAATTAAGTTTAAAAAAAACACTTAATAACTTTTTAGAAATTCAACCTTCGAAATTTATTCAATCATATTATAGAATTCACTCAAAAGGGTACAACAATCATAATTCATAAAATCTTACTTTATACAAATAAAATGTACAACTATTTTCCAAAGATGAGCTTAAAGAAAACATTTAAATCACTGAACTTGGTTGAATAAAATCTAACTATGCAATGTTAGACTTATAGAATCAAATCAAATATCCTTAACTTCCATATCTAGTTGGTTCATTTGATAGTAATTCCTCCATATCCCAAGACCCAATCTATGCACCTATTGGGCCCATCCATTAGTGGGTATCCCTACCCACTCTAACCATCAGTTGGATATGGATGTAGGAATGTAATAGCCAACTTGGAGCTTACAACTAAAACCAACAACGCGATGTAGAATGGCCATAGGTACAAGAAGGGGTATATTCAAAACCAAGGATTATCAATACACACTAAACCCAATAAGGTAATTTCAAAGGAAAAAATATTTTAAGTTCCCAAACCTCAACTAGTGCTACAAATGGAGTTAAAAAACATTCAAAGGTCTCATGACCTTCAACATCCTTCCAATTTACATTCAGATGACAATAGAATCCATTTGAATCATGTCCCTAACTCAATATTGGTTGGTTTTGCCCTCATAAAATAATTCAAAATTTACAATGGACAAATCAAATAACACAGAAATGATATAAGACTATCCCAACATCAAAAGATTGAAAAAAATATGTCAATTCACAAAAAAAAAAAGAAAAGGGGTTTGGATACAGGGTGACCATACTACATCATACTTTTATTTTTCCCTATATACACCACCTGTGCCACTACACAAAAAACTTCCAAGACCAAGCTAGCTCATTATTTCTGCATCTGCACCAAATCCAACAAGAAGTGCATTAACAATACATGTTCATACTCTAGTAATAAAACATATAAAAATGTAAATGAAGTATCAATGATTATAAATAGTTTTAAATAACATTTAAATATTTTTTAAGTCTCCAAAATGTCAAAAATAAAGTAAAATAGCCTCAAAATAATCCTTCTAAGATTTTTCCATATCCTTTTTCTATGTAAGCATCTTCAAAGGAATCTAAACATCCTCATGTTGCTTCTCAGCTAAATTACTTCCTTTTGGCATCATTTGATTGTAGGGAAATTAAAAAAAAAAAAATCCAATCAACTTTCACTTCACTTACAGAATGTTGATCACTACAAGTATGAACTATAGAAGCTTGGATTCTAATTTTTTGGAGAATGATTCAAACACACAAAAGTTAATGATATATTGATTTAACTTATATCACTGGATACAAACATATATTCAAAATTTTCCTTCTAATACCATAATGATTATGTTAAAGGATTCTCATAAACCATAGTACATAACTTACTTATTTACTAGCTCTTGCCTCAAAGTTGTGATATTTTTTGTTTAAATCAAATTAAACAAAAATACTTAATAAAGTTATAGAAATGTAACCTTCAAAATTTATCTAATGATATTATAACAATCACCCAAAAGGATAAAACAATAATAATTTATAACATCTTACTTTATACAAATCATATGTACTATTATGTTCTAAGGATGAACTTTTAAAAAAAAAAAAATCACATGAATGGGTTGAATAAAAATTAATTATGCAATGTTACACTTACAATATCAGCATGAATATTCATAAATTCCATATCCAACTAGCTCATTTCTTGGTAATTATTGCATATGCCAAGACCTAGTCCATGCACCTACTGAGCCCATCCATTAGTGGTTATCCCTACCCACGCCAACCATCAGTTGGAAATGGAAGTAGGAATGTAGTAGCCAACTTGGATCATATAACTAAAATCAATAATGTGAAATTGAATGGCCATAGGTATAAGAAGGGCTATAGTCAAAACCAAGGTTTTTCAATACACAATAAATCCAATAAAGTAATTTCAAATAAAAATCATTTCAAGTTCCCAAACCTCAATGGGTCTTACAAATGGAGGTGTTCTAAAACTTTCAAGGGTCTCATGACCTTCAAAATACTTTAAGTTTACATTCAAATGACAATATAATCTATTTGAATCATTTTCCTAACTCATTGTTGGTTGGTTTCTCACTCACAATAATTCAAACTCCATAATGGATAAATAAAATAACACGACATAAGACTATCCCACCATCAAAAGATGAAAAATAGATAGTTCAGTCTAAAAAAGAAATAAATGAGGTTTAGCTATGGGGTGACCCTACTGTATCATGCTTTTATTTTAACTTATATACACCACATTTTCCACTGCACAACAAACTTCCAAGACAAACCAAACTCATTACTAATTCAATTTCACCCAATCCAATAAGAAGCACATTAATAATAGCCATTCATTGTCTATTAATAAAATATATATAAATGTAAATGTTGTATTAATAATTATAAACAATCTTAATTAATATATAAATATTTTATAAGTCTCCAAAATGTCAAAAAAAAAGAGTAAAATATCCTCAAAATGATCATTCTAAGATTTTTCCATAATCTTTTTATAAATAAGCATCTTTAAAGGAAGATCAACATTTTCATGTTGCTTCTCATCTAAATTAATTATTTTTGGCATCCTTTTATTATAGGCAATTTATGAAAAAAAATTCCAATCAACTTTCATTTCACTTATAAAATGTTGATCACTAAAAACTATAAAATCTTGGATTCCAATTTTTTGGAGAGTGATTCAAACACATAAAAATAAAATATGTATTTATTTAACTTATATCACTAGTTTCAAATTATATTCTAAAATTTCTTTATAATAGTACAATACAACTATTATGATGTTTTTATTTTCTTCTATTCTTCTATTCCAAATTATTTTCCTAATGGATCTATTGGTCTAGTGGAAGAGGCTTTCATGATTTATATGCTTCCATGAATTATAAATAACATTCCAATATACCTTATTTAGAACATAAGGTGCACAAAGGGAAAGAAACATTAACATATACAATGTTTTAAAACAAAGTCTAATTCAATCATCATTCTTTATCCTATTTAACTTTGAGAAAACTACTAGGCTTTTTGGAATAACAACAATAACTTTCCATAACTAAGTTAAACATAGAATTATTTCAAACCATTTAGGTTTACCTCTATAAATATACCATGCTCCAAATATATATTTTTTTGGTATGATTTATAAATAATACAAATAAATTCATCCATCTCACCAAACATTTTATACTATATATAATACACAAGCTCCCAACACTAAATGTTTTACATAAACATGCAAATGACATTTTTATTTGATGGTCTATATCATCAATTTCATCATAATAGTTATGAGGAATGAAAAATTTAGAAGCATTAAATATCAATAAATATATGAACCTTACATCTAGAGAGTCGATAACCTTTACTATAAAATGTTTTCCTAATACAATGCAATCATCTAGTGTCCCTGGTCTTTGTGAGTTAGGTAAGCTCTCAAATTTCAATGGATGTATATATATATATATATATATATATATATATATATATATATATATATATATATATATATATATATATATATATATATATTTTATCTGCTCCATCTAAAAACTCAATATTTCCTCTTTTTTTTAGTCTATTTAAAAAAGATAAAATATGTATTATACCTTCCCCAAATAGGTCTCTTTGAAATCTCCTACTAAGCATACCAATAGTAATATCTAAGGTAGTACCAATGGAAGTAATGTCAACATGGTCATCTGTAAACTTTGTATTCAACATATTTAACTCAATAATCACATTTACAAGTAAACAGATGCAAAATTGTACCATAATTTTTTTTGATAAATGATACATTTTTCTTCTCTAACCCCCATTCTTTCAATAAAATAGGCAAAAGTTTGAAAAGCCTTTCTATGGACTTTCCTCTAGAGAGCCACCTAATTTGATGAATTTATAACACATCCAATTGACTAATTTGAAATGAATCCATTAGATCTTTTAATGCTCCATGCATTTTAATATATTTTTGAAGCCATGAATAAATCTTATTTGCAAATTTGTCAATAAATTGTATCTCTATAAAGTAAGATGAAACATCATTTGATGATAATGATTTTCGATGAGATATGTAATGAATATCTAATAATTGAAGATCATATTGATGAATCTTAGTTGATAAACATTTAGACATACCCCTCATAGCATAATCCTCATTAGATCTAAATCTAACTAACATCATAAAAGATATATTCATCTCCACTATAAGAATTATCATGACATCATATATACATTGAGTTATTCCATCCTTTATTTGAATGAGGCATATAATTTTTGTTTCAAATTTACCTCTACCTCATTTTTAAAATATGTAATGTAAAATATTAAATGTTGTTCTATAGTTTGATAATTACTTTTATCAATTTAAAATTGAGTAAAATAGAGTATGTAAAATATCATCTTGTAGAGTTTTCTAATATACCTCTTTTGCAACATGTAGAAACTCTTTTCCAAATGTGTTATTTTTATATGTAGAGTATTCATTTGTTAGAGTCATGTGTGGAGTGCCTTTATACCTGTTTAATTCATGAATTTGATTATAGAGTTCTAAAGCTAAACCATGAATAGAAAAAAAAAGACATTTTCTATCATAGATATGGAACTCTCCTTCTTATCATTTACCATTAATTTCACATGTTTTTATTTTGAACAAAATTTCATTTTACTTCTCCCTCCAAAGGTTAGAAAGCAAATTTATGAGGCTCTAATTTTGCATTCATTCTTAAACTACTGACTTGAAGGGTGGTAATCCCATATTAAGGAAATGACATCTCTCTCTTATATTTTACACACCAAGAACATTTTAACCTTCCAACACCATTACATTATTTTACAATATAAGCCCATGGAAATCTTAATTTCCATTTGGACTTGAATGTTCCTTTCTATTTCTTTGATGCTTGTTCCTCTTCCTGAATCTATTCTCCATCTAATTCATAGTTTTTTTCTTACAAATGAACATCAAAGTCTTCATTTCAAAACTAACATTGTTGATTATAATCTCAAGGAATATGAAATGCATCATAACTTATTTGTTGTTTTTTATCCTTCTTAGAATGACCAATAGAAGCCATTTTTTCATAGTTTATACCTACTCTATGAATAATTAAAATAAATAAGTCCTATATACCAGAGTACAATATAGTTTATTTTATTATAATAATATTGTATATATTTATAATAATATTACTATAAATATAAACAATAGTATTATATATATATATAAAATAAAAGTATAATAATTTATTTCTATTTTTTCTCTTAATAATTTATTTAAATTTGGGAACAATTACAACATATAGAGTGTTTCGATAAAAACAATGTTCAAAATGTACAAAAATAGAGTTAAATTTAGAGAAAGTTATAACATGTATACGGGTCTAACAATGTATATTACTCATAATGCACTAGGATGTATATAATGTCAAAAAAACTAAAGATATTTTATAGTTTATTGGTTGCTTAGGAATTAAAAAAAAAAGGTGAAATCTATTGAGTATCCCCTACTCCTAAACATATTTAAATTTGGGGAAAGGTACAAGTGCAACACATATAATGGTTTGATGAGAATAACATTCATGTTACACCAATATGTATCTATTAGATAACCTGTAGAAGTATTTGAGGTTTTATTAAAGTTGTATTTTATGAAATAATATACATGGCCTACTACTAATAAGCCAAACATGCTAGACATATTTTATGATTAGAATATTTTATTAAAATATAAATGCTACTAAAATCATTTCCAAAATTCCATGGATAAAATAATCTTAACAAAAAACTTTTATGTTTTATTAATTTATAATAGAAAGGGTTTCATTCAAAATGTTATTCTTCTAGAAGTTCTAAGAACTTTAGGATTAAAGTAAAAAATGGCCATCAAAATATAGTGATATAGAAAAAATAGGACAATTTTTTGAAAGCATTAATTGAGGTTATCACCAATCAGATAAGAAGACAAGGTGGTGATGAGGAAGACACAAATCATGATGAATAAATTCTAGAATAAGAAGAACAACAAGATTAGCCACCATTGATGGAATAGAGGATGGTTCAGGGTTTATAAGGATGAAATGAAGGAATCAAGGTTGATGTTACAAATTATGGAGGTATTTTAAAATTAGAGGAGTTTTTAGATTAGATAAATAACATGGATAAATTATTCGAGTGGAATACTATGAGAGAAGACAAGAAGGTAAAGTTTAAATGCATGAAATGTAAAGGTCATGAAATGATTTGGTGGGATCACCTATAGAAAGAGAGATAGATAAAAGGTAAAGAGGATTAATACATGAAAAAATATGGGGAAGAAGATGATGTAGAAATTCATTCCTATGGATTGTGCAAAAATCCTATATAGAAGATTTTAGAATTTGAGGCAAAAAGATCACAGTATACAGGAGTATATTGATGAGTTTTATAATCTTTTGATGCAAGTGCAGAATGATAAAATACAAGAGAAGATGGATGTAAGGTATGTAAATGGTTTGATATTTACTATTCAAGATGAATTAATCATGCATAAAACACTTTACATGGAAGAGGCTTATTAATTAACTTTGAAGGTAGAAGAAAAATAAAATACACATAATTTTAGAAGAACATCTCTTGGTCCAAGAAAAGGTGGATCCCCTTTAATAAGGGTGTGAGGTGGGTTTAGTACCACAAGAGGTGGGCCTAATACCAATAGAGTTGAATCATCACATGGTGTAGAAAGGAAAGATGATAACAAGCAAGGGTTTTAATACCAATAAAGAGGAAGAGGGTTTCAGAGAGGATGAGGTTATAATGGTGCTAAAGGAAGGCTTGAAAAATAGTCAAAATAATATGTATATTATAGATATGGAGAAGAAGGACACAAAGCATTTGAGTGTCCACACTATTAAGATCAAGAAAGGAGACAAGAGAATCACGTAAGAGTGAATCTAGTTAAGGCTGAGATCGAAGAGTGAAAAACTAAAGTTACACCAATAGATGTTGGAGAGAATTGCATGACGAGAATAAGAAAGATTGATCCAAGGAAGGAACAAGTGAAAAATAAAGGAGGTGATGCATGGCTACAATCAAATATTTTTTGAACAAGATGTACTTCAGGTGAAAAGGTATGCAAAGTAGATATAGATGGTGGTAGTTGTGAAAATATGGTTTCTAAAGAAATGATAGAGAAACTAAATTTGTATTGTGAAAATAATCATAATCCTTATTTTATTTCATGGTTTAAGAAAAATAATGAGGTTACAGTAGATAAAAGGTGATTAATTAAGTCTTTTATAAGAAAACAGTATAATGATGAAATATGATGTGATGTTATTCCAATGGATGCATGCCATATGTTATTGGCAAGACCATGGAAATTTGATAGGAAAGTAATTAATGATGGAGTAAAGAACATGTATACTTTTTGGAAAGGTAGTACAAAGGTAGTTTTTTTACCTCTTAAAGAGGAAGAGAAGGTAGAAAGTATGCTCTCTAGTAAATAATTTATCTAAGATATGAAGGTGGTAGGTTGTTTTTATGTATTCATAGTAACAAGTGAAGACATAAAAATGATGTAAATACCAACACAATAAATAAGAGTGTTGAAATAATATGAATATCTTATGCCTGATGAGTTACTGGATGATTTGCCATCGAAGAGAGATATTCAACATCATATTGAATGAACTCAAAGATCATCTCTACCCAATCAAGTAGCTTATAGGATGAGTTCATTAGAACATGTAGAATTAAATAAATAGGTTACTAAATTGCTAAAAAAGAAGGTGATAAGGGAGAGTATGAGTCCATGTGCAACACCAATATTGCTAACCAAATAAAGATGGAAATTGAGAATGTGTATGGATAGTATAACAATTAATAAAATTACAATCAATTATAGGTTTTCTGTAACTCATTTAAATGATATGATGGATGTGCTTGTAGGAGCAAATATTTTACCAAAATTTATCTAAGGAGTGGCTATTGTCATATTTGAATTCGTGAAGGAGATGAGTGGAAAACTACATTTAAGACTAGGGATGGCTAATATGAGTAGATGGTGATGTCATTTATATTATCAAATGCACCTAGCACATTTATGAGGGTATATTATCAAATGCATTTATAAAGAAAGAATAAGTTGTATGCAATTTTGAAGAAGTGCAGGTTTTTACAGAATAGTTTGGTATTTTTGGGATTTATAATTTTAGCAGATGGTGTGATAATGTATGAAGAAAAGATAAATGCAATTATTGAGTGGCCTATTCAAAAATGCATTACAAAGGTAAGAAGTTTCCATGGTTTAACAAATTTTATTAGTATTATGGCACTAATAACAGATTGTTTGAGAGGGAAGGAATTTGCCTGGACTAGAGAAGCCACAAAAAGCTTTGAATTTTTTAGGAAGAAAAATTATAGAAAGACCAATTTTATCATTACCATATTTTAATAAAGTGTTTGAGGTTGATTGTGATACTTAATTTGTGGGAATCCATGTTGTGTTGAGTCAAGAAGGAAAGCCAATAACATATTTCAGTGAGAAATTGAATGAGGTAAGATAAAATATTCTACCTATGATGTTGAAATTTATGTAATTGTACAAGCATCAAAGAATTGAAGGAATTATCTGGTGCCTATGGAGTTTATCCTATTTACAAATCATGAGGATTTGAAGTATGTGAATACACAAAATAAGTTGAATATTAGGCATGTAAAGTGGGTATCTTTCTTACATAGGTGTACTTTTATGTTGAATCATAAACTGGAAAAACATAATCATGTAGCTTATGCATTGAGTTAGAGAGTAGTGTTATTAACTAATATGGTGAGTGAAGCAGTTGGATTTGAAGCTATTCAAAGAATTATATGATACTGATCCATAATTTGGAAAGATAGTTGAGTAATGCAAGAATCTATTAATAGGTGGGATGGATACTATTCATGATGAGTATCTTATACAAGAAGATTATCTCTTTAAAGGGAAACCATTATGTATTCCATTTGGGTCTTTATGAGATAATATAATAAGAGAATTATATAGTGGAGGTTTGGCTGAACATTTTGGTAAGGAAGAGATAATAGCTTTGGTGGAAGAAAAATATTTTTGGCCAAAGAAGAAGAGAGATGTGACAAGTTATGTTTCAAGGCACATGATATATTAAGTGGCTAAAGGACATACATAAAATACTATATTATACATGCTATTACTATTTCTAAGAGGACCATGGATAGATTTGAGTATGGATTTTGTGTTGGGATTTCCAAACACACAAAGAGGTAATGATTCAAATTTTGTTATTATAGAAATGTTTTCTAAAATGGTTCATTTCATTGCATGTAAGAAAACTAATGATGCTGCTAGAGTTGCAAAATTATTTTGTAAGGATATTGTGAGATTGCATGGTGTTCCAAATACTATTACTCCAAACACATACACAAAATTTCAAAGTCATTTTTGGAGGACTTTGTGGAAGGAGATGTGTAATAAGTTACAATTCAGTAGTGCATATCACCCAAAAATAGATGGATAGATAAAATTTATGAATATGAGATTATGAAATTTATTGAGATGCATAGTAGGAGAGAAGCCTAAGCAATAGGACTTAGCTTTACCACAAGATGAGTTTTCATATAATAGTTTAGTGAATATATCAATAGTAAAATAACCATTTGAAATTGTTTATGGGATAAATCTTATGGGTATTTTACATTTGGTATAATTACTAATTCAAATTGAATTAGTGATAATGCAGAAACATTTGTAGAACATATACAAACTTTTCAAGATGAAGTAAGAAGAAAGCTATATGAAAGTAAGGAGAAAAATAAAGCATCAGTAGATGTGGGAAGAAGATAAAAGGTATTTGAAGAAGGAGAGCTGATAATAGTTTAATTTAATAAAAAAATATTTCCAAAAGACACGCATAACAAGTTGAAGTACAAGAACATTGAACCATGTAGAATTGTGAAGAAAATCAATGACAATGCTTATGAGGTGAGATTACCATATAATTTTGATATCTCTCTAGTATTTAATGTTTCATATCTATATGAATTCCATGGATGATAACATGGTGAATATGACAAAGATGAAGAAGTAAACTGGCAACAATAAGTTCCAAAGAAGAAGAAAAAGATAGTGCAAGTTTTGGATTGAAGACAGTGAGCACAAGGTAGGAGAATTATAATAGGTATTTGGTATAGTGGGAAGGATTGTGGAAAGAAAACAACACTTGGATTACATAATAGGATCTAAAAAATATTGATAAATAAAAATGGTAGTAGTATAACTAGGGAAACTCACATGAGTTGAGTTGTTTCCAATCATAGGAGAATGATGTAGAAAAAATAAGCCAATCTTATGGAGGCCAAAATTTTTGACTCATAGCTCTATTTGAGCTCTTCCACGCACCAAAACAATCATCTAAAGAAGTTTTTTGCTTCCCTAATCCACATTTTTAGCTTAGAGGTGTAGTGATGATCCATTTTTAAAAGTATAGATTTTGAATTTCTCAACTTATAAGATGTTAGAATGATTAAAAACTAATGAGAATTTGATCCAAGAATCATGTTTCAAAATTAAAATATAGGTGAATTGAAAGTTCACATCATTTATCCTTTGAAACTATTAGATTTTTCAAATTCTCAATTTTATCCAATTTCCCGTAAATGATCAATTCATTAAATTTTGCATTCTAATTAAAAAAATCTAAATTCATAATCTAAATAATAAATGAAAGTGAAATTCAAAAATGAATCCAAAGATCAAAATACAAAAATTGTTTACAGGGTTCATAATTCCTACGTCCCCAGGTTCTTATTGAATCGATCCATTAATGTTGCTAAAATTTGCAAGCTAAAATAATACTTAAAAACAAAAAAAGATCATATCTCTCTAAAATAATAGTGATCAGACCTTTGAAAGACCTTGGTTGACTCAGCACATCCTTCACCTTCTGGAATCACATGCAGAGGCTTCTCCAAATTGAAATTGGAAACTTCTATAGCTAAAAATAGCATCACAAATTCCCCAAAATGGGTAAATGAATATAATACATAGATCATATCAGAATTATAAACAACTTTGTATTTTACTCTGAGCTCTGGTTTGGCCTCTAAGGGATCTAAAATGACCAAATACTATAAGTGGGTTTATAATCTCCCATACACAGTCAGCTAGAAGCTTGCATTTAAATACAAATTCATGCCTTAAATAGCACTTCAACCCCCACAGCACAAGTGGTCAAAGCCTATCCATTTTGGATGGTAGGTCATGAGTTCAAAACTGTCAGCCTTTCTTTTAGGTGCTTATCTCTTATTATCCCACATGTGTGG
The DNA here is from genome assembly GCA_037957365.1 of Torreya grandis. Classification (NCBI taxonomy): domain Eukaryota; kingdom Viridiplantae; phylum Streptophyta; class Pinopsida; order Cupressales; family Taxaceae; genus Torreya; species Torreya grandis. Next base: position 899,238 of record JARHVA010001225.1, on the reverse strand, counting down.
GTTGAAAGGATAAAGTCAAGGCTTTTCAAAGCCTTTGGCTGCCATTTCCAACATGGGTTTATCCCACATGCAATGCATTGGGGATAAAATAAGGCTTTAAATAACCTTCAACTACCCTCTTATCATGTGGCTTCGGCCACATAAGGCTCCTTTTTCTCGAGCTCAAGCTGGGTCTTTGAGGGCTCGGTCTTTCCTTGGAGGTCTCGCCACAAGACTCACCATAAGACCCTGTGACTTGACAAAGAGCTTAGTCACTTAACTCCATGTGGCATGTTGATGACGTGGCATGTCATCAAACCATTTTTTTTCAAATCTTTCAATTTGCCAATTGTCGACCTCTGATAGGTCCAAATTTTGAAACAACCTCGAAACACATGCCACATGTCGCAAGAGACATTTTTTGACCAATCTTCAAATGGCCATAACAAGAGATCTTGCACTTGGATTTACATTCCAAAAAATGCATCAAAAAGCTCTCAATGAGATCTACGATGTGAAATTAGTTTCATCATTAATTGAAATTTTTTTCTAGAATGAAATCTGGATCACACCTCCCTACAAAAGAGGCTTTTGGTCTCCAAAAGTTGACTATCACCTAAACTCTTATAACTAGTCTATTACATCCATGAATATAGAACCCAATCATAGCAAGAGATATAAACAATTGATTAAAATGATTCACAATTAAACTATAAAAATTCCTAATCTAAAGGCATGAGTAAGTGAATATACAACTGCAAAAGTGATTACAACATATCAAACTACCTGCCCAAATGTCACATCCTGTAAAGTAGTGAATTGCCAAAAATTGAAACAATTCCCAATGTAACTGCAAGAAAAGTTTATAATGCCAACAACATATAATTAATGTTGTAGACATGTTGAAATACAATGCCCTAGTATGGGACTTATATTCTAAGCAAATGCAAACAACCAAAAGCGTATGCTGCTTAACATCTGAACATGCCCAAAGGGTCTTAAAAATTGCATCTAAACATCACTTTGCCAAAATATATACATTCAAAATAGTAGTCTAACTGACAAATGTTGTAAGGAAACAACTCAAAACATCACTCTGCTATATCCCCAACTATTTCAAATGAGTTGTCAAAAAGTGAGAATTGAAAAACCTCATATGATAAACCTGTCTTGAAGTGTTCCCACCAACTCTATTCTACATCTATCAAAGATTGTTCATTCTCTTAAGTGAATTCTTAACCATGCTTTGAAAAAAGAATGTAGTGATAATCCACTTAACCAATTCTTTCTTCTTAGTGAAATTGATTGTCTCTGTGGATTCATTATCAATTGCATACTGTTGACTTAACCTCTTTAATGGATTTTCACTTGTAGGTTTTACCTTATCCTGGGTTGTATTGTCAACTACATTATGGATTGAATTAGCTTCATTAACCTTAGTGAGAGGTTTGTAAAGCATCTTAGTTCTAACATTACTTGAATGTGAAGATGAATGAAGCTTAAAACATCTATCAATCCTATGTCCACTCACATTACAATGAGTACAAACTTCCTTCTTAGGTGAGGGTCCCCTTTTGCCAATTCCAAAATTAACATAAGAATGGTCTTTAAAACATGCAATCTGCTTCAACAAAGCATTTCGTTTCTAACAAGTCTTAGCACTATGGTTATTCATCCCACAAAAAGTGCATGGAAATGATTGTAGTATCTTCTATACATTATATCCAAACTTCTTAAAAGTATTAATTGGATCAAAAGATTTAGTGTAAGAATCAGGAGGTAGAATCTCAATACCTCTTTTACCTTTACACTTTTGAACTAGTGGCCTAGAACCTTCGCTATTGGAAGCTCATCTTCCTTTAGCCATGGAAGAAACTTCTCCATCATCCATCTGCACACTAATATAACCTAAACCTATATGAAGAGGACTATGCTCAACCTGAATTGGGTTAGATATACCTTGGATATCTCTACCAAGTCCTCCTCCATTATAAGCCATTTTAAACAACAATTTAGATCTTATGCCCTTATTGTATCTTTAAAAATCACCAAAAAAATATTACTAGAATCTGAATCTAAAATGGTAGAAAAACTTACACTGCACTCAGTCATAGTCTCTGCATCTGAAGTTGAAGGCTTTACCTTTTCACACTCACCACATTGCAATCTAATTAAGAGCTCATCCTTGGATTCAAGCTCCGATTTTAACTTTTCCACTTACAATTCATGTGCAAATTTCTGGCATCTCAAGATTGCATTTTCATCTCTGATGACTTCAATCTATGACAACTTGCCCATGGTTTCCTACAAACACCCGACTCCACACTACACACTAAAATATAATCAAAAGCAATAATCCAACTATTTTGGAAGCAACTGTCAATACACAAATAGAAGTAATCCCTACATTCTAACCACTCTGATACCAATTTGATCTGTAAACACCACTGATAAACTCAAAGTGAAAATTTGAATATATGGATTTTGAATTTCTCAACTTATAATATGTTAGAATGATTAAAAATTGATGAAAATTTGATCCAATAATCATGTTTCAAAATTGAAATATAGGTGAATTGAAAGTTCACATCATTTATCCTTTGAAACTATCAGATTTTTCAAATTCTCAATTTTTTCTAATTTCCCATAAATGATCAATTCATTAAATTTTTCATTCTGATTAAAAATTTGAATTTATAATCTGAATAATAACTAAAACTAAAATGCAAAAATAAATCCAAAGATCAAAACACAAAAAATGTTTACGGGGTTTGGAATTCCTACATCCCCAGGTTCTTATCAAATCGATCCATTAATGTTGCTAAAATTTGCAGGATAAAATAATACTTAAAAACAACAAAAGATCATATCTCTCTACAATAATAGTGATCAGACCTTCAAAATACCTTGGGTGACTCAGCACGTCCTTCACCTTCCTAAATCACATGCAGAGGCTTCTCCAAATCAATATTAGAAACTTCTATAGCTCAAAATTGCATCACTAGTTCTCCAAAATGGGAAAATGAATATACTACATAGAGCATAATGGAATTCTAAACAACTTTATAGTTTACTCTGAGCTTTGGTTCAGCCTGTAAGGGCTCCAAAATGACCAAATACTATAAGTGGGTCTATAATCTTCCATACATAGTCGGCCAGAAGCTTGCCTTTAAATACAAATTCGTGCCTTAAATAACACTTCGAACCCCATAGCACAAGCGATCAAAACCTATCCATTTTTGATGAGATTTCATGAGTTTAAAACTAGTAGCCTTTCTTTTAGGCCCTTATCTCTTATTATCCCACATGCGTGGGCTGAAAGGATAAAGTCAAGGCTTTTCAAAGCCTTTGGCTGCCATTTCCAATGTGGGTTTATCCCACATGCAACACATTGGGGATAGAATAAGGATTTAAATAGCCTTCAACTTCCCTCTTATCATGTGGCTTTGGCCACATAAGGCTCATTTTTCTCTGGCTCGAGCTGGTTCTTCGAGGGCTTGGTCTTTCCTTGGAGATCTCACCACAATACTCACCATAAGACCCTGTGACTTGCCAACGAGCTTAGTCACTTAACTCTATGTGGCATGTTGATGAAATGGCATGCCATTGAACCATTTTATTTCAAACATTTCAGTTTGCCAAGTATAGACCTACGATAGGTCTAAATGTCGAAACAACCTCAAAACGCATGCCACATGTTGCAAGAGACATTTTTCGACCAATCTTCAAATGGCCATAATAGGAGCTCCCAAACTCGGATTTACATTATAAAAAATGCGTTGAAAGTATCTTAATGAGCTCTATATTGTGAAATTGGTTTCATCATGATTTGAAAACTTTTTTTGGAATGAGCTCCAGATCAAGTGAAGTCCATAGTGATCATATGAGGGTCTAAAATTATTAGAGTTTAAAGATTTTAATGAGATTTTAGTATTTTTTTATAAATTATATATTTTTACGACCAAACATCAAATTAAGATGAATTTCATATCATTGTCTAATTATATTGTTTAAAGTATTTTGGAGTATTTTTAGAGTTGCATGCTCTTGCATACAAAACTTACTAAAAATAGAAGCTAATTATTTGAAGTCATTCAATACAAATAAATACAATTTATTATTTTAGAAGTTTGGCTTATTGATAATTTATTGTCTTGATAGTGTTCAGGTTCATTATATAGTAGTATAAATAAGTTGATATAATAAATATATATTTTTTTCTTAAAATAACAATAAATGAGTTGTATTATTTCATTTTAATGAGATCAACCTCCTTTTGAATTAGTATTTTAAACTTATATAATAGTATTAAATTATATATATATATATATATATATATATATATATATATATATATATATATGTACACACACACACACACACACACACACACACACACACACACACACACACACACACACACACACACACACACACATACCCTAAATTTGCATGTGTCAGTGCCCTAACATACCCAAAATATTAAAAATGGTCAAGGGTTGACTTTTGTTAAATTTATACCATGACCTGGTCATTTTTGTAGATAAATACTAAGCCACTATGATACAATAAATCAGTGAAGTTTTTTATACACTTCTCCCCTTTTAGAGTTGAATAAAATGGAGACTATCTTGGTTGAGGGCTACTAAAAATGAGATTTTGTGAGCTTTTTTTTAAGAAAGAATTTGGTGAGGTTCAAAATCTCAGTTTAATAATTGTTTAAGAAATTAATGCACACAAATCAATGTGCACCCAAGTCTTGGTAGGGGTAGATACATATGATTGGAAGTGGTCTAATGAAAAATTGAATTTAACAAGGGTTTTATGCTTTCAAATTTCATTATAATTACAAACAATATTTTTTAGATAAAAACTGTGTAATTTTTTTCAAACTTTTTGGGTATTTTAATATATTCAAATACCCAAAATATTTCAAAATATGTAAAATATGTAACACACAGTTATCATATAAAAGATAAATATGTTTTGTTTCATTGTAATGGACTATGGAAGCTTAGAAGTTAAAATCCCTGATAAATTTATACCACATCAATGCAACATGTATTTACATGGATCTGTAGACTACAATCAATCTTTGTAAACAACATTTCACAAATCTAACTGGTTTAAATTTATCCCCTCCAGCAAGTACATTTATTGTTATAATTATAAAAGTGTTAAAATATTTCACTATCTTATCTTGTTAAGACTTGAGTAATGGTGATTCAAACATTATAATTTTAGTGAATACTCTACATTCATAGACTAGAAAAACATTAAAATGAATTTATTTAATGGCTATGCTAAGTTTAAATTCATTATGAATTTATTACTTTTGAAGTTGAGAGAGATAGAGTAGACTGTGCCTCCACTACCAGTAGCCATCATCATTATTAATTTATAGGAGTTGGTAGTAAAATTAATTTAGAAAATTGGATGGGTTGCTAGCATCGATTGGCAATGGAATATCAATGATAACTACAAGGTTTAGTAGAATGCCCTTCTTTTATAAAACAAGTTTTAGCTGAGTTTTATGAAATAACTTAAATTTTTAGCAAAATGCAAACTGCAATTTTGGAAGAATTTATTTTTTGATGGTATTGGTAAATGTAATGGTGTTAATTGGTGATTCATGAGTTGTGTCACATAAATGCCATTAATATGGGTAGTTTTTTGTCCATCCCATAGTCCCACTCCCTAGTCCCTAGTCCCTAGTCTCTACTCCTACTCCCTACTTCTAGTACCTACTAGCTACTGTGTATCAAAAATGCCCAAGTGGCATGGGCCATGGCCAACTAGGCACCTATTCACCATCTACCACTTAACAATTTGACTAAATATTTTTGACATGTATTTTTAAATTGGACCCTTATTTTGTCATTTTTATAATAACTTCATACTTCTATATTGTCACACATTTTATGGATTTTAAGTTTGTTTATGGCCATTTTTTAATTTGTACTTCTCTAATGGATTCAAAACCCTTAGATGGGCTAGGATAGGTTCAAATTTAACCACTAGTGCTACTTATTAAGTTGATGTTAAAACATAAATCTACTTGTTACGTTGAATAACCCATGAAAAAGTAAATGAAAGTGAAAATTTCAATTTAAAAAAATTAAATTTATTAAATCTAGCATTTCACTAACAAATGTTTGGTGGGTAAAGTTTAAATAGATGAGGCATTTTTGTAAAGTTCAAATAGATGATGCATTTTTATGAAATAACCAAAATGTCCTTTATATATATTTTTAATTAATTATTTTTTTTGGGATTCAATGTATAAATAAAGTGAAGGATGCCATGTAAAATGGTATGATATGTCATTTATTTATTGGTTGGTTCTGTAAATAACAATAATTTTTTTAGATGATATTTTATGGTTGACATATTTCACCCATATTTTTATTTTTATTTTATTGTTTTGGGTTTCAATGTAGTTATATAAAGTGAAGGATGGTATGTAAAATGGTATGATATGTCATTTAGGCATTGATTGATTACATAAATACAATTAATTTTGTTGGGTTATATATATATATATATATATATATATATATATATATATATATATATATATATATATATATATATATATATATATATATATATATATATATATATATATATAGTGAAGGATGGCATGTGAAATGGTATGACATGTGATTCATGTATTGATTGATTCCATAAATACAATTAATTTTATTCAGCGATGCATTATGGGTTGACATCTTCCATATTTTAAAATTATTTTAAAAA